>CM076577.1:107770173-108137759 GCA_034641835.2 Pinus albicaulis
AAATCTTCCCATATATCAATATCTGTTATGTTCTTTAATGATTGGATTAAATGAATGGATTGTCAATTAATGGTAAATGAGATTTTGTTTCGATTGAAAGTCGTTTCACGTTATAATAATATATTTCATCTACCTTTGCATTTAAAACTATCTCATCACCTTTCTTATGCCATTACTCTCATTTAACTCATAAAACGCAGGCACGAAGGAGCAAACGTCTATACAAAGTGTTCACAGAACATTATGGGTAAGAAAGAGAAGAGCTCGAATTCTGAAAACAGAGAAATGGCTTCACTGTATGCAGACACCGCTTGCAATAAGGATGCCGGTATAACCACATGGGAAGGAATGTATAATTTGTTGCAAGAATAAAATCCTGTGGTGATGAAAGTTACGGCTACAGCAGGTTCCAGTAATACGTCTGAGGCAACCCTTAAAGAACTGGCTTGTTCATTTCTGCATAGAATAGCGGCAAGGCCAAGGATTCTTCCGTATACAGACATGGTGAAATGGGTGCTAGATAGCACCGATATTTCAGACAGGCAATTTAGAACTCCAAATCAAGAGCTAATCGGGTCGTTCACTATGGAAGATTTGAGGCTGATGTATCAGTTGCCGGAACCTCAGGCAACTTATAATAAGCAATTCATGGAAGATTTTGCCAGAGAACATGCAAATTTTGTTGGAATGCACATAGGAGTGGACCAAAAGAGATGAACCGTTGAAGAAAAAGAAACACGGTATGTACAGTACTGGTTCACTTACCTCTCCTTATTGTTTTACTGCTGCCATGTTATGCAGGCTTTTTGGAAAACCTGACATAAATATGATCTTGCCTGAATGGCTCCCTTTGTTGAATGCTGTCGTTAATTCTACAATTGTAGACTGGGCAAAAATCTTATCTGATAATTTGACCACTGCTATTTTTCACTACTGGTCCAAACGAAATGTTTCTCAGCAGATTTATCCACCTTTTTATTTATCTTCTTATGTCATGGACGCTATCTGTTTTGTCTCTAAATTCCCTGTGATGGGTTGGCAATGGACTATCCACGATCCTTTGCCTATTCATGTGTACCATAAGGAACTATGGGAGTCTAAATTTGTCCCCCATTTTTACCAAATTTGCCATGGTGTAATGTTGTCATTATACAGAACATTGCATAATAAGGATGCCCCAAGGTTATCCCCAGAAACAGAGGTCGACATTCTCCCCGTCGCGAGATGGTTTGGAGAAGAATTGTTCACTTATGTTAGGGTTTTTGGAAGTTCTGCTTCCCCCCATGTTTTACCCCTATATGTTCCGGATAGACTTGTAGCTCGGGAGATTGCTTATCAGACCTGTGGCCAAGGAGGTTTAACAAAGGAATTAAAAGAGAAGAAGAAAGGCATTTGGCCACAATTTCCCGTAAACTGTGGAACATTTTCATTGTTTGATGTTGGTCACGCATTCAAAGAAGTAAGCAACATTACATGCTTACAACTGTTCAAATTTTCGAGAAGGTTATTTGACCCAAATAATATTGTTAAGAATTTTACCAATGCAATCAGAGTAAGGGAATTTTCCGGGGAACAGGATCTTTTTGATGATATGTTCCAAACAAAAAGTTCATTTAAAGAAGTTTTGAGTTCAGCTCAAATGCAATTATCTCCAGAGGAATTCCAGGAATTCAAACTTTACAGAGAAAGAAGACTAACTGATATTCCTTTGGAAAATCTACGCTTGGAACCCGCAAGGGAACAAAATCCTAGTGTTAGTCTTAACGACAGTTCAAGTACTGATAAATCTAAGTCAAAATCTAACAGAGAGACTTCTGAACATTCCAATAAGTCTAATGAAAAGGAAGACAAAATTGAAGAATCAGTGAAAGATTCTGCGCAATCGAAAGAACTTCCTCAACAACAAATTTTGACTTCTCAACAGAAAAATCCTCCTCCAACCAATGTATAGCAACAACCAGTCACCATTGAATTAGACAAAGAATGGGAAACCTTTAACCAATTGATTAATGTAGAAGGACAGAATGTACAGACCCCTGTACAAACAACCAAAGTTTTGAACACAGGAATAAGTAGCACAACCACAGTAACTGAGCACATACCTATCACGCCCTCCTCTGAAATTGTACTTAATGTAGAGGAAATTCCTCCTCTAGATGTATTCTATAGCCCAAAATACAAAGCAGTAGTGAATAAACAGAGGAAAAAGAGAAAGTTAGAAGGTGCAATTGCTACTGAAGCAGAACAACTAGATGTCTTGTGGAAGGATCCTTCCACAGAGCCTACTGAGAATCTTACTAAGTTATCTCAAATGACAGGGGCTTATGCTTCTGCAACAATTGACAAAGCATTTGAGATAAAACTCTTGTTGAATGAAAAAGAAGAACATATAAAAGTTCTACAACAGCAATTGCAACAGGTACAGGCCAATAATGAAGCACAATTGAAACTTGAAGAGTTACAACAACAACTTCAAGAAATGCAAATAGGACATCAAAAAAGCCTGGCTGATAAAGAAAAACAAATACAGATTATCCAAGATCAGCACAAAGATGATCCTAAGCTTCCTGAGTTTATTTCAGAAACTATCTCTTTAAACAATCAACTACTGCAACAAGAAGAAGTGTTATGCCAAAAAATCTTACAATGGAATTCTTTTTGCCAAGAGAGTGACAAAATCACAAATCATGTCGTAGATTTACGAAATGATTATGATTTAATTAATGAAAAGATCAATGATTATTTGGTATGGCAGAAAACAGAAGAAGGAAGAAAATCTGGTGCACCAATTATTAATGAAAACCATAAAGAAATACTTTTCAATAATTGGGATGCACAAATCAGAAGAGCAGAGAAGGCAGCAGAGGAGGCGGCTACAACAGCAAACAGTCTTACTGATTGTGTAAACGATAATTTACACAAAGCTAATTTGATTTCAGAAACTGTTCCAGGATATCTCCCACAGGCACATCAACTGCAAACAGAATGGAGGCAAAAGGCAGAAGAAAGAGCAAAATCAATCCAAGGGCTGACAAGATTAAACTAGGACTCTTACTGGACATACTTAGTGAAGCCACACAGTCAGCACAGTGCGCTTAATTGTATCATCAATTCTACAGAGAAGGTTGCGCCTACACTTGTCGACTCTGTCTTTTCAGGACAGTTGAATTCTGAAGTCGGTCAACCACATCTTCTCAAAACTATGCTAGATGCCTGCAAGTTTAAAGATCAAGTTCATAAATAGTTAGTTAATAGTCTTTATTTTTAGATTTAGTTTTAATTTTACTGTATTTTTTCCTAGGAAAAGGGCGGTCATTAAACCGAATCCTTAATTTTTTGTAATAGACTATTTTTAGATTTAGCTAAGTAGTATTTAAACCCTTCTCATGCATTTAGAGAAGGGTCCTGGATTTTAATATTTTTGACTTGGAGATTAAATTTCTGTACTCCATTGACTTATATATTTTTTAAAAGGATCACATCTGGTGATTTTTATGCGGAATTATCTTTAAAGTGTTGCATTTCTGTACCTTGGATTTGATTTTTGCATCAGAGCTACTGGATTAGAGTATCAGATTTCATTTGAAAGTCTTCAAGATGAATAAGGTATTTCTATCTGTTCACAGTTGATTTCTTTTGTCTTATGATATTCGCTTTAAAATTTGCTATCATTTATATATATTTGGTTTTCACAACGTTTTTTTTTTTATATATCATTTCTGAGTATAATTGAAACGTTATCTTTCATAACTATATGTAGATGATATATTATGATGAATGCAATATGTTAATACAACTCTGTTTAATTTTTTAAATAGAGTTATCTTTATTTGTTTCTGCACATTTCGATTTAAATGATAATACATTTTTATGGTTATTGTTAAATTGGAATAATATTAAGTTGTATTCACATATGATTGCTTGGGTTAGTGTTAGAATTTCTTTATTAGTATTTAGTTTAAATTAGATAGTTTTATTTCAGTCAATTTAGTCTCACTTTCACTCATCCAAATCAACCCATCACCAACCCATTAGTTATAAGGAAAATGGTCCTTTAAATCCAGTCGGAGCCACCATACGAAACGGAAAAGGAGTTGTCCTAAGGTCCTGACTGGGTGGTTTTCCCCAATGTTTGAAGCAGAGATTTTCTAGGCTTCAACATTTTTGGCGCTAGAAGGAGGGCATGAGCTATGAATGGCAAGTAAATATGTACACACAAGCCTTTTTGAGAGCAAAACACCCTCATCAACTTCTTCAATTTCTTCTGAAATACAAAAACCTATAGAAGGAATTGAGAAGAATGTTCATACACCCACTATCAAAATCTTAAAAAAATCAGACAATCAAAATCCTGAGTCTCTTGAAGTTCAAGATTTAATTCATAAATTGAAAGGATTCTCATTATCTCTAGATGAGTCTGAAATATCTGAAGGTAGTGTAACTTCAAAATTTGTTTCTTCAAAACCTCTTACTAGGCTTCAAAGTGAAAAACTTGGTATTTCTCCGAAAGAATTCCCTTTACCTAGTAGAGTCAAGACAAGAAAAACTCAATCAGAATTAGTAAGTGATATAAGTTCTTCATCTCATATTCAATTATCTGTTTCCGAAATCCCAACTCAACAAAGTACAGTTGTTTCCACATCATCTGCTCAATCATCATCAATCTCAACATCACCTATTCCAACAACTACTATTCAGACACCACCATCCAATAATGGCTAGATCATGGGCTACTCCAGGGGCTGTCAATATGCCTGCACCTTTACATGATTTACCTGACAATCCTGGAAAATGGCTTCCAAAGTTTAGCCTAGATCTTAACATTAAAGTTGAAGAACACATCAATAACTTTATGCTGGCTGTGAATTTGAATGGAGTCGTACGTGAAGATGTTGTAGTCAGACTATTCCCTTATACTCTTCAAGGGGCAGCAGGATCTTGGTACTTTTCATTACCTTCAGGATTCATAACAAGTTGGGCCATTTTCGCAGATCATTTTTTAACCAAATTTGGAGATGACATATCAATAGCTACTTTAATCAACGATCTCTCAAATTTGAAAGCAGAACCCAAGGAACCCATTAAAGATTTCAACGCTAGATTCAACAAACTCTTAAACAAAATTCACACAAATTCAAGGCCTAGTGAACAAGTTAGAAGTGAATGGTACATAACTGCCTTACCCTCAAACATAGCAATTTTTGTAGATAGAGTTGCAAAACCTACATTAGCTGAAAATATGAAAGAGGCTATTGCAGTAGAAAAATGAATTATTTCTCTAGAAAATAAAAATGCTATTGAGGAAAGGAAATAAAAGAAAGTCAGTTTCAAATATGATTCAAAGAAAAAGGCCAAAGACCCATGCGACATGGAAGGTTTATAGAAAGTTCTGAAAACCATGTCAAATGAAATGGTTCAAATTAAAAAACAAGTAGCTGAAACTTCTACCAAAAAACCATTCCGAAATTTTAGAAGAAACCAAGTTGAATCTAAACCTCCCAATGCAATCTCTAATGTAGAATCAGAAGAAGAGGAAGAAGAAGAAGATACATCTTTAGTATCAGATGAGGAAGATGATAATGAGGAAATAGCTGAATTGCATGGACTGTGGGATTTTATTCTCCCTAATTCTGATAGTGAGGTTGAACAAGAAGCTATGCCTGTAAGTACTAGGAGTAAATCTACATCGGAGCCTGTACAAACAACTCCTAAAAAGAAAATTACAACTCCAAGTACCAAAGACAAATCCCGTGCAAAGAAAGATTCTCCATTACCTACTCAAAATCAGCCATCTGCTTCTAATCCTCCTTCATTGACAACAAATACTTTAGTGGTGTCAGATCCTATGGAGTATAACATTGTTGAAGACATGAAAAATATTAAAGCCAACATTTCCTTACATGAACTCAGCAAACTAAAACACAAGAAGAAGTTGCTATTGAAATAATTAAACGCTACACCAATTGCTCCTTTACCAAGTGGTGTAGTTGCAAAAGTAGCCAAAGGAACTGGTAAGCCACCAGACAAAGTATATGCTACTAATATAGTGCTCATTGGATAAAAATCAAATTCTCAGACTCCTCCTTTTCTTTTGGCTTATGAAATGTACAATAAGAATCTGCATAATTGTTTGATTGATTCTGGAGCTTCCTCTAATATAATGCCTACTTTTGTTTGTGCCAAATTGAATATCGAACCACAGAAATCAGCAGTTCATATTGTTCAATTGGACCGCTCTAAAGTTCAAGTTGTAGGAGAAATAAATTCAGTTACTATCAGATTAGCTTCTGATCCTAGGATTGTCCAAAGAATTGATATTTTGATTGCAGATATTCCTGAATTCTATGGATTAAACTTAAGCAGAGACTGGTCTGCGAAACTTAATGGTTATATGTCAACTGATTATTCACATATGTGGCTTCCCTACAAAGGGAAACCAAATCAAATCAAAGTTGAACGAGAAAAACATATGATGCACACTGTCACTGAATTTGAACAACCTAATGAACCTGTGGCATTCAACAACAATATTCTTGGAGGTTATTCTACTGAGTCATTTCTTGGAAACTTCAAAGCACCTCAATCACCTTTTTCTGTAAATACTTTTGTTTCTCAAATAGAAAAAATTTCACAATCTGATTCTTCCAGAATTGTAAATATTTCTGATGTAATTGTAGATAAGCCAATAGATAAATCATTATTTTGGTCGTTATATTTTGATGGATCAAAGTCTAGTGATGGAGCTGGAGCAGGGTGCATCTTAATTGATCCAGATGGAGAGAAAACCATGTTGTCATGCAGGTTAGAATTTGAGTGTACGAACAATACCGCATAATATGAAGCCTTGGTTCAAGGACTTTATAAAGCTATAGGGTTAGATGTTAAATACTTGAAAGTCTTTGGGGATTCCGAAATTGTCATAAAACAAGTTAGGAATACTATTCATTGCCTTTCAGGACATATTAAACACTATCAAACCCTAGTACAAGATCTTACCACTCATTTTTTAGCATTCAATATTTCCCCTATTCCTAGGAATCAAAATACATCAATTGACTTGTTAGCTAATGTTGCATCTAAACTCCTTCCTGCTGAAGATTGCAGTCCTGATAGGTTTTCTGTAGAATTGATTTTTCGCCCATCTGTCCCAGATAATGTCACAAATTGGAGAGTTTTCTATCCTGATCAAGATATTTTAAATTTCATGACTTCAGAGAAATCATATGATGAGCAAATTATTGATGAGAATGATCATGATTTACAAATTTCTTCAAAAGGTAATGAAAATCCCATTCAAAATATGTTGTTAAATTAGAGGATTTATATGACATTAAAGACAGATTCAAGAAAGTCACTAATGCTAAACTTCAAAGTTCCACTTTGAAGTTTGAATTAGTAAATCTTGGTTCTGATTCTAAACCTCAAAACGTTAATTTAGGACTCAATTTAACACCAGAGGAAATAAATTCTTTCATTAAACTCTTGAACAAATATAAAAATGTTTTTTCTTGGAATTATGATGATTTAAAAACGTATGATACTTCGGTTATTCAACACACAATTCCAATGCTTCCTGATATTAAACCTGTTCAACAAAAGTTAAGGAAGGTTAATCCAAATCTCGAAGGACAAATCAAATCAGAACTTAATAAACTCTTAAAAGCCAAAATCATTTTTCCTGTAAGGCACTCCAATTGGGTTTCCAATATGGTACCTGTAAGGAAGAAAAATGGTGATATAAGAATCTGTATTGATTTCAGAAATTTAAACAAGGCATGTTTAAAAGACAATTTCCTATTGCCAACCATGGAACAGATACTTCAAAAGGTAGCTGGTTCTGAACTTATGTCCTTTCTTGATGGATTTTCAGGCTATAATCAAGTTTTAGTTCATCCAGATGAGAGATTGAAAACAACTTTCAGAACAAAATGGGGAACTTATGCTTATCAGAAAATGCCTTTTGGTCTAATAAATGCAGGAGAAACTTTCCAAAGAGCCATGGACATAACATTTAAAAGCCTGATCAATAAATCAGTTGTTGTTTATCTTGATGACATAACAGTATTTTCAAAAAAGAGAGCCAATCATCTACATGATTTAAAGAAAATATTTGAAAGATGTAGAAGGTTTGGTATTTCCTTAAATCCAAAGAAATCTTTCTTTGCTTTGGATGAAGGAAAAATCTTAGGATTTTTTGTGTCAAAATATGGTATATATATTGATCCAGATAGAGTGAAAGAAATTTCTGATATTTCTTTACCTCATAAAAAAAAATCCATGCAATCATTTCTTGGACAGATCAATTTTGTAAAAATATTCATTCCTGATTTTTCTTTAATTGTTTTACCTATGTAAAATATGATCAAGAAGAATTTAGTATTCAAATGGGGGCATAAAGAGAAAGAAGCCTTTGAGGCAATAAAACAAGTGATCATTAATGCACCATCATTGAATACCCCAGATTTTTCTAAAGATTTTATTTTGTATACTTTAGCCACCGAAACATCTTATGCAGCTGTTTTAACACAGCTCAATGATCAGAAAATTGAAGCACCAATTTCTTTATTTAGCTCAAATCTGCAAGGAGCTGAGCTTAATTATTCCGATGTTGAAAAAAAAGCCTTTGCCTTGTTTAAATAAATCAAACATTTCAGACCTTTTCTCTTGAAAACACATACAAAAATCATTGTCCCATTCTCTGCAGTGAGGCAATTATTAATTCAAAAAGAAGTAGGAGAAAAGAGAGCTAACTAGGTAACAGCCTTGCAAGAATATGATATTGATATTAAACCAGCTAAGATTGTTAGAGGACAAGGTTTTTGCAGATTATTGGCAGGAGCTCAGAACATACCAGAAAATCAAGATCCAAATCAAAATATTCAAGTAAGTCAGATAAGTGTTACAGATTCTGAATCTCAGTATGCTGATCTTATCTATTACTTGAAAAATGGGTATGCTCCTTCTAATCTTAGCTATAAGAGTAAATGTGCTTTAAGGTTAAAGGCTATTAAATATGAGATCATTGATAATGTGTTATTCAGAAAAAATTATGATTCAATCTTATTAAGATGTCTTGAAAAGACTGAAGCTGAAAAGGTTTTGCAGGAATTGCATGATGGACCAGCAAGAGGTCATTTTGGAGGTGATACCACAGCTCACAAAATAATCCGTGCTGGTTATTACTGGCCTACCCTGTTTAAGGATACACATGATTACGTAAGGAAGTGTAGAATTTGTCAAACTGCAAGTGGAAGACAAAGGAAACCAGTTTTTCCTTTGCAGCCAGTGAGTATTGAGCAACCATTCGAACAATGGGGGCTTGACATTATTGGTGAGATAGTACCTCATTCTTCCAAACAACACAAGTACATCCTTACTGCAACTGATTACTTTACAAAGTGGGTAGAAGCAATCCCATTGAAGGTAGCCAATTCTGATGCAATTATTGATTTCATAGATCAATTCATCATAACCAGGTTTGGAGTACCTAATGCTCTTGTCTTTGATAATGCATCTTACTTCTCTGGAAATAGTTTAATATAATTTGCAGTCAAAAGAGGTTTCAAATTAAAATATTCAGCAAATTATTATCCACAAGGTAATGGTTTGGCTGAATCCACTAACATAAATCTTATCAAAAACATTAAAAGGACCATTGATCAAAATCAAAAGAATTGGCACAAGTCTTTAATATTTGCATTATGGGCTGATCGTATCACTGAAAAAGCTTCAATAGGAACTTCACCTTTCAATTTAGTTTATGGAAAATAAGCTGTGATACCATCAAATTTAACTCTTCCATCATTAGCCCTAGTGAAATTTATTGAAGAAAATCCTTCTTCATCCATTCAATTGAGATATGATCAAATCCTTAAACTAGAAGAAGATAGAGATAAAGTAAAAATTATTCATGAAAAACATCAACAGCTTGTAAAATCTTCTTTTGATGCAAGTTGTATCAGCTCAAAAATTTTGTCAATTGGTGATCTTGTTCTGAAATGGGATAAAGCACACGAAGAAAAAGGTAAACATACCAAGTTTCAGAAAATGTGGCTTGGACCATTTCAGATCGTTGAAAAGATAGGCTCAAATACATTCATACTCCAAGATCTAACAGGTAAGAGAGAATCTCTTCCTGTAAATGGGCTTATCTTGAAGAAATTCTTTTCATAAGGAGGTAACCCCTTCTTAAACTGTACATATTCCTTTCTAAAAAAAAAATTGATTGTTTTTGCAAATAAAGGTTGTTAATAAGTCTATAATTGACTGTTTACTATTTAGGAAAATTTCTTAGGAAAAATATTATAAATATTTATTTTGTGTAAATAAGAATTTTTAAAGAGATGATCACAATTTTTGGATAGTTTTAAATAAGATGTTAAACTTTGAAAGATTATTCCAATCATTTGCATGATCTTTTGAAAACTTGAGGAGAATGTAAATCATTATAAGTTTATTGAGCAGAGAAAGGTTATCTATAAAAGTAAAGATTTTTCAAAGTCTTGGTACTCAAAAAACTATGAAAATTGTCATCCATTGATTCTTAAGGATAAAACTATTTCACCCCATCCATTTAAGTTGTGATTTTTTAGAATGTAATTCTAAGAAATTATATGAAAATTTAAGAGATAAGAGGTCTCATTATGAGCCGACTTACCATGTTCATAACGAGTAATAAAACTGACATTACCAATACTGCATACCAAAACAGGGTAATGGCTTATAAATATAAGACTCCCCACCACCATGGTAGCTTTTCATTCCATGAATTCTTTAACAACATATAAAAGTGTTCAATGCATCTGCTAAATACTCACATCCATTACTTCTACGCTTAAGGGGTCTCATCATGAGCCAGCTTGTTCAGTTTAATTATAAATAGTGAATAGCATTGTTATTAACTGGCTACCAAACCAGAACAATGGCTCTTAAAAAATAAAAATAAGTAAAAGACAAAAACATGAGATAATAGGTCTTATGAATTTATCTTTTAAAAAGTCATAATTTTAGTTGGATGGGACAATGAATGGTTAATGGTTTAAAGGTAACCCTGTCGAGACTATGAACGTTTGCAGGCAGCAGAGGCAATACCTATGGCAATAGAGTATATTATAAAACCAAAACTTGGAGAAATCCACTTACTTCATTATTAACACCAAACAAAGCTTGAGATAACCCAAAAATGTTTTTGTTCTTAAGGAATTAGAAAGAAACTATGAATGATTTTTTTTTTTCATAAGTTAGCTTTTATTTAAAATATCCTAAGATAGTTTTCATTATCTTTAAAAATATTTATTTACTAGAAATATAGTGTTCATTTTATTTTTTCAGAGATAACTGTTTCTTTCAGTGAATCGCCAATTGTTGTGACCAGCAACAACCCCCCTTTTTGTTTAATATTAGTAATAATATTAAATAAATGGGGACCCTTAGTTAAAAAATCCAAAAAAAAAATCAATAAGGATTTGTTTTCCTTTTCAAATAAAACTTTCTATCATAACTTAGGGAAATCCCTTAGAAGAAACCTTAAGAAACACTTAAGTTTATGATAGAATACAATAAAATTGTTCTTTAAGCGAAATAGCGCATGCATCGCAAAATGGTATATATCTTTTGTATAACTGAAATTGCGATTTTGCGATAACGCGATAACGCGATCCTAAAAAGCCTATACAATAACACATTGGTCGCAGATCGCATAGCACAGAAAAGAGAAATTTTAAACGAATACCTTTTGCGCTATTTACAATTTTGCGCTTTTGCGCTATTTGCGATTTGCGCTTTTGTGCTATTTACAAAATTGCAATGGTTTCATTTTGCGATATTGCGATATTGCGACATTGCGATATTGCGCAGAAAATCACAGATCGCAATGTCACAGATTCATAAAAGCGCGTTGTTCAAAGAAAATCTTCCCACATATCAATATCTGTTATGCGCTTTAATGATTGGATTAAATGAATGGATTGTCAATTAATGGTAAATGAGATTTTGTTTCGATTGAAAGTCGTTTCACGTTATAATAATATATTTCATCCACCTTCGCATTTAATACTATCTCATCACCTTTCTTATGCCATTACTCTCATTTAACTCGTAAAACGCAGGCACGAAGGAGCAAACGTCTATACAAAGTGTTCAAAGAACATTATGGGTAAGAAAGAGAAGAGCTCGAATTCTGAAAACAGAGAAATGGCTTCACTGTATGCAGACACCGCTTGCAATAAGGATGTCGGTATAACCACATGGGAAGGAATGTATAATTTGCTGGAAGAAGAAAATCCTGTGGTGATGAAAGTTGCGGCTACAGCAGGTACCAGTAATACGTCTGAGGCAACCCTCAAAAGAACTGGCTTGTTCATTTCTGCATAGAATAGCGGCAAGGCCGAGCATTCTTCCATATACAGACATGGTGAAATGGGTGCTAGATAGCACCGATATTTCAGACAGGAAATTTAGAACTCCAACTCAAGAGCTAATCGGGTCGTTCACTACGGAAGATTTGAGGCTGATGTATCAGTTGCCGGAACCTCAGGCAACTTATAATAAGCAATTCATGGAATATTTTTCCAGAGAACATGTAAATTTGTCGGAATGCACACAGGAGTGAACCAAAAGAGATGAACCGTTGAAGAAAAACAAACACGGTATGTATAGCACTGGTTCACTTACCGCTACTTATTTTTTTGCTGCTACCATGTTATGCAGGCTTTTTGGAAAGCATGACGTAAATATGATCTTTCCTGAATGGCTCCCTTTGTTGAATGCTTCCGTTAATTCTACAATTTTAGACTGGGCCAAAATCTTATCTGATAATTTGACCACTGCTATTTTTCACTACCGGTCCAAACAAAATGTTTCTCAGCGGATTTATCTGCCTTTTTATTTATCTTCTTATGTCATGGACGCTATCTGTTTTGTCTCTAAATTCCCTGTGATGGGTTGACAATGGACTATCCGAGATCCTTTTCCTATTCATGTGTACCATAAGGAAATATGGGAGTCTAAATTTGTCCCCCATTTTTACCAAATTTTCCATGGTGTAATGCTGCCATTGTACATAACATTTCATAATAAGGATGCCCCAAGGTTATCCTCAGAAACAGAGGTTGACATTCTCCCCATCGCGAGATGGTTTGGAGAAGAATTGTTCACTTATGTTGGGGTTTTTTGAAGTTCTACTTCCCCCCATGTTTTACCCCTATATGTTCCAGATAGACTTGTAGCTCAGGAGATTGCTTATCAGACCTGTGGCCAAGGAGGTTTAACAAAGGAATTAAAAGAGAAGAAGAAAGGCATTTAGCCACAATTTCCCGTAAACTGTGGAACATTTTCACTGTTTGATGTTGGTCACACATTCAAAGAAGTAAGCAACATTACATGCTTACAGCTGTTCAAATTTTCGAGAAGGTTATTTGACCCAAATAATATTGTTAAGAATTTTACCAATGCAATCAGAGTAAGGGAATTTTCCGGGGAACAGGATCTTTTTGATGATATGTTCCAAACAAGAATTTCATTTAAAGAAGTTTTGAGTTCAGCTCAAATGCAGTTATCTCCAGAGGAATTCCAGGAATTCAAACTTTACAGAGAAAGAATACTAACTGATATTCCTTTGGAAAATCTACACTTGGAACTCGCAAGGGAACAAACTCCTAGTGTTAGTCTTAACGACAGTTCGAGTAAAGATAAATCTAAATCAAAATCTGAAAGACAGACTTCTGAACATTCCAATAAGTCTAATGAAAAGGAAGATAAAATTGAATAATCAGTGAAAGATTCTGCGCAATCAAAAGAACTTCCTCAACAGAAAATTTTGACTTCTCAACAGACAAATCCTCCTCCTACCAATGTACAGCAACAATCAGTCACCATTGAATTAGACAAAGAATGGGAAAGCTTTAACCAATTGATTAATGTAGAAGGACAGAAAGTATAGACCCCTGTACAAACAACCAAAGTTTTGAGCACAAGAATAAGTAGCACAGCCACAGTAACTGAGCACATACCTATCACACCCTCCTCTGAAATTGTAATTAATGTAGAGGACATTCCTCCTCTAGATGTATTCTACAGCCCAAAATACAAAGCAGTAGTGAAGAAACAGAGAAAAAAGAGAAAGTTATAAGGTGCAATTGCTACTAAAGCAGAACGACTAGATGTCTTGTGGAAGGATCCTTCCACAGAGCCTACTGAGAATCTTGCTAAGTTATCTCAAATGACAGGGGCTTATGCTTCTGCAACTATTGACAAAGCATTTGAGATACAACTCTTTTTGAATGAAAAAGAAGAACAGATAAAAGTTCTACAACAGCAATTGCAACAGGTACAAGCCAATAATGAAGCACAATTGAAACTTGAAGAGTTACAACAACAACTTCAAGAAATGAAAATAGGACATCAAAAAAGCCTGGCTAAAAAAGAAAAACAAATACAGATTATCCAAGATCATCACAAAGATGATCCTAAGCTTCTTGAGGTTATTTCAGAAACTATCTCTTTAAACAATCAACTACTGCAACAAGAAGAAGTGTTATGCCAAAAAATCCTACAATGGAATTCTTTTTGCCAAGAGAGTGACAAAATCACAAATCATGTCGTAGATTTATGAAATGATTATGATTTAATTAATGAAAAGATTAATGATTATTGGTATGGCAGAAAAAAGAAGAAGGAAGAAAAGCTGGTGCACCAATTATTAATGAAAACCATAAAGAAATACTTTTCAATAATTGGGATGCACAAATCAGAAGAGCAGAGAAGGCAGCAGAGGAGGCAGCTACAGCAGCAAACAGACTTACTGATTGTGTAAATGATAATTTACACAGCCACTTACTTTAAATTCATTGTGATATTCCCCACAGCACCTTAACCGTAAAATGAATAGATACAAAGTACATATAGAAAATCAATCCATGGTCAGATAAGATTAAATCAACACTTTAATTAATATACTTAGAAGCCACACAACAATAGCAGCCACCGTACCATTTAATTCTAATATAAAGATTGTGTTTACACTTTCATTTTACCTCGTCTTTTTCGTGACAAATGCTCATACCTTAAATGGCCAACCACATCTTCTCAAAACTATACTAGATACCTGCAAGTTTAAAGATCAAGTTCATAAATAGTTAGTTAATAGTCTTTATTTTTAGATTTAGTTTTAATTTTACTATATTTTTGGCTAGGAAAATGATGGTCATTAAACTGAATCCTTAATTTTTTGTAATAGCATATTTTTAGATTTAGCTAAGTAGTATTTAAACCGTTCTCATGCATTTAGAAAAGAGTCCTGGATTTTAATATTTTTGACTTGGAGATTACATTTCTGTACTCCACTGACTTATATATTTTTTAAAAGGATCACATCTGGTGATTTTTATGCGGAATTATCTTTAAAATGTTGCATTTCTGTACCTTGGATTTGATTCTTGCATCAGAGTTACTGGATTAGAGTATCATATTTCATTTGAATGTCTTGAAGATGAATAAGGTATTTCTATCTGTTCACTGTTGATTTCTTTTGTCTTATGATATTCGCTTTAAAATTTGCTATCATTTATATATATTTGGTTTTCACAACGTTTTTTTTTTATACATCATTTCTGAGTATAATTGAAATGTTATCTTTCATAAGTATATGTAGATGATATATTATGATGAATGCAATATGTTAATACAACTCTGTTTAATTTCTTAAACAGAGTTATCTTTATTTGTTTCTGCACATTTCGATTTAAATGATAATACATTTTTATGGTTATTGTTAAATTGGAATAATCTTAAGTTGTATTCACATATGATTGCCCGGGTTAGTGTTAGAATTTCTTTATCAGTATTTAGTTTAAATTAGATAGTTTTATTTCAGTCAATTTAGTCTCACTTTCACTCATCCAAATCAACCCATCACCAACCCATTAGTTATAAGGAAACTGGTCCTTTAAATCCAGTCAGAGCCACCATACCAAATGGAAAAGGAGCTGTCCTAAGGTCCCGACCGGGTGGTTTTCCCAAATGTTAGAAGTAGAGATTTTCTAGGCTTCAACACAACCCTTTAAAAAAATCTTAAGGTGAAAAGATAAATAAAAGTATTTCCTTTACGATTTATTTTAAAACTAAGGACTGGTAATTTTTCCCCAGTATGGTCATCAATATGTTATCACTCCAATAATTCTCAAGGGTTGTTTATATTTTGGTTTAAAGAATATTGGAGGTAACCACAAACCTACTTTTAAGCCTTAGGATCTAGCCTTCCTAATGCTCAGACAGGGCTCTCTCTATATGATTTATCTTTTTTTTATTGTATTTGATTTTAGGTTAGTTATGTGGGATTACTTGGGATTTGATTTTGGATTTCGATTGGTGGAATCACTTACTCAGATTGATAAATGTAGTTTTTTATTCCATTGGGCTAATGGAGTCAATGTTTCAAGCAGTAGAAGCAAGATCAAGGTTCTAAAGGGAAATATTCACAAGGCAATATAGTTTGTTCACTTCAAATCCTTAGGACGATGGTGAAAATGGTTTCAATTGGGGTAAGAGAGAAATTAAGGGTTCTCAAATCCGGATAATGAGTGAAAAGACAGAGGTCAATAAAAATAAGGGAGAAATTAAGAATACCCTAATCTAGATATCAGAAGAAAAACATATAAATGATAAATAGTTCAAGATAGAGTGTAATTAAACATATTCTATAATAACATTTGATTTATATCATTTATATTAGGAAAACATATGCACATGTGAAAAATTCAAAAAGAAACAATTGAACAAGTAGAATGTACTTCAATATAGTGGCCCAAAACATGAATCCTCTAATATAATCTCTTTATTGCTTTAATGCAGTCCATTGACTTGGAATTGGTACAATCAACCTCAAGTTCTAGAATAGTACAACTATAAAAATGTTTAGTAACTCATCCAACCTCAATACTTCAAAATGTGAATTATTTATATAAAAACTCTTACAAAATATCCTAAAACAATCTTAGGAATTATTCAAGGAAAAAGAAATGTCTTCATGCAAGAAGATAGACACAGCTATCTAACTAATGAAAGTTGTCCCTCCTTTTATTTATTTGTTGTTTAATTGTTGATATTTTGATACTGATTTGTCTCTGATTGTTTCTCAACGAAGGTTGCAGTTAGGTAGTGATGTGTCCTCTACGCTGCCAGCTTTATCTCTCTTTTGAATTTCACTCTGACCTTTCAATTGATACACTTTAAATGTCATGTTCTCACTGTTACTGTTGTTATTTACTGCAAACTGTAACTGTAAAACAACATGCTCTATTTTATCTTTTCCTGACTAATATTTTTCTTATTTGACTGCCTTGTTTGATTGTTTTGATATTCTTAGTAAATTAGACAATTTCTCCCAAAGTTCTACCTATGGTAGCTTAATTTTCACCATCCTTCTGAATATTTCATCTTCTTTAGTATACTTTGAGAATGTAGGCTTGTTAACAAATAAGTGTTTTACCTCATGCTGTAGATAAAAAATATTCTCAATGTTTTTGTAAAGTACCTTCCCTGTTGGAATACCTTGCATGGCTGAGTTATTGGCTTGCTCCTTAGCCAGTTCTTTCATCTTCTTATCATAATCATCCTGCTTCATTAGTTTGTCATGAATAACTAATGGATTTGGAAGGCATTTTTGTCTGAGAGTAGCAAAATTCACCATCAATCTTGTGATGGCAACTTCCATATTCTAGAATTTATCTTCTAGTTGTATCATCCAATTATTTTTAGAAATAACCTTCCTAGCTTCTAGGATGGTTTTTGTTCTATCACTAATTCCAATTTCTTCAGGTTCTTGCCTATTCTTGGAATTAGGGAATTTAATTATTTCATTAACCTCTTCAGGCTTCTCACCAAGTTCTTCTTTTATCTTCTGAATAGCTTGTCTTGATTCTTTGACTAAATCTTTTTGTTCATAGATAACATGTATGGATGGCCAAATATCATTGACAAATTCTATGATATTGGCCCATAGCTATTTCTTGGCTTGTGCCATTCATTCTTATAGTGTTAGATCTTTCTCTAACTTCTTCAATTCCTCATTCAAATTGTTTTCCTTCTGTTCTTCATTCTTGTGCATTATCTTAGCAAGTTTATTTTCATCTTCCATACTTTTAGGTTGTTCTTTAAGTCTATTGATTTCATTTGTCTGAATATACATGTCCTGCATTACTTTAATTAAATTACTTGCCTCATCAGTATATTGTGTTGCTGTTGTTGAAGACTCTGTTGCTAAATTTGTTGATTAGGTGATTGGACGTGCTGTAGCCATTGGGACTGTAGGAGCCAATGATTATTCTAATGTGGAAGGTACAATAGCAGTGACTGCAAGAATTATAGTGACATGAACTTCCTCTCTGGCCTTTTTCTCCTCGACCAACTTGTCCATTTCATTCTCCATTTCCTTTATGTGGGCATTCAACTGAAGTATGAGATTCATCATCTCATATTTTTTATTTGCATCCTATAACACTTAATTTTCTTGAGGATGTTCTGTAGGAGGCAGCTTAAGTTACTCATTAAAGAAGCAATATCTGAATTCTTTTTTTTTATCAATTCATTTGCAACTTTTAAATTATTAGGATCATATCCTACTTCAATAATCACATATTCCAGTAATTTGATTCTATTATCCTTAGCATGTGAGGATGACTTTTCTAGTTTTAACTAATCTTTGATGCTTCCAAGGGTGTTTTGAAGCTTCTGTACATTCATGGATTTATTGGTCGTTGTTGAATAAAGAATTTCACCAGCTTGTTTGTGAAATTATATTTGATCAATAGGATGAAGATCTTGTGGCTTGAACTTCATATGATGACTTTTTGTAATTAGCTGATGTTTTGGGATGCTTTACTTTAGGCTGCAGGAAGGTCATCTACATCTTCCTAGTTTTGTAGTCAAAAGAAGAAAGCAATCTACTTTGGTCACTAGGTGATTCTTTCCAATACTCGTTGTATGTATCAGTCTTCAAGGCCTCATTTCTCTTCTTTATCTCTTTGTATTTATGCATGATGTCCATTTCCTTTTCTGTTGGTATGCTAGAAGATGAAATTTCAACATTATGTTTCTTCTTAGTAAGCTGAGTGTTTTAAGTTGAATGTCGATGTGTTTCTTTAGAAACTGCATGTGGTACATTATCTTTCACCATTTTTTCTATATCAATCACTTCTATTTTTTCCACTTCTTAATTGACAGGATTTAATTTGGTTTCTTCTTGTACATTAATTTAAATTTGGTTTTAGTTTTAGTCTCTGCAGTGCATGATCCTTCTGATTCTATTTGAGATCTTGTCTTCTTGGGCTAGAGTCTGCAAAGTTTGACTAGTAACAACTTCGTTCTCTTCCTCTGTCAAGGTGTTCTCCAACCATTTAGATTGGTTGGAGTATTCCTCAATATCTCGTTTCTTCTCATGTACATAAGGAGTTAGTTTGCATTTAAATCTCAATTTACTTATTACTCCTAGAGGATCATAATACCATAGAAAATTCTTACAAAAATTAAAATACTTCAAATAATTTTCCGCCTCTTGACCTCCACCTCTGTTATTACAAATAAAAGGGCCAACCAGATGTTTTTATTTTGAATTATGTCTTCTTCTTAGCTGCAACGAAATTGATCCCACCAGAATTAAGAATTTGTCTTATATACTTAAGGGAAAATAACCTCATTGGGAGATATTTATGCAGTTTATATGGAATAATACTTTATCCATATACCCTTATTTTCGAATGGTTTTGGTACAAGTACCAATCTCCTATTCTTTATGCTTTGAAAACTGTAGGAAATTTCTAATCTCGTCACTGATTCTGGGCTGCATGCTGCTGTTTAGCATATTGAGCATATGATGAAAGAAAGAATCAATAAAATCTGTATAGGTGGACTGTGTGGAATCTTTTCTGATTAAAGGATCCCAAAATATGATTCACTCTGGGTTACCTTCAATGTCAAGATTTTGAAGGTTGATGGCAAATTTATCTGATTGAAAATACAAAAACATGTGAAATAGGCCCAAGGAGTACTTGAAGACACCTTCTTTAGGCATTTTGACCAACTTTTCATGAATATTATCAGCAAGGTATTGGGAAAAATTGAAAATGGTAGCAGGAGGTTGTCCAGGCGTGAAAGTAGACAAAAAACCTAGTACTGCAACATGGAAATTCTCATTTGTGAAGTAACCAAGAATAAAAGACAACATGCTAATGATATGTCTGGATCTTTCAGAAAATTTTGCAAATGGGTAATGAGGATTTATCTTGGGAATTTCTACAGATGAAGGAATGAAAGTTTTGAATATCTAGAACCTCTTGGGGAAGTCTAGATTTAGATACAACTGTGTAAGAGCCTCAATGGACTAAGGGGTTTCACTTAGCCACGATTACCTCTGGAGCAATTTCTTAACTGATTCTGATGTAATAGTAAACATAATTTCTTTTTCAGGGATTATTATGGCTCTTTGGTCAGAGAAATAGCAATACTGACAAATTCTAATCACTTTTGGGCACTGAAACATTTGTGGGAATACATAATTTGGAAAATTAGATTCCCAAATGAAAACCCCATTGACTTGGTCTATGGATTTTTCATGCCTCCAACAGTGGAACTCAATAAGGTTAAATTCAGTGAGTTTTTCATTAATATTAAAATATTTTTGAGCTAGGGGAATGTGTTCTACATCTACAACTGGGGGTTGTAAAGGATTGACAGATATAATTCTTTTCATTTCTGAATATTTTGACTAAAGAAATGGTTTCAGGCCTTTGGGAGAACCTCTAACAGATTATAACAATTTTCATACTGATTTGATTGAAACAAGGGTTTATCTATGGTTTGCAAAGGTTTACACTTGTTCAATTTGTAATATCTGTGATTAAAAACAATTTCCCTACCTCATAATTATGTGAAAATAGCTCCACGGTCTGAAGAAAAAAGGATTTGGGAAGCTATAGGGATTTCCTTTTGGTTTTATAGAGGCTTCTACTAGATTCAATTAATGAAACTGTACTTTCTGTGACAAAAATAAATATCAGGATCTTCAGAATTTCAGTGAAAGGAATGTTTAACCCTTGGTTAAACTGAGAGGGGGGGGGGGTTAATTAGTTTAATGCAGTCATGTTCTTATTAAACTTTCTTTTATACACATTCACATCCTCATTTTTTGATCAACTTAATATACAATGGAAGAGAAATCTTAATAAGTGAGAAATAGGTATTAAGCAGAATAGATACAGAGTATCAACAAATAATCATCATAGACAATAGATATAAGTGGAAACCCATAAGGGAAAAAACCACATCTTATTATTGTTGTGATGCAAAGGCAAGCTCCAACTCCCTCTCACCACTGATTTTCTATAGGCTTCTACCTACAAGAGGCTACAACCTCAATTTTGAAAGCTACAACTTGCAAGGAAGCTCCAACTCCCATCTATTTTCTCCAGGCTACAACCTACAGGAGGCTCCTACCTCAGCCAACTACAAATGACATCTATCAAGCTACAACTTGATATGGAAGCACCCAGTTCCTCACTATTTCATAAAAAACACATGTTGATTTACCTGGATATCAGCTTTGTTCTGTTCCTTCTTCACTGTTGTCCACCAGCCTTCATATCTGCCTTATATCATCTCTGAACCTTCAAAGCTTCTCTATCTGCCCCTCCTTCTTCTTACTCTCTCTGCCTCATTTCTCCATTCTCTAACCTCTTTATGCATATCTATGTGACATCATTTATAGAGATTACCTTATGACTGTTTGTATTACACAGGGAATTCGAAGTGAATAGGTATGACTCTTTGCCTTCCACCTTTACGTTTTCTTGCCTAGCACATTCGGAAAAATATAACAATATGTATACATTTCAATATTACAGTGGGGTATTTCTTTTCCCACGGAGACTTGCCTTTGCATCACAAGTAATGTAAAATTAATTAAAAAATTTACAGTTACATTTGCAACAGATATATCTCATTCAACCATTTCATTTCTCAACTCACTGTATGTTTGTCTTTTCTGCTGCTGTAGTGTAACAGTTCTGCATACCTCTATTCACTGTAACTCTATGTACCTTTGCATATCATATCTTAGAATCTGATCTTATTTCTTCTCTCATCACACCTTTAGATTTTATTACAAAAATTTCTTCAATTCTCAATAGACCTTATCTGGCTCTGATGCCACTTGATAGCAGGCTTACCACACTATATACCCATTATGTTCACTCTCTTTTTCATATAAAACTGCATTTCAAGTTTTAGCCCAAATAATTTTAAATTTGGGAAATTTGCAAATATTGTAGGCGAAAGCTTCTATATTTCAAATCTGAGAATTGAGATATCAGAATAAAATTCTTATGGTTATTAAACCCCACTTCCCAATCTGGATTTCAATATCTTATGCAGAAACTTCTTCAACTTAGTTTTTCCAAGGTTTTAGAACCCACCACTATGACTTCACCCAATAGTCCACTTTATATCCAATCAACTTTAATCAGGTTAATATTTATAAGCACTTACCAGTCTTGATACATTTTGGTCCCTTCTCAAAAACATATCATTTTAATCTATGCAAATCTTATGTATTTAAACCCAAATGATATGTACTTCACTCAATGTGTTCATGGAACATTTCAATTCCATAAGTCTTCAGATTTTGGATTAAAACCCAACGTTGACCCATATTAAGGTTCTGGCATCAACTTTTACTCATATCGGCTTGCTTTTCATTAATACCCATATAAGACCTTTTAATCAATGTTTAATTATTTTGTGCCCACTCATTCAACGTTCAACAATTATAAACTCTGGCTCATACCTCACTTAACTCCCTCGCAGCTTGAAATACGAACACGCTTGGATCTATTTCCATCATGATCAAACCATATTTACATTTTTTTCATCACAGAACTTTAGCACGCAAATATTTTGCGAAATTTGTGGTTTTTAACTTACCACCTTTGCCACGCGTCACATGTCAAATGCTATCGGGTTTCTTGTTTTTAGATTCTTCTTACCATTTTTGAGGAATGCGGGACTACTGGTTTCTTTGTTCAAAACTGCTCTCTCTTTTCATCACTTACTTCCGCTCCTTCAACGCTGAATTCGACTTCCGAAATATAATTCCTTATCGAACAGGTCTCAAAACAACAACTCTGCACCTTAGTTACCTTCGACCACCTATAGTATATACATATCAATGCCATCATTCTCCATTCTGTCTCTGCAAAATGAGGTTCTGCCCTTCCACCTTCGATTCTGTCCTTACTGCTAAACACACACCTTCAAAATTCCAACAGGGTTAAACAAAAACCTCAATCCTTCGCCAACACATCACACAACCACTCATGAGATCGATCCCTTCAGTCTTGACGAGGTTTATCTTAATGCATGTTCGATTCATTATTTAAAAGAGTCTTTAATCCTCTCATTCACTATTTGTGCTCAACAGAGCGGTTACTGCTTATAAAGGGTTCTTCCCTTCCACAATAGATTTCATTCATCTATCCACACTTGGAAATTTCAATTAGATTTCTATTAAGACACCCTTTTGCGTCATCGATCCTTGTAGTGATCAATGACTGCAAATCTTCTCTTACTATTTCTTAGAAATATGTAACCCGAATTGCATTCAACCTCAAAACACCATAATTAATATCGCCTTCTTCTTTATATGAAGAGTATTATCACAATCACAAGCAGGATCTCACCTCGACCCCCAATTACAGAGGTTAGACATACAATTTCCCAATCAATCAACACACACAATTCTGAAATAGATACTTTCATATATACAAATGAAATCACTTACAGAAATCTCTGGTCCTGGCCTGATCTTCAATTTGATGGCCCATCTTCAATTCAATGGCCCTTCTACCCTCACTACTCTGCCTTTGAACAACTCTTATGCTTCAATTCACTGCCTTTGCTTCCTCTGCTCCTTGCCTATCTCCTTTGTATTATTGCTGGTTCTTCTTTGTTCTTTTTCCTTAGTGATAGTTTAGATGCTACTCCCTTTCTTCTCCTTTGCCATCAATGACAATATTTCCAACAGTCTCCCCGTTTGGCATTGATGGAAATACTTTAATACTCTTCTTTTTCTTTCTTTTCCTACCCCTTTGACATCAATGGCAAAGTGTTGCACATTTCCTAGTGTGGTTTCCAAATCTTGTCCATAATACTCTGATCATGAGGACCTATTCCATGCACTGCTCACTTGCTCTAGCTCTTTTGTGACAATATTTGTTGATTGATCTCCCCTTGGAATGATGCTTTCTTTTCATGTCAGAGAGTGACATCTGCAAACACTACCCCTATTTTGTCTCCTAGATATTCAAATGGTTCTTTTGCAAGAGTTTTTGTGAATATGTCTGTTGTTTTTTCCTTTGTTGGTACATATTCCAACTTCAATACTTTCTGTGCTACTTGTTCTCTGAGGAAATGGTACATAATTGGGATGTGCTTTGTTTTCGAATGAAATACAGGATTTTTTGATATACTTATTGCACTTGTATTATCACATTTGATTGAAATGGGATCATCCATGCTTACCTTCATGTCTTGGAGAGTTTGTTTCATCCACATTACTTGTGTGCAACATGCTGATGCTGCTATGTATTCCGCTTCTATTGTAGATAGAGAGATGGAAGTTTGTTTCTTGCTTAGCCATGCCACTAGACGTTTTCCAAAATAAAATGCACCTCCACTTGTGATTTTCCTGACATCCATGCAGCTGGCCCAATCTTCATCTGTATATGTTGTCAAAGTGAAGCTTTTGCTTTTTGGATACCATAGCCCATAATGTGCAGTTCCTTGTAGATATCTGAATATTATCTTGATTCCTAGTAAGTGATTTTGTTTTGGTTCTGCTTGATATCTTGCTACGAGTCCTACTACCAACATAAAGTCTGGTCTAGAGGCAGTTAGATATAGTAGACTTTCTATCATGGATCTGTACAGTCTTTGGTCTATATCTGTAGATCCATCATTTGCACATAGTTTTCATCCAGTGATCATGGGAATTGACATTGGTTTGTAGTATTCCATTTGGAACCTTTTCAACATCTATTTTAAGTATTTTTCTTGTGAGATGAATGTTCTTGTGTTATTTTGTTGAATTTTAAGTCCTAAATAGAGGGTGAGCTCTCAAATCATAGACATCTCAAATTCTGATTTCATTTCTTCAGCAAATTCTTTTTTTAACTTCTCTTTGTTGCTACCAAACATGACATCATCTACATATACTACGACAATTAGGAGTTCATTTTGATTAGCCTTTATGTACAAATTGTTGTCTACTCCTCCTTTCTTAAAACCTTGTTTTTGCAAGTATTTGTCCAACCTTGAATACCATGCATGAGGAGCTTGTTTCAGCCCATATAAGGCTTTCTTTAATCTTCACACATAGTCTTGTTTATATGTCAAGGAGAATCCTTCAAGTTGTTCCATGTAGACTTCTTCCTCTAGATATCCACTCAGGAAGGAAAACTTCACATGCATTTGATATACCTTGAAATCATGATAACATGCAAAGGCCAAAAACATTATGATTGTTTCCATTCTGGCTATAGGCGCAAAGGTTTCATCATAATCAAGACCTTCAATTTGCGAATATCCCTTGCATACAAGTCTGGCTTTATTTATGATTACCTACCCTTGTTAATTCATCTTATTCTTGAATATCCATTTTGTTCCAATGAAATTTTTCCCAGTGGGTCTTGGAATTAATTCCCAGGTATTGTTATTCTCCATTTGGTCCAGTTCTTCATTCATAGCATTTACCCATTTTTTGTCTTTGTTGGCTTCTTCAAACTTCTTTGGCTCTATTTGAGATAGCATGGCTAGGTATACTTCTTCTGTCTGTTCAGCAAGCTGTCTTCTTGTCTGGACTCCCACACTCTTGTCCCTAATTATTTGATCTTTTGGATGATTCTTTTGAGTGTGTCTTGAGGGACCTTTTGAGTTTAATTCAGTATCTTCTGTTGTCTTGCTCAGTTAATCATTATCTTCGTTCTCTTCTTCATGATCATCTGGAGGATTGTTGCATCTTGTGCTTCTTGTTCTATTTGGTAGATCTTCATCAAATCTTACATCAATGTTTTCCACAATTTTGTGTAGTGTTTTTTTGTAGCACCTATAACCCTTACTCTTGGATGCATATCCTAAAAATATTCCTTCATCATCTCTTGCATCAAACTTCCCCAATTTTTCATCATTATTTTTGATGAAACACTTTCTTCCAAAGACTCTAAAGTGCTTGATTGATGCTAGTTTACCATGCCATAATTCGTAAGGAGTCTTGTCACAGTTTGGTCTTAAATGAGCTTTGTTAAGAATGTGAACAACTGTGTGTACTTCTTCTGCCCAGAAGTTTTGGGGAATGTTACTTTATTGCATCATTTCTCTAGAAATCTATTGTACTGACCTGTTTTGTCTCTCTGCCACTCCATTCTGTTGAGGTGTACCTGCAATTGTAAACTGTTGTTTTATCCCATGCTCATTGCACAGGTCTGCAAAATCATAGTTTGTGAATTCACCTCCTCTATCTGATCTGATGCACTTTAGCTTACATCCTGTTTGATTTTCTGCCAATGCCTTGAATATCTTGAATTTATCAAGTGCTTCAGATTTATATTTTAGAAATGCTACCCATGTCATTCTGGAAAAATCATCTATTATTAGCATGAAATAATATTTTCCACTTGGTGCTTTAGTTCTTGAAGGTCCACACAGGTCCATGTGAACAAGCTGAAGAGGTATACTTGTAGATATTTTCTCTTTCGTCTTGAAAGATGTGTGGGTCTGCTTGCCTACTTGGCAGGATTTACATATGGTATTTAAGGGCTTCTTTATGACTGGCATATCTCTGACTGCATTTTTCTTGCTCAGAATTACAATGTGGTAAAATTTTAGGTGTCCCAATCTTCTATGCCATAACCATGATTCATCAAGTTTTCTTAGGTGACATGCTTCATCCTCTTCTTTCACTATATAAACATCACTTTTTTTTTAACACCTTTGATCAAGGACTTTTCGGTGGTGCTTGATCTTACTTCACAATATTGGGCTCTCAAAATGACTTCACAGCCTTTATCACACATATGACTGACACTTAGCAGATTTTCTTTCATCCCATCCACAAATAGTACATCTTGGGCCATTCCTCTTCCATTATCCAGACTGACTGAGCCTTTTCCTTTCATTTTCCCTACTTTATCATTATCGAATGTTACATTCCCAGATTTCCTTTCATCAAAGGTTACAAACTTGCTTCGATCTCCAGTCATGTGCTTTGAGCATCCACTATCCAAATACCATTGGTTTTTTTGATCTTGAGCTATTAGAGCCAGGTCACAGTTATTAAAATTATTTTTCCACTACATGTATCCTTTTGTTTGGTACCTTTCCTGAGAGGATGGACCACATTTTCTGAGAGGACATTTGTGACACTTGGGCCCAGTTTGATGGTAGTCAAAGCATTTGATTATGTTTCTGAATGAATTATGTACACGAGTGAATTCTCCATTGTTCATCCATCTTCTTGAGTTTCCATACATCAGTATTTTTCCATTCGTTCTGCACTCCTTGGCTTTATGGCTGAACTCCTTACAGTAAAAACAATACCCATAAAAACAATTAGAGTACCTGATGAAGGGTTGTCTTCTCCATTTATTTGCTTGAGGTAGTCTTTTCAATTTTTTCATCCTTTACTGGTTGGAATCGATTCTCCTTTTATGAAAGTATGCAGCAATATGTCCGAGTTTGTGGTAGGCATAACAAGTGACCATTTTCATAGGGGGGAAGAATCTCCTTTGATAGCTTCCAAATTTTATATATTCAGGAGTATATTAGCCTTTTCTAGTTCACTGTTTATTTATTTTGCTCTTTTTCATTTGAGGTTCCTTCTTGTTTCTGTTTACTTCATTGCAAGCTTCTACTTCTGTAGGAACCTTCTGGGCTGCTTCATTGTCCTTAATAGCTTTTACAAAAATGATATTTTCGTAATCTTCTTCCTTGGACTTACTTGTTTCTCCTTCGTAGCGTATCCTAGTATTTGTCAAGGGAGATCTTTGAGCATTTAGAATTTTATTCAACTGTTCAGAGCTTGTCATTTGAGAAGAGTTCATTGAAAATTTCCTTTGGGAGTTTTCTAATTTCCTTCTTAAGCATACTACTTCTTCTTCCAATTTCTCTTGCTTCTGAATTTTATCCTCAATTTTCTTAAGTAGAGTGTCTTCTACCTTCTTGGCTTCTTCAAGCTCTAATTTCAACTAAATGAGGTCTTTTGAATTTTGTTCTTCTCTTACATATTTGAGGAGAATGTCTTTATGTTTTCTGCATTTTAGTTTAAGTCTGTCTATTTCCTCTAGGGCACTTCTTATCTCCCCCTCAAGATAAAATTCCCCTTCTTTCTCATCTTCTAGAAGGAATCCTTCAAGCTCTTCCTTGGCCATCAATACAAATTCAGAGGTTCCCTCTTCATTGGAGGATTCATCTGAGATTTTAGATGCACTACTGTCTTGCTGAGCATAAAATGATTTTCTATTGAATCTCTTCCCTTTATGCCAGTTATTTTTTTGGGTTTGCTCTATTTCTTGAGTGTGATTCTTTGTTTTGTTATGAGGACACTTAGAAGCATAATGCCCAACTCTTCCATAGTTAAAGCATTTAAATGGAAGTTTACCTTTATATTTACCTGAGCCTTTATCCAATTTTCTGAAAAATTTGGCCTCTTCTTCATCAGAGCAAGAGCATATATCTTATTTTTCTTCTTTATTATTTTCTGTCTTAAAGGCTTCCTCCCTCACATTTGACTTCCTCTATGGCAGTCTCATCTCATAGGCTGTTAAGTTTGTAAGCAATTGGTTCATGGTCAGAGTTTCCCAATCAATTGTTTCTTCTATGGCAGAAACCTTGGGGTTAAAGCAGGATGGTAAAGATCTCAGAATATTTTGAACAATTACACATTATTTAATGGTTTCTCCTAGAGCTTTCATGTTATTCACAATTTCTACAACCCTCAAGAAGAAGCTGGCAATGCCTTCATCATCATTCATTTTTATATTTTCAAACTGAGCTATATATACTTGTAGTTTGGCTATCTTCACCTTTTTGTCTCCCTCATGGATGCTTTCTAATGTATCCCATGTTTCTTTGGTAGTCTTGTTGTGCATTAATTTGATAAATTATTCCTCGCACAATCAACTTAAGAGAGCATTCATGGCTTTTGCATTAGCTACAAAATCTAGTTTGGCATCTTTCTCTGAGTAAGACTCCTTTGGGGCATATCCCAATTCCACAACAACCCAAAATTCTATTCCTAGGGATATTATGTATGTCCTCATTCTTATTTTCCAGAAGGAATAGTTTGTACTGGTGAACAAAGGGGCTTTATTTGTTGGGCATCCTTCTCGACTAGCCATCCTGGGGACCTAGGATCTCCTTTCTAACAGCAACTAAAGAAGGAATTGGCCTGATAATTAACTACTAACCTTTCACAACCAAGAGGGGGGTGAATCATTTGATAACATACTGCTGTATTAAACTTTCTTTATACCTATTCACATCCTCATTTTTTGATCAACTTAATATACAATGGAACAACAATCTTAATAACTGAGCAGTAGGTATTAAGCAGAATAAATACAGAGTATCAACACATAATCATCATGCATATAGACAACAGATATAAGTGGAAACCCATAAGGGAGAAAACCACATCTTATTATTGTTGTGATGTAAACGCAAGCTCCAACTCCCTCTCACCACTTATTTTCTATAGGCTTCTACCTACAGGTGGCTACAACCTCAATTCTACAAGCTACAACTTGCAAGGAAGGTCCAACTCCCATCTATTTTCTGCAGGCTACAACATACAGGAGGCTCCTACCTTAGCCAGCTACAACTGACATCTATCAAGCTACAAAATGATATGGAAGCACCCACTTCCTCACTCTTTCATAAAAAACACATGCTGATTTACCTGGATATCAGCTCTATTCTATTCCTTCTTCACTATTGTCCACCAACCTTCATATCTACCTTATATCTTCTATGAACCTTCAAAGCTTCTCTATTTGCTCCTTATTCTTCTTACCCTCTCTGCCAAGTTTCTCCATTCTCTAACCTCTTTATGCATATCTATGTGACATCATTTATAGAGATTACCTTATGACTGTTTGTATTACACAGGGAATTCAAAGTGAATAGGTATGACTCTTTTCCTTCCACCTTCACGTTTTCTTGCCTAGCACATTCGGAAAAATATAACAATATGTATACATTTCAATATTACAGTGGGGTATTTCTTTGCCCACGGAGACTTGCCTTTGCATCACAAGCAATGTAAAATTAATTAAAACATTTACATTTACATTTGCAACAGATATATCTCATTCAACCCTTTTAGTTCTCGGTTCACTGTATGTTTTTCTTTTATACTGTTGTAGTGTAACAGCTCTGCATACCTCTATTCACTGCAACTCTGTGTACCTTTTCATATCAGATCTTATAATCTGATCTTCTTTCTTCTCTCATCACACCTTCATATTTTATTACATAAATTTCTTCAATTCTCAACAGATCTTATCTAGCTCTGATACCACTTGATGGCGGGCTTACCCCGCTATATACCCACTATCTTCACTCTCTTTTTCATATAATACTGCATTTCAAGTTTTAGCCCAAATAATTTTAAATCTGGGCAATTTGCAAATATTGTAGGCGAAAGCTTCTATATCTCAAATCTGAGATTTGGGATATTAGAATAAAATTCTTATGGTTATTAAACCCCACTTCCCAATCCGGATTTCAATATCTCAGGCGGAAACTTATTCAACTTAGTTTTTCCAAGGTTTTAGAAAGCACCACTATGACTTCACCCAACAATCCACATTATATCCAATCAACTTTAAGAAGGTTAATATTTATAAGCACTTACCAGTCTTGATACATTTGCCCCCCTTATAAAAAACATATCATTTAATCTATGCAACTCTTATGTTTTTAAACCCAAACGATATTCCCTTCACTCAATGTGTTCATGGAAAATTTTGATTCCATAAGTCTTCAGCTTTTGGATTAAAACCCAACGCTGACCCATATTAAAGTTCTAGCATCAAATTTTACTCATATTGGCTTTCTTTTCATTGATACCCATATCAGAGCTTTTAATCAATGTTTAATTCTTTCGGGCCCACTCATTCAACGTTCAAAAATTATAAACGTTGGCTCATACCTCACTTAACTCCCTCGCAACTTGAAATGTGAACACGCTTGGATCTATTTCCATCATGATCAAACCATAGTCACATTTTTTTCATCACAGAAATTTAGCATGCAAATATTTTGCGAAATTCGTGGTTTTTAACTTACTACCTTTGCCACGCATCACATGCCGAATGCTATCGCGTTTTTTTTTTCAGATTTCTCTTACCATTTTTTAGGAATGCGAGACTATTGGTTTCTTGGTTCAAAACCGCTCTCTCTTTTCATCACTTACTTCCAGTCCTTCAACGTTGAATCTGACTTCCAGAATATAATTCCTTATCGAACAGGTCTCAAAACAACAACTTTGCACCTTAGTTACCTTCGACCGCCTCTAGTATATACATATCAGTGCCATCATTCCCCATTCTATCTCTGTGAAATGAGGTTTTGCCCTTCCACCTTCGATTATGTCCGTACTACAGAACACACACCTTCAACATTCCAATAGGTTTAAACAAAAACCTCAATCCTTTGCCAACACATCATGCAACCACTCATGAGATCGATCCCTTCAGTCTTGACGAGGTTTATCTTAATGCATGTTCGATTCATTATTTAAAAGAGTCTTTAATCCTCTTGTTCATTGTTTGTGCTCAACAGAGCAGTTACTGCTTATAAAGGGTTCTTCCCTTCCACAATAGATTTCATTCATCTATCCACACTTGGAAATTTCAATTAGATTGCTATTCAGACACCCTTTTGCATCATCGATCCTTGCAGTGATCGATGACTGCAAATCTTCTCTTACTATTTCTCAGAAATATGTAACCCGAATTGCATTCAACCTCAAAACACCATAGTTAACATCGCCTTCTTCTTTATATGAAGATTATTATTACAATCACAGGAAGTATCTCACCTCGACCCCCAATTACAGAGGTTAGACATACAATTGCCCAATCAATCAACACACACAATTTTGAAACTGATACTTTCATATATATAAATGAAATCACTTACAAAAATCTCTGGTCCTAGCCTAATCTTCAATTCGATGGCCCTTCTACCCTCACTACTCTTCCTCTAAATAGCTCTTCTACTTTAATTCACTGCCTTTGCTTCCTCTACTCCTTGTCTGTCTCCTTTGTCTTATTGCTGGTTCTTATTTGTTCTTTTGCCTTAGTGATAGTTCAGGTGCTGCTCCCTTTCTTCTCCTTTGCAATCAATGACAATATTTCCAACAAGGAAGATTGGGGTCTGGAGAAAAGGATACGGAAGGTAAAAGGCACTTTTGGTCTACTAAAACTCCTAAATTGATTCATTTACTTGAATTAATTCCTTTAGCTTTAGGAAATAGGTCTTTTCTTTGAGGAATACCTGGATAAAATGAGGATTCTAATTTGAAAAAGGGTTCTGAGGCAGCGAAAGTTCTCTGAGGCTTCAAGGGTATTTATACTACTTCAGACTAGCTCTGCAATGTCTTCAGCAACAAATTGGTTGAATTCTGATAGTATTTCGGTTTAAAACAGGGTCGGCAACAACTTTTTTAGTCTGGAATAGCTCTTTTGTGGAAAAATGTAAGAGAAATGGTTTAAAAAGGTGTAATGGGTAGCTATATGGTATTTTTAACCAACAATTTTTACATCAAATCCAGGGTCAATTCAAACGGGTAGGTGCTTTGACAACCGGCGGAAATACTGTTGAGCGACTTTCGCATGAGCCAAAGGTTGTTTGTGGTATGTTTTTGGATCGATGCAATCGAATGGAAATTGGCCACGTAGCCAGGAGTGGAGCTCCAAAAACCACAAATATTGCAAGGTTGAGGTGTGGTTAAGGATAAGGCTATCAGATGTGCGAGAAGGCTTGTTGGCTATTAGATCTGGTCAGTGATGATCTAATGGATGGGATGATGTGATGGAGTGTCTGGATTTGATGGCATGGGGCCCAGTATATCTGCTATGATTGGTTATATATGTGATATAGTTGGGTTTTATACAATATAACCAATGGGGTTAAGGTAAGTGTTATATTATAATAGGCAGGGTAACTATTAGTGGGCCCGAAATATATGACATGTGGGGAAATTAAACCATGGGTTATATAAAAATAATAAGTTGGGAATAATATATATAAGGGAATTAATATAAATACGGGTTTAAAAAGGTATATAAGGGATTTAATATATAAAGTTTAATGTTAATAATAAAATATAGTGCGGGAGGTTAAATACACTAAGTTTCATCATAAAAACTCATATCGGGAAGGCAATTCTTCAATGTCGAAACTGGCGTATCATTTATTAATGAAATACTTAGGATAAATGTATTTTTTGAGTTTTTGGTGCATTTTTTAATAAAAATGCTAATTAGTAAATGGGTTTTACTTTTTCCAAAGATTAAATGTGTTTTAACTTAGGAAAAGGGATTTTTTGTAGGGGGGAAAGTGAAATAAGGGGAAACATTAAAAATGAAGGGAAGGGGGAACTTTTACAAGGGAAATGATTTTGAAAGGAAGTTAGTAAATGAAATGACCAATTTCATGCTATCCATGCCTTGTGAAACTTCTTTTACCTACCCATCAACTACCATAGCATTTTTTCTTCATTTTACATGGGTGCATTTGAGCTTGCAGACCCTTATTTGTTTTTCTTTTAAGAAAAAAACTAACTAATTATATCCTTACTTCTTCTAAGGGCTCAGATTGAACTATTGAGATCCTTATTATTCTTTACCTAACTACTCATTTGTCGAGATTAAATATTTTTCCTAGATCTTTATTCTCTATCTATCAGCATAAAATTTAAAGCATGAAAGGTCAAGATTAAGTAGTTTGAATTTCATGGATTGTGGCATTTTTTACAAGATGCACACAATATTAGTTTGCAAACTAAAGTAAAAAGTAGTGGAATTTGAATTTTCATCACTTTCATGATCTATTTTATTGCTTTTTCGTTTGGGGTTCATTTTCTATATTCTTTTTGACCTTTTTTATTTCAAGTCCTTTGATTTTTCTTTTAGGACTTTTACCCTCTTTACATTTTTTTGATTTTTAATATGGGAAAACAATTTTGTAGAAACGAAAGTATGTACATATTAGAGGACTTATCAAATTCAATTCAGAATTATGAATCCTATTATTATAGTACTCTAACAGTATCGACACCACGACGATATAGAGTATCGTTCAGCACGAGATAATGATTCACTTGGTGATGAATGCGACGATGGTCATCTAAGGTGAGAGTTGGGTGGAAACGTTGAGTTTGGAGGTAGACCAAAATGTCTCCATATCACTGATGAGAAGAATTGACTAGATATATAGGTTCATCAGGAAACGGATCATGAGCTACTTCTTCCAAGTCAATTCTGGGAAGTTTCGATAGTAATTCGATGAAGACTAGAGATGTATTTCCTTTGGCAGCAGTGAAAACCAAATAAAATTGTTTGAGCATTACAATCCATTTGGAATATTTTCCTCCAATGATCTGATGAGACAAGATGTGTCGCATGGGATTCTCCAGAGAAATTATGGTAGTTTGCGTTAGCAAAATATAGTGTCGGAGGTGGGTGACAGTGAAGACCATCGCAAGAGATAGTTTCTCCATATGTGAATATCGTAATTCAGGTCCAATGAGACCCTTTGAAAAATAATATATCACATTCTCACTATCTTCATCGTGAACTTGAACCAAAACCATGCCTAGCGAGGATGGTGAGGCTACGAGGTAGAGGAGAAAGTGAAACGAATAGTTGGGGCCACTAAGAAGTGGGGAGAAAACGAGTGCTCATTTCAAGTCGTCAAAAAACAGTTGAGCCTGATCATCCCGCAGATATGGTACCCCTTTCTTGAGTAAGCGCATGATGCTTTTCATCATCTTGACATAGTTTACAATGAAACGACGTAAGAAGTTTTCCTTCCCTCGCAAACGTTGGAGTTGTAAAATGGATTGTGGCACAGGTAATTCAATGATCACCTTAACCTTATCTAGATCAACCCAAATTTGGTGCTTGGAAAAAATGAAGCCAAGAATACGTCCAGACTCGAAAAATAATATGCATTTATGCGGATTCAGACGTATGTTGTAGAACCTACACTAAAAAAATATTCTGTTAAGATGCACAAGGTGATGGGCTCCTTTCTTGGAGTGATCCAGAGGTCATCGAAGTAAGCTTGTACAATGTGTCTGATATTGTGAAATGAATAGTCCATGGCCCTTAGAAGATTTTCTCTCGCATTCTTCAGACAGAATGGGAGTTTATGATACGAAAATGTGCTCCAAGGAAAAATGAAGGTGGTTTTATGCTGGTAATACTTTTTAATTGTTGTCTAGTTATATCTTGAAAACCCATAAATAAAGGATAAATATTCACGTTTGGCACAATATTTGAGAATATGATATATGAACAGAGTAGGATAATTTTCTTTTGGACAAGTGGTATTCAGATGACGATAATCAACACAGACTTGGATGGTACCTTGTTCCTTATCTATGGGAACCGGATTGACTACCCATTCTGTCAGAGGAATGGGATAGATGAAACCAACATGTAAGAGTTTGTTGAATTCAGTCTTGATAGTTGCTACTTTGCAAGGGTGGACAGGTCAGAGCCTTTACCAGACAAACTTGGCATTTTCATAAATCTTGATTTTGTGCTCGACTATAGAAGGATCTATGTCTGGCATTTTGTCGTAAGACCAAGCAAAAACATCACAGAACTCCTTAAAAAGGGATGTAAAGCATTCAATTTTCTCAGGATTGAAATAGGCTCCAATATATATATATTTTCCAAGATACCCTTTTTTATCGAGATATTGATGAGCATAGTCTTGGAAAGATTTCCCATGTTCCCTTCTGTGTCGATAGTTTTAACAGTCGTGTAAGAAGAGGGAATGATATCAGGTGGGTTAAAATAGGGGATTTGAATAGTGGCCGCCTATGAATCAAATATTGAAGTGCGATGATGAAAATCTCTCCAAGGTCATTCCTCTAGAGACATGCTCTCGAATAGCTTCATCCATAGGTAGGACTTCATCGAGGAGATCCTTAGACTGAACTGTGATGGGCAAGAGGGTGGTACCATTGGTCGAAACAAAAGCAGTAGAGGGTTCAAATGCTAATTGGATGGCTTGATAAGCCAACTTAGCTAGTGGTAGTGGAATTTGATCTCCGTAGGAATAAATTTCTAAAGGCGCTGGTAGGATCCAGAGATTGGTAGAGCCATCCGAAATGGTGGATATCGTTGCAACCATGTGTGTAACCTCATGTAGTGGGAGAGAGAGAAAAACCATTAGAGAAGATTCATTCAGAAGATTGGTAGCGATGCTGATGTAAGAGTCAGGAATGCCTCCTACTAGGGGTATAGTGCTACTAGGTAACGTAGAATAATCAAGGGTGAAAAAGGATAACTGATCCACTGTAACTATCTTCCCATCCAATGCAAAAATAATGAGTTAGAAAACCAAAGAGACAATGGCAGTCATTGCGTAAGATGAACTGAAACCCAAAAAAAGATTATAATCAAGATGATGATCTACGACTTATATGTCCACCATTATTATTTTCCCACTAACTAAAATGAGGAAGCTAGCAAGGTAGCTTTTTGGGAGGAAAGTGTGGACATCAAAATATTTAAGGGAATTCAACGTTGGAGACAAAGTGGGAGAACCCAAAGCGAGTCAGAACATAGTGGACATAACACAGGTCGAAGCACCTTCATCTATGATAGTGCGATGGATTGGTCTCCCTTTTTATACAACTTGATCCTAGAAGGTAAGCTGGTGTGAAAGGTGAGGTTTGGAATTTTCCAGGTCGAAGATGGCTAGCATAGAGTCCCGGGGGTCGATTCTACCAATGGCCGAAAGCAAAGCTTTCCTTTGTGATGGGCAAGTTTCTAATAATCCGAGTGCATACATGCCTGATGGTGCTTGCGCCAAATCTTGTACAATGTTGTAGCTTTGGGCAGCATGTGGAGAGGTGTTATGAGTCATGCGTTGAAGTTTCCCTTTGGGATGACGAATCACAGTGTCAGCAACAGGCCTTTCGATATGAAAATCATTGGGTGATGGTGGATTCGAACTTGAACCAAGTTCTTGAACCTTAATGACTGAATTTCCATAGAGTTTAACTAAGATTTGGAGTTCAACATTCTCCATGCCATAAATGGCAGATGATCCTTCACAGGAAGGATGAGTACCACCGTTTCCCCTTTAGGGGGGGTTCTGGCAGGTTTGCAACCATGTGTTGTTGTTGTTGTTGTTGTGGATTAGGGAATGGATTGTGAAGGATGGTAAGTGTCCTTCCAGAGTCCTTGTTTGTAATAAAATATGTGCATTCCTGCAGTTTAGGACATTTATATGTCAAGTGGTCCTCCATAAAAATTATGCAAGGGAATCTCATAAGTTTCTCCTTTCCTTTGTCATTTTTAGCAGCGTTTTTCTGATTGGGATTATTCTAGGTATTGGGCTACTCTTCAGAAGGAAAGATATTTTTCTTATTCTTCTTGTTCTTGCTGCTATTTTTTTGTGTAGACTACACAAAGTTTACCTCAGCGGTCAGAAGAGCAGTTGATTGGTTAGGGGTGGTGGCAACCAAACATGGCTGGGAAGTTTTCCCGCTGATTTGTTTCATGGCTACGCTGGAGGTTTCACCAACGAGGCCCTCGGCGTGCACTCAGGGTAATTGAGTAGCAGGAGGATTCACATTACCAGGGGTATGGGGCAGTAAGTCATACAGTGTGCTAGATTGTAAATAGATGATATATAGATGATGTGCACGATGGATGGATTGGTCTTCCATGACCGCACCAGGTAAGAAAACGTCCTTAGAAAGGGGTGGTACGAGTGACTTAAAAAGCCAGTATGATAATAAATGATTTGGGATTGGTTCTTTGACTAACCTCTGCCTACTTCTCCATTCATGAATGTGATCGAGGATGTGGGTGGTGGTGTCTTGGCATAGTGAGGTTAAGAGTTTCGTTCTGGTTTCATATTGAATACGTAATTGGAAGTTCTTAAGAAATTTCATTGCTAAGGTGCAAAAATTATTGACGGTCCCATGTGGTAACTGAAAGTACCATTTGGCAGCGTTGCCTGTGCAAGTGTGGGGGAAAAGTCTGAGCTAGATACTATCCTCCACTATAGAGTTAGAAACAGACCATAGATGAAAGGTGGTGATGTGCATAGCTGAATCCTCCCCATGTTTCTCTTCGAATTTAGGGATGTCTGACGAAACCTTGTGCCGTACTAGAGGCCAGAGAGGGTTGTGGTTTATGGGATCATTGGTCAATTTGTAGAGGTCGGGATATCTAAAGCTACCAAGAATGGAAATTTCATGTTTTCCCCTAGATCTAGCAAAGGAAGTGTTGGCTAACCATTCAGACTGTATGGTTCGCGCATCAACGTGCTACCAATGGGATAAGTAGGACTTTGTTGATAAAATTTTCAAGTGAGTAGGGGTCTAGGGGTGTATGGTTGTTTTCCAAAGAGTATGTTGTACTGGAGGGAAAATTGTTTGTTGCCCCCAGTGTAATAGTTGTCCCCTAGCCCAAATTGGTATTCAGGTAGGGTTTTACATATGGATGCGATATAGAGTTAGTGAGTGACATACTGCTATTCACATAGTTGACCATTGGCATTGACCCTACAATGGAAGTTCGACCACTCAAAGGAAAAACGATAACAATTGGCGGTCCAACTTATCCTATTGAACGTATGGGTATCGAAGTGCCCCCTGGCATATATGTACTGGTGACACTGCCCCCTTGCATAATAGCCAATGGGTTTGAAATTAGAAATGGGTTCCAACCAAAAGGGTTGTGAAAAGGAACTAAAGTAGCCCCACTAGCGGGAGAAGAAATCGTGGCTCCTAGCATAATCACTATAAGAGAAAATCCTAAAGGGTTTAGAGGTTTTCTTATTGTTGTGGTGACCAGATTACTAGGACCAGGTATAGACTGGTTACTGGGTTGCTAATGAGTGGCATAAAACTAACAAATAGCATGGAAGATGGTGGTGGAACCGAGTTGGCTACCAACGACATCGACCCTATGGTTGCCGATTGTGAAATGGATGTAGGTGTAGTCGAATACATGACTGGCACTGGTGTAACCTGAACTAACAATGTCCCCGACGGGTCAGTGAGAGGATTATTGTAAGGAGGTATGACTCTTTCAATGAAAAGATCCTCTGAAAAATCCATATGATAGGGAGCTATATGAAATTCATGGATTGTCACTGGAGACCACTCTTCCGGAGAAGGCACTGGTTCACCGAGACTCAACTCCTCCCTGGTGTCAATGGAGGGAGAACTTAATTCCATCTAGACAGACGACGAGGGTCAAAGGATGCCATGGTGACCTATTTAATTTTATCAAATTATTATTGTGATGTATTATAAAGTCTCAGTGATAGTAACCACGGACCTAAAAAAATAAAATAAAAAAGAACTTCTAAAATCAATCAATCAAGCCGCCAAAAGGGGTAGGACCCCATATGAGTGCTACCATTTGCTGGAGATGAAACCCAGTATGACAATAGCATATAGAGAGAGTTGGTTAAATATATAGTTATGGTTACTCTAGATCTCTTCTTGAACCTCAGAAAATAGGTGTAAGCACTCTCATGAGGACGAGTACCCTCTCAAAGGTCAAAGAAAAAGTAGGTCCATTTGTTTTAGGTACTAGGGAAGCTGGACCCAGTCACCTTGTGTAAGTCCCTAAAATTATGGCAACCAAAGATACCTAAAATCATAGACACCACAATCATAGACACCACGCTATATGGGTAGAACACCTAGATACCCGATATAGTTTTAACATCCCGGATGGGAACCCCAATATATAGCATACCCACTATTATGCACTCAAAGGTGGGTTACCTTCTCATGCACCTTCGTGTTGTCTTGTGCTTAACTCCAGTAGTAGTGGAGTGGTCCCAATAGTCTAAGTGCAATAGGATTTCAATTTTTAATGACTCTGGTTTCAAGTTTTGTGATATTTGGTGATTTTCCCACTTCTCTTATCCCAAGATCCTTGCCTGAACTACTGTTGGTGCGAGCTCAGAAAAATTTATGTGATTAATTTTATTAGCGCTTGATTCTTAGTGTGCTTGCTTATTAGTCTTGCAGAGGGGGAGTGGACTTATGAAATATAATGAGACTCTGACTCAAAACCATGCAGAAAAATGCTCTAAATATTCAATTTGATGAAGAGTTTATTCTACAGGGAGAGATCTTTCAAACATCTGTGCAAAAAACATTCAAATAACGTAGCTCAACCTATAAATATTCATACATATATCTATCCTCTCTAACAATGTTTTTAACCAAAAATTTCAGAATGAATTTAGCTATATTCAGAATAAAAAAAATAAAAATAAATAAATAAATAAAATAAAATAAAATAAAAAATAAAATAAAAAATAAATAAAATAAATAAAAAATAAATAAATAAATATATAAAAAAATAAAAAATAAAAAATAAATAAAAATAAAAATAAAAATATTCTTAAAAAAGTGGATGCTACTAACACTAACGTTTTAAACAAGAGAACTAAGAAATTCTAGTTGGTAACCAAGCATAGGGATCCAAGAATATAGGCTAATCTATTAGCCAATAACTCCACAGCCAAAGGGAAACACAACACGGGTGTACACAAGAGATTTTAACTAGGTAACTGATTTGATCATGGGTCGAGTACTACTCTAACCATCGTGTATGGTATTAAAATATTTTAATTGACTATGGAGTATAAAGGCTTAAATGAGCATCTTAGTCCACATAAACATAATTAAATGAACTCCACATAATCAAGAAGCACAAAACACATAAGAGAGAGACAACCAATTGGTAATGGAGTTCACCCCTCGATCTCTATGGGGCTACATCTCTAGATTTGCTTCAATTGGAATGTAGATCCTCTATATTACTTTTTCGAAGTAAGATTTCTTACATTCAAGCTCTCTAGATGAGCATTAGCCAAGCACTTATGGCTCTCAATGGCTAAGTATTCTCTCTTGTCTTATCCTCCTCTCATGGCTTACATAAGGAATACATATAGTTTTCCTCGCACACTCTCCAACAAAGAGCATTAATTATAAGACCCACAATTGTAGGGCCTAACTACAAGGAAGAAAAAACAAAGTACATGAAAGAAGGACCTCTAACAATCTAAGGTTCAATAATGGAAAAGTATTAAAACCACATAAAGACTTTCCAACCATGCCCTTGATTCTCTCAACCTATAATTGAGAAAGAATAGAGAATTGGTGTGAGGTGGTTTCTCACATAAAACCAATTTTCCTAATTACATTAATGAATAATGTGACACAAATATCTCTCACAATTATTAATTTATATCAATAATGCACAGGTTTAAGAAAATGCATAGTTAAATTCATAAACATAATTTCACCCACTTTAATTCTTGTCACCAACTTCAAATCAACATGGCTCAAATCTCTTTTCATGTGCAAAGGTCCTTCTGGATCACACCTCCCCACGAGGAAAATTTTGGTGTCCAAAAGTATCAGCTTCAATTCATCATCAGTTGTATGAAAATGTCTCTGAAAGGTACATTCCATCTTGACTCCTTCACCAGACATTCTTCGGAATCGTAACATAATGCCAACACCTGTAGCAGCTGCAACACAACTACCTGAAAAGCTGCATTACTTCAATATTCCTTCACTGTGGTCCTTCAGAATCAGAATGCAAAAGCCTACATCTGCCAAAATTTGCAGCTTGTAGCTGATCATACCTGTTTACATCTTTTGGAAGACTTTCCAAGAGTTCATTGGTCAATTTTACATGCATAAATGGCTTTCGAAAATTTCCTCATTCAACTTGATTACAAAGAAGCCATCAAGGCTTAATGCACAAAAATACGCCTCTGAATCTCCCTCACATAAGAGTGGCTAAAAAAAGCCTTTTACCATGCTTTGTAATCATCTTTACATCATGATTTTCATGGTGGTAACTATGGCCATTTTACATGCCAAATTTCCGATGTCAAAATATGATGGCTACTATGCCCATTTTTCATGTGTATGTCCCACATCATTAAAATACATTAATGGTGAAAAGAAAAAAAATCCCCCCATTACAAAATATGTGAATCACAAAAGTGCCCCCTTCAATTTTTATGCATAGGGAAAATAATGGGCATATAAAAAAAATAAAAATTCAAAGAAAATGCCTCTTTTTCAAAAAGCACCTAGTGGTGGTAAAACAATAAAAAAAAACTGCCATAATTAGGCCACGTGCCCTAACATAGGGTCTGAAAAGTTTAAACCCAAAATTTGTTTTACCAAAGTCTTCTAGTTTCCTTTGCCATTTGTGAATTTCCATTTGTAGTTCATCCATTTGTTAGTCCGAGATCTATAATTTGAAATGTTTGAACCTGGACAATCTATACTCACCGACACCTGCTTAAGGCCAAACCCAACTCCGAGTTTCCACTATATTATTGTTTCCATTAAAATATTTCCATGATCATAGCTATGGACATTATGTATGCACCGACATGCGCTTAAGGCCGAACCCAAAAATTTTAACCAAGTCTTCCACCCCACCATGTATGAAGTACTTGGCCCTTGTCCTCAGAATTTGAAGGTGGGATATTGGGATCAATTTTGAAGACATCCCTCCTATTCAATACTTTATCTTGCATCTAATAGAGCTGCTGATATTCTATCCATAGAAAATGGAGGTGAAGGTGCCTTCCACTCATCCACACAATGTCAAGAATGGATTACGAGGAATTTTGCAATAAAGATACTATTTATCGATGCTTACATCTCCAGACTTGCAATTGTAAAACACAGAACGATCTGCCAAAATTCTCAACGCCACAACACCTTGATTGTGATCTGCACGAGCTTACGAAATCCTCAAGAAAATGGAAACTGCAATATATTTATTTTATGCAACCATGATCAGATGATTGCAGCGGGTGCAAGGGCCTAGTGAAAAATATTATAAGCCTAGGTTGTTGTAGATTTCCTAGAGTAATTTTTGATGCCCTCTTGTTTGTAACACATTAAAAAGGTTATTCATCACTTCGACATTTGTTGTATGTGGTGATATATCCATATTCCTTGCTTGTCGCAAATAATTCATTTCCCATTATTTCTTGTTTTGACAAAACTTTAGGTTAAATAAATTTTCCATCCGGAGGCCATTTCACGCGATTCAAGCATCGTCAAATTCCTCTTGTCCATCTCTTTGCGATGATGTCATTATTTTTTGATTCCAACTCAGATGAATTTTGAGCATTTTCCATCAACAAACAGATACCTACCCCCATAAAACTTGAAATTTTGCAAAAGTGAAAAAACATAACTTGCATAAACATCATGAAATGCTTACCAAATTAGCACCAAGCACTTTCTTCTTGTAAGCATGCTTTTTGAATGGTGGATGGAGCCTTATTCATGAGCTCTTTCACCATATGTCTTCTTAACTTGTAGCGAATTTCAGGGTGCAACTTCCAGCACTTCTTCTCCTAATGGCCACTAATTTTGCAGAAACTGCATAAATTATGTCATTTTCCATTCAACTCTGTCTTCATGATTGGAGGATTTAGAAGGTTTTCATTCTTTGTGGTCTCACTTCTAGTGGATACATCTATCTTCTTAACCCACACTTTCTTTATATGATTCTTAACTACATCATGGTTAGCAGATCTATTGAAGAAATCACTTCCCTTATATGAAAAAGAAGAATTGGAATGATTTTCATACCTTCTTGAATTGTCCTTGAACTGATGAGGACTAGGTGGATTTATTCCCTTCTTGGAATTAGGTGATGAAGAGATGGATTTTTCTTTAGCTACTTTTGAGCATTCTCCTTCCTTCTATCCATAACCCAAACTTGAAAATGGTTGTCTTGGTATAACCTCCAATGGCTAGGTGATTCCTTGACCATTTATGCCAAGTACACCTTTGTACACCCCATCTTCGTGAGGATTTTCATGCCAACATTAGTTTCATATTGAGAGAGAATAGAACATGAAGTGAAATCATATACATCGGTTTGAGATGTAGCCTCCATCATCTCAACCTTCTGAAGTTTAGAAAATATCTCCTCTTTGGCTCATCGTATCTCCCGAAGCTCCTGCTTATTGAGAAATAATCTTCACAATTCTGCATTTTTGGCTTGAAGTATTTCATTTATCTCTTGCAACTCTTGCAATCTTTCAGCGTGCTTCACTCCTTTGCGCATCTTGCAAAGCAATCACCTGCTATGATACCACTTGATTTGATCACGGGTCGAGTACTACTCTAACCATCATGTACGGTATTAAGATATTTTAATTGACTATGGCTTATACAGGCTTGAATGAGCATCTTCATCCACCTAGACATAATTAAATGAACTGCACATAATCAAGAAGCATTAAACACATAATCAAGAAGCACAAAACATGTAAGAGAGAGACAACCAATTGGTAACGAAGTTCATTCCTCCATCTCTCTAGGTCTACATCTTTGGATTTGCTTCAATTGAAATGCAGATCCTCTATATTACTTCGTCAAAGTAAGATTTCTAACATTCAAGCTCGTTGGTCGAGCATTAGCCAAACACTTATGGCTCTCAATGGCTAATTATTCTCTCCTTTCTTCTCCTCCTCTCATGTATTGCATAAGGAATATATATATTTTTCCTCACCCACTCTCCAACAAAGAGCATTAATTACAAGACCCGCAATTGTAGGGCCTAACTACAAGAAATGAAAAACAAAGTCCATGAAAGTAGGACCTCCAACAATCTCAGGTTCAATAATGGAAAAGTCTTAAAACCACCTATAGACTTTCAAACCATGCCCTTGATTCTCTCAACGTATAATTGAGAAATAATAGAGAATTGGTGTGAGGTGGTTTCTCACATAAAACCAATTTCCCTAATTACATTAATGAATAATGTGAGACAAATTTCCCTCACAATTATCGATATATATCAATAATGCATGGGTTTTAAAAAATGCATAATTATATGGATAAACATAATTTCACCCACTTAAATACTTGTCACCAACTTCAAATCAACATGGCACAAAGCTCTTTTCATGTCTGAAGGTCCTTCTAGATCAGTAACGCTGGCTATAAAATGCTACAGAGCGTTAATGATAGGACTGACCCATTTTATTTCAGCATTAGTGCTATAAGGAACTGAAAAACTCTTAGGGGGAGCGCTACTCAAGATAAATTTGTACAAATTGGTAGGCAGGGTATATTCTATACTCTATGATCTACTAAGATGGTTATAGAGCATGTAAATTGATCATAACAGGATGTGAGCAGAGGGAAAGAGCTAAAGGCTTAGAAACAAACAATCTGAAAACTTGGCATTAAGTCCCCAGTGGAGTCGCCATTTCTACTAAGGGGTAAAATTCTTATGTGGTAGTCGATGGATATCCCTCTCAGGGCTTTCTGGTGCCAAGTCCGTCTGTCATATTAGCTGTAAGGTTACAAAGACATTGCACACATGTTTGTAATAACGGATAATGACAAAACAAGATATTGAAGAATTACCTCTTTGTGGACAACAGATCCTATGGAGAGCACTAAGCAGCATGGTAGAAGTCTCTCCTCACTGGCTTCAAATCTAGATCCTGCAACCAAACAAAGCACATGTGTAATCTTCAAAGTGGTATCACTTACTAGAAATTAGACAAGTATAGAATAAACTTTAAACTATGCAAATCTAAGCCATTTATACCATGCTTCATAGACAAATGAACAAAAAATGTGACACTAAAACATCAAATGGAAAAAACATATACAGTTATATTAATTTATAAGAAGGACGATTACAACCATTGGTTGTACCAAGCCCTCCTCGGTCTTCCAATTCCTCTCTCTGTTTCCTCTATCTCTGAGTGTGATGATGCTTGGGCTAAGAGTTCTCAACGAACCTTGTGAATCCTTAAGCCTCACACTCAACAATGAAATTATGCTCTACACACTATCAAACCTTCGACCTTTTACCAAGAGCTGAAACCTCCTATTTATAGAAAATGGGGAGGACAAACCTTGCCAATCCTTTCAATCAGCTTGAACGGGAAAAATCTGGATGTTTCCTTGCCTTTCCTTGCTTTTTCCCTCTATATATGTTCAGTTTTGTTTGGCGACATCTAATAAAAGGTTTGTACCACAAGTTTTTGTGTTTGAATTGACTCATTATGACAAAAAGTAGGAAATTCCAATCAGTTTCCACGATATTTTTCCCTTTTCTTATGAAAGCCCAGATAACGCTACCCCTTATGCAAGACAGAGCGTTAAACTAGGAACTAACGCTCCCTTTGCATGACTGGGATGCATTATAATTAGGTCTAGTTGTCTCTCGGGTGCGTTACCTTGGAAAAATGGGTCTTTGTCTGGGTCATTTTCTTCCTTTCATGTTTCCTTCTCCTTTGAGCTGATGAGGAGGTCATTTTTCCTGTAATAGTGCGCAATGGTCTTGAGGTGGTAGATGATGTGGTAGGGTCAAGGATGTGCCTATGAGGAGGTGACACATGGACAAATACTGGCACGGTTCTATCATGTGACATTGTGGAAACATTGTCCTGGAACTTGGAGGGAATATTTTCAAATATGCATAACTTTGTGTGCAAAACATTGATTGAGTTGAAATTTATATTGTTGAAAAGCCCTTAATGAGAAGGAGAAAATGGTGGTCTTAGAAATAATTTTTTAGGTGGTTGAAGGAATATGAATTTTCACAATTTTCATCTCCATAAATTAAACTTGGAGGCTAGTTCTATATACCTCACATAATTTGGCATTAAGTGACAAAGTATGGTACAAAATTTTATTAAAGCTAGGTTCAACAATTTGGCTAAATGGGATTAGGAGAGATAAAACTATTAGATCTATTGCTCAATATGAGACCTGAAGCACCATATATATACCATAAAAACATAATTTTCAAAGTGGTGGATCAAAGGTAAATAAAAAAGAAAAGATTCTAGAGTAATGAGTACCATAACAAAAATATGCATAATGGGAAATAGGATTATTGGAGATAGAAAAAAGGTTGTATAAACCAAATATCACTAGGAAAAGAAAGTCACCAATATAATAATATATAACAAATATTTCTTTATATATTGAGGCAATACTATTGAAGGGGAAATTAATGGAGAAATCCAATGGAATGTTGATTTTTAAAGTTGTGAAAGGTATAGTCAAGGCACTAACTAGATTTCTGTGAATACCTTAATCAAGTGATAAGGGAAGAACCACATGGACAAGTGCTTCAATGTAATATTCGTAAAGTAGCCATGAGCTAATTGGAATATACAATTCTATTTTATTGCTTTGTTTAAAGAATAAGAGGCCGAAGGAGGTCCATAATTCTCCTTAATAATGTATAAATCAATACCAAATGTGAAAAAGACAAATCTTGGTAGCTTAATTAAATCACCCTTGGTGTGAAAGGGGCTAGATCACTTTCACTGGGTCAACCTTGACCAAATCAACAACAATGTCATCAAGGAGTGGTAATTAATGATGGACAACACAGTTTTATATGGAGATGCTTTGTGTGAATGTAGTGATCTTTTTGGATGGGGCTTAGGGTTTGCAAGCTCATATTCTAAGGAAGAGGATGGCAACCATATTGATTATGTTTTGGTTTATTATATTTCTGAATATATGGTTTTTTTAGACATATATCCTTCTCTTGCTGTTTAGCTGAGATAGAGTGTTGTTTATCACAGGATGTTCCTAATCGGGAATCCCACATCTTCCATTGAGGAGCTCTTAAAGGAGTCTTGTAATAAATTGTCCACTATCATGCTTAAGGCCAAGCTTCATATTTCTTTTACAGCACAAACGTTGTTGAGGGTTTGGTTGTTTTTGCAGGTTGCAGTAAGTGGTGATTATATCTCTAGATCTAGGCCATCTAATTGCTTATTTTTATTGGAGGAGACTTCCTTTCCATTGGGAGGATAGTATTGAAGGCCATTGAGATTATTTTCAGATGTTGGCATTAGGCCAACAATATTTTGATCCCTACAGTGCAGTTTACTTCTAGATCTATGGTATTTATGTAGGAGGAGTTGCAGGGTGGTTTGGCACACCATTTGGAGAGTTGATTTTCAAGTGAAGGGGATCTTCCTTTGACTGTGAGGATCTATTGGAGGAGCTATTTTCTTTATCATACCATATCATCAACACTTTCTATATCTGTATTTTTCAGTATATCTATAGTCTTAGATCCCAGATATACAACTTGTACTCGGTGTTTTGTTGAGAACCCTTGAAGGGTTCTTTAAAGGAGCTTGTATAGTGCATGGATCTAATATAGATATATCTTTTGACACACATATCAGCCCTATATATGATGTATAATCAACTATTGTAGCAGAGTTAATAAAATAATGTTGTAAGGGTCTTCCAAATTTTCTACATAGTTGGAGCACCTCATCTTGAGGATTTTGTTCATTGGAGGCTTGTAATTTCTTGTTATATAACTCATGGGCCATTTCTTATACATTATTTTGCTACTGTTATAACTTATGAAAGGTCTCCATATTGGCCTCTTGCTTTTATATAATGTTTACACTACTATTTCCTTTGTTTTGCACTATATTCCTGCGTTTCCCATTTTGGAATATTACAGTGATATCAGAGCATAATCTTGGCACAACCTATGCATTTTGAAAAGCCAATATGCCATCTGAAGAAGGAGAGACTCTTACTGATAGAGAGAGGAGGTATCAAAGAAGAATCCATAGAAAATTTTATTATAAAAATGACAAAGAAGATAAAGGTAAAACCCCAATTATCAGGAGGAATGAAAGGGAAGTAGTTCTCAAGACTTATTTTCCCAACTATTCAGGGCATTAACAAAGACATCGTAGAAATGAGGATGGAGAGATGTAGAAATTCTCCAAAGGAGATTGTACATGAAGAAAGATTCATATTTTCACATTATGGGTGTAAGCATTCAGCTACACCATCAAATCTACAACGTTGTACCATGTCTACATTCCTGGAAAGTGAATAAGTAGAAGGAGAAACACCAAAGGAGGAGACTCTTGGTGACTATCTCCAAGAATATTAATATCAGTCTAGAAGATTCAAGGAGCATCTAAAATTCCAAGGGTTTTTTCAACTTAAATAAGACAGAGGACCCAAGAACTATAATAGAAGAAGAGGGTTCATGCAACACACTTTGGGTAGATTCTTTCTATCTACTTTTGATGGGTCACCCAAGAGCACATCCAAGGCTTGGGTAAAGGAGCTAGACATGTATTTATAGCTGCATCAAGTTTCAGAAGAGGAAGCTATTAGAGTAGCAGCGATGCATCTGGAAGGTAAGGCTTATGCCTGGTAGTTATTTGAATCTTCTTCATTGAAAAATGTAAACATATCTACTTATGAAAAGTTCACTAGGAGGTTAGTGAAAATATTTTATTTGAAACAATCTGAAACTTTCTTGGGAGAGAAAACCAAAACCAAGAAATCAAAGCCTTTGAATGAATTGGAGATATCCATGAAACCTACTCCATTTCATAACATGGTTGAAGGGGTTAAATATTTGCAACATATGTTTCCAAGGGCAAAGGCCCCACTTCAGCAAGAACCTTCTTCTCAAGAAGAAAACACGAGGATTTCTCTTTCAAGAGGAGATCAAGATAAAGGAACTCTTAATGATGAGGTATTCTCCATTGATGAGGAGAAGGAAGATGAAGATCTGGAAAGATCCTCTAGATTTTTGATAACAGGAGAAGATCTACTACTATTTGGAGATGGAGATGAAGCAAATGCTTCAACTAGAGGAAATATTGCATATTTGAAAAAAGTTCCAAAGGATATTACATATAAAGAAAATGACCAACATGTGTCTATGATGATAGGAAATTAAACAAAACAAGGGAGGAAGTGTGTTCCAACTTTGAATGCCATCTTGGGGACACATATTATGATAGATTATTCCTTTAAGATCAAGAATCTTGACACGAAGGAAATGTTGGGTGTACTTGGGTTGACTACATTTGAAATCAGAGGAGAAGATAAATATGGAAGGAATACAAAGACCTAAACTAAACCTACTTCTACCAAGATAACGCACCACTATAACAACACAAAAGCGTTATAACACACTTGATCAATGAATAGGCCGCGTTAGTGGCTAGAGAAATGCTCTGTTTACAGTAGAGGGCAACATTACTTGTGTTTTAATTTTGGAACATGAAAAACCTGAGGAGAATGAATTTAATTTCCAGCTTTGTCTGACAAGAGAGCCAGTACAAAATAGAAACTGCAAAGCACTAATCTCTTATTGGGCCTTGCCAAAAACAAATGAACTCTCAAAGAAGGCAAAAGCATGGAAGTTGAGGAAACATCTTGGTTTTTTCTATTTAGAACTAGTGGAAGGAGAAGGGCAATGATTTCTCTCTCCATCTCCTATAAAATGGAGCTGAAGGCTCTTGGTTCAAGGTCGAAGGATTGTCAAAGTTTTGAATACTTTTGAAGTAGAGCATTATTTTTGTAGTGTGAAGGTCAAAAGTCAAAGAGGTTCATTGAGAACTTGTTGACCAAGACATCACCACATTTAGAGATAGAGAGATTGGAAGGCTGAGGAGGGCTTGGTGCAATCGACGGTTGTAATCCTCCTTTTTACAAATTAATAGAACTGTATCTATTTTGTCCATTCTATGCGTTGATATTGTCATTGTTATTTGATTATTTACATAGCATGAGATGAATGGATTAGATGTGCATTGTTTAAATGTTTGCGATATACTAAATTAATTGATAGGAAATGTATGTTATGGTAGAGGTTACACAGGTGCTTTGATTGATTGAAGGGTCTAGATTTGGAGCTGGTGAAGAAGGATCCCTGCTTCGTCGTTCAGCGCTCTCCAAAAAACTTCAAGATCATTAAAGAGGTAATCTTCCATCGTATTCCATCAAGTTATTTAAGTTGATATGAACATGTATATGCCTTTTTGTGAACTATACAGCTAATCTTACTGTCTGCCTCGGGCACCGGAAAGCCCTGAAAGGGATATTAGAAAACCAAAAACCCAAGAATTTTGCCCTATAGTAGAATTGGCGACTCTACTGGGGATTTCCCCATATTTTCTGGACTATCTCTTTACTCTTTTCTTCTTTCCTCTGTTCGCAGACCCTTCGGACCAGTATTTATGCCCAGTAGACATTTCAAAAGCTCACAGAGTTCAATCCTATTTCTTTTTGACCATATGAAGAAATTTACCCTGGCTAACGCTACCTCTATTGGTTTTCCATTGTGTTATAATGTGGGCTCCGCTTAAATACAGTGCTTTAGTCTCTGGATTAACGTTGTCTTTACTCAGAGACAGTGCGTTACTCAGCCAAAATTTGTTGTTCACCCCTGTGATTGTGTTTTGGTTGCAGAGTTTTTTGGCCATCAATACCCCTCCTTGACTGAATCCCTATGCTTCTTTACTAAGCTGTCATTTCTATTTGTTTTCTCTTGTTTGAAAAGTTAGTGTCAAAAACATTTACTTTTTAGAGAAGAATTTTTTTTAGTTTTTCTACATCTAGCTGAATTAATTTTGAAAATTTCAGTTAAAATACTGTTAAGATGAGGTAGATAGATGTCTGAATCTTTAAGGTTGAACTTTTCTATTTGAATGTTAGTGCATGGATTTTGAAAAGAAACCTCTCCTTGTAGAAATACTCTTCATCAAATTGAATATTTAGAGCATATTTTTGCATGGTTTCTTGAGTCAGAGTCTCATTACATTTCATAATTCCACTCCCGCTTCGCAAGACTAATAATAAAGTACATTAAGAATCAAGCGATAATAAAATCAATCACATTACTCTTTTTGAGCTTACGCCAATAGTAGTTCAGGCTAGGATCTTGGGTTAGGAAAAGTGAAAAAATCACCCAAGATCTCAAAACTTGAGACTAGAGTCATTAACGAGCGAAATCCTAATGCACTCTTACTATCGGGACCGTTCCTTTACTAGAGCTCAGCGTGAGACAACACTTGGGTGCACAAGAAGGTAGCCCGCCTTCGACTGCATCTGGTGGGTATGCTATATATTGGGGTTCCCCTCAGGGATGTCGAAACTAGATCGGGGATCTAGGTATTATGCCCATATAGCATACTGTCCTTGATCGTGGACCCTCCTGATGATGTCTGTGATTTTAGGTATATTTAGTGCCCATAATTTTTAGGGAATTACATAAGGTGACTGGGATAGGCTGTCCTGGTACCTAAAACAGACGGACCCACTCTGTCTTTGGTCTTTAGGAGGGTACTCGTCTTCACGAGAGTGCTTACACCTATCGTCTGAGGTTCGAGCAAATCTCTAGAGTTACCGTAACTGTACTTTCAACCAACCCTCTCTGTATACTATTGTGATACTATATTTCATAACCAGCAAATGGTAGTACTCAGATAGGGCACCCTATTCTGGCTGCTTGCTGATTGATTTTAGAGTCTTTTTTTTTCTTTTTTTTTTAGGTGTGTGGTTACTGTCATTGAGACTTTATAATAAATCACAATTTATTAAAATTTGTTAAAACTAAACAGGTCACCATGGCGTCATCCAACCTACGCCTTCTATCTCGACGACAGCAAGGTCTACCTCCTCTGACTCTTGAGGAAGAACTAAATCTTGGTGAACTTGTACCTTCTGTGGAAGAGCATTCTCAATTAACAAACCCTAATTTTCACATCGCCTCATATCATACGAAATTTCTGAAGGACCCTTTCACGAAAGGTGTCGTACCTCATTAAAATCCTCCACTCACTAATTTTTTGGGGCTTGTGATAGTTCAGATTCCACCACACACTGACATGTCTTCAGCCGCACAAACATCCATTTCACAACCGGCATCCACAGGGTCAATAGCAATGGCAACCATCCTGTTTGGTTCTAATTGATGATGTCAATTAGAGTTTAATTTAATGTCAACCCAGGAAGGTAAACTTAGAAGTGCTTATCTAAAATATATATATATAGAAAGATTCCTAATTTGTCCAATATCTATAGTTCTCTTACAAGAACATATTCATAAAGATATCTTCCAAACCTAGATCTAATAATTGTTTGAGATCTATGGTTCTCTTACAAGAACATATTCTACAAGATCTCTTCCAAAATTAGGACATCTAATAAGAACTTAAAAGTTGAAATGAAATAAACCTAGATCTAACAATTGTATGAGATCTTACGGTTGTCTTACAAGAACACTTTCAAATAAGACTCTTCCAATATTAGAACATTTAACAAAAACTTGAAAGCTGAAATCAAACAAAAACATAAAATAAATTATACCTAAAATAAGCAAATAAGCATGCAAGTGAGGCCATGGGGGCCCTCCATAACTGCACAAGCACACCACTTCAATGGAGACTCAGATGTAGAAGCAAAATCGAAGTATGATCCTTTATTTCAAAATCTCCATTACAAACCAACTCTAAGGTTACAACTTCTAAGCTTCTAAGATTACATACTCCAAAATTATAAGATTATAAAACTTCAAGATTACAAATGGAAGAGATTGTACTCCTATTTATACAATGGGATGAGTAACGAACTCATAATGATCATCCACTAATCTCTCTTTAGTTCCATACATCTCTCAACCATCTAGACACATAACCCCCTTTTGTCCTTGATCTTCTCCATGAGGTTTATCTCTTCAAATTCGAATTTGATCATTCAAGGCCACATAAAGGTGTCTTGGAAGCTTCCTTGGCACCTAAACATGTCACAAAAACAACCCACTTTCCATATATAAAGTAAAATATATTATTTTCTAATATTTAATCAAGAATTTCTCTTAAAAATGCTTAAAAATAAATAATATTTGGAAAATATAAATTAGACCCATTAATGGTGAATAATAGGGAAAATGAAGTGACATGGTGGTGAATAATGGGTGATATAATGGAACAATAGGTGAAAAGTGTATGGTAATGAGTGACATTTTGAAACCCAAACATACTCCCCAACTGAAGCTCTTGCATGTCCTCATGCAAGCTACTACAATGACTTATCTGATTTGATTCTTAGATGAGCTTCCTTTTACAAGATGTTTGGTTCTTGTGTAACAAGCATCTTTCAATCATGGACTTCCTTTTAACTTTGCACTTATTTGGATAAATTTTATTTTTTCAAAGCATTTGCATCTTTTAATGATTGGTTCTTGTGTTACAATCATTATTTACTTTGTTGAGATATCTGTTTAATGATTGGTTCTTGTGTTACAATCATTATTTACTTTGTTGAGATCAATCATTTTAAGAAGTCATTTAATATGCTCATCATTTTGTAGTAGTTTTTATTTTGGGAAGACTATGTGGGTTAAGATGTAATATGAATGAGAGAAAAAATGAAGTGTGAAATTCCCCCTCCCCAACTAATGGTTTTTGGAAATTTTTAATGAGAAAGGGAATAGTGAAATAGTGGAATATTTTCCAAATATCATCATTTTAGCATATAAAAAGAATTTCAAGATTAAAGGTTAGAAAACATCATACCTTACTTTCCTACAGAAGTGGATGAATCATGCATATTCAGTTGCTGCAATTCTAATTTGAAGCTTGTTCTGCAAGTTGTGGATGAAAGACGACTCTGTATTGTCATATTTGCTGTTGGATTTTCTGCTGGACAGTCTGATGAATCTGATGAGTCTGCTAAATATGGCTGAAAATGTATAAGGCTTGGAAGGTATACAAAATATAGAAGTTACATTCCCCCCCCCCCCCCAGCTTTATTTATTGACTTTTCCTCAAGTCATGAAAAACTGAATAAGAACGAAAGGAAATCTACTTCATATGCTACAAATTTTGTGTCTTCAAGTCTTCAACGGTCGATGGCACAAATCTTACTATGTGATTAAATGTGCTGGTGTCGAACATAGTAAGAAGTTGTCGACTAAGTGGCCATTAATGAATGCCACTAGCCAACACAAGAGCTCCCACCATTGATTCCAATGGGAGTCAAAATGCCTAACACATCTTTGTGGGTACGAATAAGTTTGTTGTGGTCGAGTCACCTACAAGATCCAACGAACAAGGGATATTAATGTACTCCCATTTTTCATTGGCAAGAGTACTTGCCATTAAGGCATGCAAGCCTCTAGGTGTTTTTACAAAGATAATTAGACTCTAGGACTTTGACTCAGTGATATGTAGAAGAAGTATTTTATTGGCGGAAGATGAAAATGGTAGGAAAAAGAAATGGAAATGACAAGGAAAATGACAATAAGTGAGCTTCTTGTTTTATTTTGTGGGTTAGGGGTGAATGAAAAGAAGTAGATTTGACTGCATGATTGTAACTTGCTAGGAAAAAGGGATTTTGGCTTGCATTGAGGACTCATTGGGATTTACAATTTTACAAAGGGAAGAAAAGACTGGTTGTAATGAATATGGAGTTATTCACATGATTCATCATAAAATTGATTTTTTGGAAGTCCAACTGTCGAAAAATTAGACTCCTTGAATGATCATCTGATTAACGCAAACCTACAAAAACTTGGCATTCACAAAACATAAATATATCCAAGCAAAAGTGATCAATTTCTACTTGGTTTGTTTATGAAATAATTAAACACCAATGAAACAGATTTAAGTAAAATCAAATGTGTAAGTTGGCCCAATTCTATGATTTTTTTATAAATCCATTTTAAAATATGAAATCAGTATAATTAATTCCCTTCTTATATAAATAAAATTTAATTTCGTTGCAATTATGCAAATCCCAACCATCGTCGAAATTGTTTCATGATTTTCATTTATGATATAGAATTTCACATGTCGTCATCGATCGATCTTGTATTTGCCAAAATCTGCATCATTTAAAACTTGCAAGATGTTAATACAAATGCATCAAATAAAAATAAAAATAAAAATTCAGGAAGAAAACTAATTTTTCCTGTGTTATTATTTTTTTTGTGCAAACCGTGCAGATATTAAGCTTCCAACAGTAGTGCTGCTAAGTTTAAGGAAGTGTAAAACTTCTTGGTATGAGAAATAAAAGGCATAATACTGCTTCAAAACTATTTCAAATCATCATCAAACAAACTTCAAACATTTCTGCAATACATTTCCTCTCAAATCTGCTTCAATAAGTCTTCTAAAGGTTGTATCAACAAAGGCTTCAAGACTACTAATACAACATTATTCAAAAGTTTCACTACTTATTTACCAAGCATCTTCAATGTTCTCATGTTCTTGATAATAAATGTGCACCATTCACCACAGGATTTTAAACAAGTATGTGATCTCTATTATGAGTCCTTCATAATTTCGAGCTTAAAGGAGGATTGAGCATTCGACCTTTTTTTTTTTTTTTTTTTTTAAATATTATTCCACAGATCTGAGATAGCATTCAAATCCAAAATATAATGGTCTGAGCTTTGGAAATCTAAGGCAGTGGTCTTTATGTAGCATCAACAGTAATCTGCAGCACATCGCGGCTCCATTTGATCCGCTTACTTCAAAGAGGTGAACCTTCTCCACAAAATTCGAATTTGGTTGCGCAATGGCTATAATATGGACCTCTTGTGAAGCCTGGGAACAATATCCAGGAGAAGACGAGGTGATGCTGGAATGTGCAAAGACAGTACGAGAAATTCTGAATGATTTTTTGGTGCAACGCGAGGAATCAATGCTCCACCAGACCTTGCTACTGCAGAGCAGAGATGCGCGCTTCTTTCTGAAACAGAAGAAGCCATCTTGTTGCATAATAATCAAAGTTCAAATATTTAAAATGAATTTGCTATAGCGTTCTCATGCCTTGGGCATTGCAGGTTATTTGTGCAATTCGTTCAATGATTGCAGTTCAAGGTAGCGCAAATTGTTCAAATATAAACGGGGTTGAATTTTAACTTGCTACAAAATCGGATGTTAATTATCTTTAGCGTTATCTCTCCCTCATTCAGTGGACATAAAAATTGATTTTTTTCATTTTTACATGATTTTATTCCACCACAATTTCTGCAAAATCTCTGGCATTAAACAAAATGTCCATGAATAGAATTTACAACAACCTGATTGCAATTTGCAACATGATTTCTTTGCTGAGATCATTGCGAATTTTTGAAACCGATATTTCAATTCGGAAAAGTCATGGATGAAGCACTGAAATGAGAGATTTGAAATTGAACTATCCATGAGCTAAGCAGCGAAGAAGTGAAGTAGGATCGACAACGCAGAAAATTTGTGGCACACGAAAAAATAATTCAGTGACATGCCCAGTTATGCAGTAGATGTTATGAGCCAAAATGTTTGAAGGGCAGAAAGGGCGAATAGCCAGAGGAGGAATGACATGGAGTTTAGGTCACGGTGAGTGAAATAGACTGGATCAGATGCAAGGTGGTTGTTTTGCTCCATGAGCCAGTCTCATGCTTTCATTGATTATTCTAAAATTTGAACGAAGCAATTTTGCAGCGAAAAGCAGATTCAAAAATTCAATGTATGGGTTCTCTTTTTTATTCACACGGTTTAATTTTTTTTTTTTTTTTTTTTTTTTTTTAATGTTTTGCATTTTTTTTTTATGATTTGTATTTATTAATTGTTTTGTTTGTTGTGAAATTTTTTTATTTTTATTTAAATCAGTTGGTTTGGTTATTTGGTTTTTTTTTTTTTTTTTTAATCTAAAAATAAAATAAAATGGAATCCTGTCTTTTAAAAAATTGGTTACTTTAAAAAGAATATTTTTAATAATAATAATATATATCATTTTTAATAATAATAATATATATATATATATATATATATATATATTATTATGTGATTGTTTTATTTTTTATTTTTTATAAAACTAAAACTTAAAAAGAGTAAGTTTTATCTAAAATGTTTTTTTTTTAAGATGATTTTTCGCCCATTTACAAAATTCTTTATTTTCATATCGCAAATCAATTTTCTAGCAAAAGTATTTTTATTTGAAATAAATCAATTGATTTTCTGATCTTTCTGATCGCACAAAGCACAGGAAGAGAGCATACTAATCTCTTGATTTTTTTATTTATGCCGGTTAGCGTGGATGATAAAACACAATTAATATTTGCGACAAAAACTTGCATTATCTACAATCTTTCTGCAATGTCATGGGGGCGTTTAGACTCTCGGAAGACAAGGCTTTCCGATAATCAAGCTCCTGGCTCACCCGTGATACAGAAACAAGACATAGAGATGAAAAGATGTGCCACTGAATTTATTCATGATGATTTATTTTTTGAAAACAAAACTAACAACTTCTAATGATAATGACTTCTAATGACTTCTAATGAGATCTCATTTTTATTTTTCTAATCTATTCTACATTAACTTGAAAGATGTTTTATTTTATAAGTAAAAGAATGCTTCCAATGAAGCCATCTATGGACTAAAAATTTGAACAAGCTCGCATCAAGATTTAAGAATTTTACATTATGTTTTACAAGTATGTGAGAATCCTGTCTTAGAGTTGGCTCAAGGTTATTGCCCTTGCTCTCCAAGAAGTACCTGTTCAACATTGTCAAATTCATCATCCGTAGATGGATTAGTGAGAAATGGGGGTTTAAAATAAAAACTGAATTTAAATTAACTATGTGCGAAAATAAAAATGCTCCAAACTTTGAACTCCTTTATGAACATGTTGTCACCAAGTTCCACAAATTAGCCCATTAAAAACAAATGCATAAAATAATTACTAAATCCTTCTAGTTGCACTTCCCCGGCAACGGCGCCAAAATGTTTGGTTCTAATTGATGATGTCAATTAGAGTTTAATTTAATGTCAACCCGGGAAGGTAAAATTAGAAGTGCTTATCTAAAATATATAGATATAGAAAGATTCCTAATTTTTCCAAGATCTTTAGTTCTCTTACAAGAACATATTCATCAAGATCTCTTCCAAACCTAGATCTAATAATTGTTTGAGATCTATGGTTCTCTTACAAGAACATATTCTACAAGATCTCTTCCAACATTAGAACATCTAATAAGAACTTAAAAGATGAAATGAAATAAACCTAGATCTAACAATTGTATGAGATCTTACGGTTCTCTTACAAGAAAACTTTCAAATAAGACTCTTCCAATATTAGAACATTTAACAAAAACTTGAAAGTTGAAATCAAACAAAAAGATAAAATAAATTATACCTAAAATAAGAAAATAAGCATGCAAGTGAGGCCATAGGGGCCCTCCATAACTCCACAAGCACACCACTTCAATGGAGACTCAGATGTAGAAGCAAAATCAAAGTATGTTCCTTTATTTCAAAATCTCCATTACAAACCAACTCTAAGGTTACAACTTCTAAGCTTATAAGATTACATACTCCAAAATTATAAGATTACAAAACTTCAAGATTACAAATGGAGGAGATTGTACTCCTATTTATACAATGGGATGAGTAACAAACTCATAATGATCATCCACTAATCACTCTTTAGTTCCATACATCTCTCAACCATCTAGACACATAACCCCCTTTTGTCCTCGATCTTCTCCATGAGGTTTATCTCTTCAAATTCGAATTTGATCATTCAAGGCCACATAAAGGTGTCTTGGAAGCTTCCTTGGCACCTACACATGTCACAAAAACAACCCACTTTCCATATATAAAGTAAAATATATTATTCTCTAATATTTAATCAAGAATTTCTCTTAAAAATGCTTAAAATTAAATAATATTTGGAAAATATAAATGAGACCCATTAATGGTGAATAATAGGGAAAATGAAGTGACATGGTGGTGAATAATGGGTGATATAATGGAAGCATAGGTGAAAAATGTATGGTAATGAGTGACATTTTGAAACCCAAACACATCCCAGGTTTTCCACCATCCTCCCCACCAGTTGTTAGTTATATGCCATCACTTGGTGACCTTGGTAGTCAACATATACCTAGTCCCAACCCTACGGTCATCACAACTGTAAGTAACTCGCCGATTCCTTCAGGATCTACTCCTACCGTGACCACGTTGGGACCTACAGTTGCTCCTCCCACGAGTGGGACTACTTCGGTTCCTTTTAGCAACCCTTTTGGTTGGAACCCTTTGCTGAGTTCAAACCCCTTGGCCACCATACCAAGGGGAAGTGTCACCAGCACGCAGATCACAGGGAACATTTCACTACCCCTGCAATCTTTAGGACAAACCGGACAAGATATTGTTAACACTCTTCCCTTTAGTGGTTTAAATATCGGTGTAGGGTCTATGTCATTGTCGAACTATGCAAGTAGTAGCATGCCTCCAAGAAGCTCTATTGAATCCATATGGACCAACCCACCCCAACCTCCATCTGGAATGGGAGGGCACTTTTATACTGGGGACAACCAGTCATTCCCCCCGCAATACAATATGCCCTATGGACAACAACCATATATCCCTACCCCTCCACCTATAGGAAATTTTTATCAAAGTCCTACTTATCCTACTGGCAACACATTGATGGGAAGACCCTATGGTCCACATAGTCAAGAAATACTTCCTTGGTTAGATTTGGGGGCAAACCTGCAATTGCCATTTTTAGTAGCTCTAGACATTCCTGACATCTATAAACTAACCAATGACCCCATTAATCACAACCCGATCTGGCCTCCAATATCGCAAAAGATTCCTTCTCACATTCCAAAGTTCGATGGGAAACAAGGGGAAGACCTAGCCGCACACATCACCACCTTTTATTTATGGTCTATATCTAATTCCATGGTATATGATAGTATCCAGCTTTGACTATTTCCCCGCAACTTTACAAGTAATGTTGCTAAGTGGTATATTGAATTTCCATGCGCCGCCATAAACACTTTTTGCGCTTTAGCGACGGAGTTTCTAAAGAACTTCCAATTACCAATAAGATTTGAAACCAGAATGGAACTGTTAACCTCGCTACGCCAAGACACTGCCACCCACATCTCTGATCACATTCATGAATGGAGACGTAGGAGGAGGTTAGTCAAAGTGCAAATCCTGGATCATCTCTTATCGAATTGGTTTTGTAAGTCTCTCTTACCCCACATCTCTAAAGACATTGGCCTCTCCGGTGTGGTTACAAAATATCGATGCATTCTTCATGCCCAAAATTTGGATTTAATCTATTCACAATCTGGCACGCTATATGATTTACTCCCCAATGCACCTAGTAACCCAAATCCTCCAGCTACTCAGAAAATCGGAGCTCATGCCGACGGTCTCGTTGGCACAGTCTCTGGTGTAGCCACAAAACAGTCTCAGGGGAAAACCTCCCAGCCATCCTCGACTATCACCACCCCTAAAAAAACAACTACTCTTCCTACCGCTGAGGTAAATTCTATGCAAACTTCAGAAAAACCTAGTGGAAGGAATAAAAAGAACAAGAAAAAGACATCTTCTTCGGAAGAGCAGTTGGACAATCAGAATAATCCTAATCAGAAAAACGCTGCCAAAAATGAAAAAGGGAAGGATAAACCCATGCAATTTCCTTGCAAGTTCTGTGCAGACGACCACTTGACATACAAATTTCCTTGGCTGCAGGAATGCACTGATTTTATCACAAACAACAATTCTGGGTGAACACCTGTCGTTCTTCATAATCCTTTCCCTAATCAACAGCAGCAACACCAACACATGGTTGAAAACCTGCCGCAACCCCAACAACGGGGCAATGGTGGCTCACATCCTTCCGGTGAAGGATAATCTGCCATTTATGGCATTGAGAGTGTTGAACTTCAAACATGAGCCAAGCTTTATGGAAATCCTACTAGTTCAACCCCATCGCCGACCAACGATTTGCATATCGAACGGCCTACTACTGACCCGTGATTCGTCCCCCAAAAGGGACACTTCTACGCATGACTCATAGCACTTTTTCATGTGCAGCCCAAAACTACAACATTGTAGAAGATTTGGCGCAGACATCGTTAGCTATGTCTTCTCTTGAAATATTGCAAACTTGTCCAGCACAAAGGAAAGCCTTGCTTTCGAGCATTGGTGGAATAGGCCCCTAGGATTCCATGCTAGTTATCTTTGATATTGAAAAACCTTAGACTCGCCTCTCACACCAACTCACATTCCAAGTGCAAGTTGTGTCGAATGGGAGACCAATCCATCACACTGTCATTGACGAAGGTGCTTCGACCTGCGTTATGTCACAAGCTTGCTGGCTCGCTTTAGGTTCTCCTACCTTAACACCACCGTCGAATTCCCTCAAAGCTTTCGATAGCCACATGTTCCTCCCAAAAGGATACCTTGCTAGCTTTCCCATCACTCTGAGTGGGAAAATGGTAACCTTGGACGTTGAAGTCGTAGATCGCCATCTTCACTATAATGTATTGCTCGGTCACAGTTGGTCTTATGCGATGACCGCCATTGTTTCCTCGGTCTTCTGACTCATCCTATTTCCATTGGATGGGAAAATAGTCACAGTGGATCAGTTATCCTTTTGCACCCCTGATTATTCTGCGTCACCAAGTAGCACTGTACCCCTAATAGGAGGCTTTTCTGAATCTTACGTCAGTATTGGTACTGGTCTTCTGAAGGCATCTTCCCTACTAGGTTTTTTTCCTCTCCCGCTGCCAGAGATCCCAAATACGGTTGAAATTATATCCACCACTTTCGATGGCTCTATCGACCCATGGATCCTCCTGTCACCTTCAGACATTTATTCCTTCGGAGATCAGATGCTGCTCTCACCAGCTGAGTTGGCCTACCAAGCCATTCAAATTACATCTAAACCCTCCACTGCTATGGTTTTGACCAAAGTTACAAACCTCCCACCCATCATAGTTCTCTCTAAGGATCTCCTCTATGAAGTCTTGCCTAAGACGAAGCTATTCGAGAGATCATGTCTCTAGAAGAATGGCCTTGGGAAGAGTTTCACCATCGCGCTTTGATGATCGACTCGGACGTGATACATACTGAAATCCCATCGTTTGACCCACCTAAGATGGTTCCCTCCGCTTACACGACTGTTCAAACTATCGATTCAGAAGGGAACATGGGTAATATTTCTAAGACAATGCTAATTGATATCTCAGTCAAAACAGGTATCACGGAAAATATTCAGATTGGAGCAGATTGCAATCCTGAGGAAATTGCATGCTTCAGATCCCTTTTCAAGGAATTTCACGATGTGTTAACTTGGTCTTATAATGAAATTCCCGGCATATATCCATCTATAGTTGAGCACGAAATCAAGATTTATGACAATGCCAAACCAATTCGGTAGCGACTCAGACCTGTCCACTCGTGCAAAATGGTCGTCATCAAAATTGAGGTAGAAAAACTTTTAAATGTTGGTTTCATCTATCCCGTTCCTTTGACAGAATGGGTTTCCAATCCGGTTCCCGTCGATAAAAAACAAGGCACCATCCGAGTTTGTGTTGACTATCGCGATTTGAACATTGCTTGTCCCAAAGACAATTATCCTACGCCATTCATAGATCAGATTCTCGACGATTGTGCAGAATGCGAATATTTTTCATTCATGGATGGATTCTTGGGCTATAACCAGATTGCGATAAAAAAATAAGACCAACATGAAACTATCTTTATCTATCCTTGGGGCACATTTGCGTATCGTAAAATCCCATTCAGCCTGAAGAATGCTAGAGCACCTTTTCAGCGGGCTATGGACTACGCTTTCCATGACATTCGACATATTGTACAGGCTTACTTAGATGACCTTCTGGCCCATTCCAAGAAACAACTTGAACACCTTGATCATCTGAAAGAAATTTTTACTAGGTGTAGGTTCTGCAATATATGTCTGAATCCTCATAAGTGCGTATTCTGGTTGAGTATGAGCATCTGTTAGGTTTCATTGTCTCCAAGCATGGGATTAGGGTTGATCCTGATAAAGTTAAGGCGATTTTTGAATTTCCGGCACCACAATCCATCCTTCAACTCCAACGTTTGCAAGGGAAGGAAAACTTTTTACGTCGATTCATTGTTAACTATGTCGAGATGACGAAAGGATTTATGCGATTATTGAAGAAAGGAACACTATACTTGTAGGATGACCAAGCTCAATGGTCATTTGATGCTTTAAAACATGCACTTCTTTCAGCCCCACTCCTTAGTGCCCCCGGATACTCACGCGACTTTCTTCTCTACCTGGCAGCCTCACCACCCTCACTTGGAATGGTTCTGGTTCAAGTTCACAATGACAACAATGAACATGTGATATACTATTTTTCAAAAGGTCTAATCAGACCTGAAATACGTTATTCACATGTTGAGAAACTTTGTCTGGCGGTAGTTTTTTCTGTCACCCGACTCCGACACTATATTGCTGCGACAGACTATGATTATTACTTTGGAGAACCCCATGCGACACATCCTATCTCGACAAATTATTGGAGGAAAATATTCCAAATGGATCATAATCCTCCAACAATTTTATTTGGTCTTCACAGCTGCCAAAGCATATAAATCCCTCATCTTTGCCGAATTATTATCGGACCTTCCCAGAATCGACCCAGGAGAAGTAGCTCATGATCCATTTCCTAATGAATCTGTATACTTGGTTGATTCTTTTGACCCATGGTATGGAGACATTTTCGTCTACCTACAAACCCAACACTTCCACCCAACACTTCCACCCAACTCTCACGTCTGACAATTGTCGTTGTATTCGCCACCAGGAAAAGCACTACCTCGTGCTAAATGATACATTATATCGCCATGGTATCGATACTATTCTCCGGCGTTGTCTCACTTTCAATGAAGTGGAACGTGTTTTGAATGACTGCCATGCAGGGGCATGCAGTGGTCATCTTTCAAGCATAGCTACTTCCCAAAAAATCCTGCGTGCAGGTTACTATTGGCCCACTTTGTTTAAAGACTGCATTGCAGCGGTCTAGAAGTGCCATCCATGTCAAATTTTCACAAAGAAATTGCGTGCTCATCCTGCCTCCCTCCATCCAGTTATCTCCATTGGTCCTTTCACTAAATGGGGAATTGACTTTGTCACCTGCAATCCCGCTTCAGAAAATGGACACAACTACATCGTGGTTGCAGTCGACTATTTTATGAAATGGGGGGAAGCCATTCCCACTTTTAAGGCCGATGGCGAAACCACCGCTCTCTTCCTATTCAATCAGGTAATCTGTCGGTTCGGTGTACCCCTATCTATTGTCGCAGATCAGGGATCCCACTTTCAGAATCATATGATGGCCGAATTAACATCCATGCTAGGTTTTCGTCAATATCAATCTTCGTCTTATTATCCTCAAGCTAATGGTTAAGTCGAAGCCGTAAATGGCGTCCTCAAAACCATGATTCGTCAATTGGTCAGAAAACATAAAACGACATGGCATCGGAAGTTGTATTCTACGTTATGGGTATACCGAACATCAGTCAAAACTGCCACAGGCTTCATGCCCTTTCAACTTACATTTGGCTTAGAGGTAGTACTTCCAATCGAGTGTGAAATTCCATCACTCAAACTCGATGTTGAACTCCTGCCTAGCACCACCGCCATAGAAGAGCTCTTGCTCTCACTTGATCATTTGGAAGAAACTCGTCAAGATGCTACACTAGCACTCGAAGCTCACCAGCACTGAGTCAAAGCTCAATATGAAAAACTGTCAAGCCTCGTTCTTTCTAAGAGGGTGATCTTGTTCTACTCTATGATTAGAAACATGAACTCTTGGGGGCAGGAACACTCTAACCATTATGGCTTGGTCCTTACATCATCACTAAAGTCCTCTCAAAAGGCACTTACAAACTTCAGGACTATAATGGAATTCCACTTGCGGAGCCCCACAACGGGCTCTATCTAAAGAAGTATTTTGCCTAGTTTTGCGCTAGGTGTATGCTTTGTAATTTTATGTATATAAGTTTTGCCTATTGTTTTGATGTCTCGGGATATTTTTTGGTTTTTGAGGTGTTCTTCTCATCTACAATATTTTTCTTTCACACAGATGATGTCATCCTCCTTATCATACGTCGGATATGCGGATGGTGCTAGTCATCACACTAGACACATTGCTTCACCTGCTTGGGTTCTCTACAGTATTGAGTCATAACTTCTTGGTTCTAGGGGAATTTTCCTAAGTAGTGCCACTAATAATGTTTCCGAGTACATGTCAGTGATCCAACTCCTCACAGAGGCGGTGTCTCATGACATCTCCAATTTAGTGGTCAGGTTAGATTCCCAACTCGTCATTATGAAGTTAAACAATCATTACCGTGTCCGTCATCCATTCTTGTTACGTTATATTTTAAGGGTGCGACTTTTAGAACGTCAATTTCAAACAATCACATTTGAGCACGTTCCTAGAGAATTTAAAGCATCAGCTGACTCTTTGGCAAACTATGTGTTAGATTGGAATTTGTCACACTTGTTATAAAAGATTTACGCATGAGTATATATATTTTATCCCATTGAAAATATATGAAAAATTAAAAAAAACACAAAAACACCAAAACATATGTATATATATATGTCGTGTCAGGTACAATAGTTACATCAAAAAATCTTCCAAAACTTGGGTGTTTTACAAAAATTTGGCTATACTAAGCCACGCTCTGACACCTATACATCCACTTCGCCAGCTAGGCCTGATGATCATGATAACATACAACTGCTCTGGCTATCCTCTTCATAGGCACCAGGTATCTCTCCAGCACACCTATGGTATGCCGTTGCAAACGAACTGGAACCTCCTGCATAGGAAGGGGTGGTATACCCATACTCAAACCCTCCAGGTTTATGGAGAGTTCATGTAAAATCTGGGCATCATCGTCCCTAGCGGCTTCCGCATCCTCAGCTGGTGCGCCAGCCCTGGGTAGCTGCAGTCTTCGTCGTGCATAGCGAGGGGCCTTAACTAGGCAGAGAGGTGCCACATCTGTGTCAAGCAAACAAAGCTTCATGTAAAAACATATTTTTCACCCTATTTCAACAAAAAAATTGCATAAACATTCAAAATAAAAAAATAAAGTACTTCCTAGAGTACACTGGTCATTTCCTTCTTACCATCGAGTCCCCACTGGGTGCCAAGGGGCAACGCTAACTCCAGATCGCCTATGAAGTTCATCCCTGCATAGGGATAATCCTCAATCATAATAATATTCGAGTTCATCCAATCAAAAAATCCATCATCAAAACAATGACAGACGCGACCCTCTCCAGTCCGCGGAAGCATAGCTTCGCATCAAGCTTATCTCGGCTCGCATGGGCCCAATGGCGCTGTAATGATCCTGGGCCTCATCAATGGTACCCACTCCAGTAGGAAAGAAACGATCAATGTGTCGTACCCAAACTCTCTTTGGGTACGGGTCCTCATGTTATGAGCTCTGCATGGACCCAACGGACAACTCCATCACACCGGTCAAAAACCCGAGGCTGCATACAATCCAAGGCTAGTAGCATCTGGGCCTTGGTGGCCACATGCTGACTCTTGGCACCTACCAAGTGAACAATCATCGAAATATAGACCTCATTGGTCTCAAAGCTACCCGTGCAATAGCTACCTAGTTGCTCACAGCCTTTGTGTTGCGTATGAAATGAGAAAGAATGAGATCAGCAGTGGAACGTGGATCCGCTCTGAAACCCGTCAAGTTGGGCCTCGGTCCACGACATGATAGGCCAGTCAAAAATTAAACATCGTATTTCTCAATTGACGGCTCATTGCCCCCAATCCGAAAGACATGGTGACACTTGTCCCATTGCTGAATCAGCCACCTCAGGAGGTCCTCTTGACCCCTCATCAGTTCTAAACGTGCATCTTTTAGAAAACTGCATCAGTGGAGAGCCACTAAACTTGGAACATCAGTAATCATATCTCTTTCTTCCCGTTCATGTTGTCTCTCTCGCCAGATACTCATGATTAACAACCAAATACCTGCAAATGCAACATTTTCAACCGATTAGAATTGTCTGGACCACTTCAAAATGTTTATAAATGAGTTCCTAAAAAATGTGTTGCACCTAACGCTGGCTATAGTGAAAAATAGAGTGCGCTAACATGCCCTTCCTTCATGGGAAGTGCGCTTAACACGGCTCCAGCACTGTTGGCCTACATTAGCCGCTAATATTTTTTAGGGTCTGCCAAATTTCCCATTTGGAACCAGCAAAGCTTCACAAAAGTACAATTAAATGATAGAAGGAGGTTCTAGCTCTTACATGGATCTCGCGGGAAGGAATATCGTTGCCCAGATTGACCGCAATCATCAACTGAATTCTTCACCCCTTTTCACCCCAGAGCTCCTTCACAGCACTCAAAACAGTGAAAATGAAAGTCATCTGACCTTCTTATAGCCATTTCTAGGGCATGAGTCTCTTATCTAGTTAGAAAAAAGTCATGAATTATTGCAGCATATGTGTCGCAACTATTGAGATTTTTTACTGATGTTCTGATGAGTGATCAAGATTTATATGCAGACATAAAAATGTTTTGACCCTTTTATCGAGCATTCTTTTTACGATATTTTTCTTGCTCGTTAATCCGAAAAACCTCGAGTTCTCTTCTTCAATCTTGTTAAACTTATACGAAGTCAATTTCGAGCGCTCTTTTTACGGCATTTTTCTTGCTTGTTAATCTGAAAAACCTAGAGTTCTCTTCTTCAGACTCGTTAAAACTGATATGAAGAAGCACTGAGGTTTCTTTTTAGGGACCTTTTTCAAGCTCATAAAACTGAAAAAACCCCAAGTTTCTTTTGTCGGGCTCGCTAAACTACCACAACAGAGAGTACGGAGCCATTCTTTTCCTCATTTTCAGAGCTCTTTAAGCTGAAAAAGTAACAGATTTTTCTCTGCGTGAGTGGTTAAAATTTTATGGAGAGCACCAAGTTTTTCTTTGTTGGATTGGTTAAAATTTCACAAAGAGTACTGAGTTTACTTCGTCTCCTCGTATTCATAACAAAATTAGGTAGATGTCCATCAAACATAGATTTCTCACTTTTCCAGCTTCGATAGACTAACTCACGGAAAATGAACTATTTTGGGCTTACTATTCTCCCTTTTCCGTGCTCGGTTATCAAGATATTACAAAGGTACCCCAATGGATTTGTCCTTTATGACATTTTTCAGACTCTCTAAACATGAAAATTCACTCAGTTTGCTCGTCTGGACTAGTTAAACCTAATCAGATGGGGCACGAAGTTGACTTTTTCGATATTTTTCAGACTCTCTAAACATGAAAAATTCACCGAGTTTACTCATCTGGACTCGTTAAACTTAATCAGATGGGGAAAATTTTGACAAAATGGATACTACCTCTGTTACATTTCAGAAAGGTTGATTTGGCACCAAAAATCTTGAACATGGCACTTACCAGAAAACTCTTTTGTAGTTAGCTAAAATCTTGAACATGGCACTTACTGTCCCTACACCGGTAAAATCCTAACACACTCTTTGGTGTTCATTAAGCCTCAGCTACCTAGTACCCTGTTAGAGTGCCTTCTATTGTTCACGCAGATCTCATTATCTACTACTCCTCTTATCAACCAAACCGCTCATTCTACCAGAAATTATTTATCATCAGACATCCCCATTTTCTCTTCATTATCTCCATCAAAAACAAAATCATTTGGTTTCCGTTTCGTGTTGACTGATGTAGGATGCCTCAGTGCCTACCTTTCAATAGATCTCTTCCTATCGACTTCAACATCTTATCTAGGAAGTTGATCTAAAAACCCATCAATACCCGGATACTTGTCGACATCAGTGGCATGTAGTCTTGTGTTTTATTAGGAGTCTTCATCATTGGCTCCTAATCGAATGATTCTACGAGTGTTAGAATTCAACTCTTTTTATTCACACTCACTAGATTGTACAGTGCATCTTAGGGACCATCATCATTATCGGTGGCCACCTTCGCGTCTGTTAACAGTTTTCATTATCGACTGGTAATCAGACGATTTCTCACTTGTTCGACCACAACTCCTTCATTCACATGTTGAGAAATATGCAGTTTAAGTGAAGCGGCGGTCAAGACCTTGGGGCAATGGTTACATCATTAAAGATATGTTCCCTTCCCCAAGTTGCGATATTGTTTATGGAGACAACTTCTTCAACTTGATCTTGTTATGATAGACACTTCCACATTGTGCTTATTGGTGGACAGATTCTTCATATCTCTGTTCTAGATAAATCATGTTAATTAATCTATTGAGCATAGGAATGCCCAACTTAAGGCAGATACTATATTTTCTAACATATTTTTTTGTTTCAGGTTTTCCTCAGTCTTTCAATCTCTTTATCTCTACTACACACATTATAAAGTATTTCGGACATCGTCTTCATCTCTGACCTCACACTTTAGGGGGCATCTATTATAGGTCAAAAGACCTCCTCATCAACTCAGAGGAGAAGATAAATATGGAAGGAGTACAAAGACCTAAACTAAACCTACTTCTGCCAAGGTAACGCACCACTATAACAGTACAAGAGCGTTATAACGCACCTGATCAATGAATAGGCCGCTTTAGTGGCTAGGGAAATAGTTTGTTTACACTAGAAGACAACATTACCCATGTTTTAAGTTTGGAACAGGAGAAACCCACGGAGAATGATTTGAGTTTCCATATTTTTCTCACAAGAGAGTTAGTACAAAATAGAAACTGCAAAGCACTAATCTCTTATTAGGCCTTGACAAAAACAACTGAACTCTCAAAGAAGGAAAACGCATGAAATTTTAGGAAACATCTTGGTTTTTTCTATTTAGAACTGGTGGAAGGAGAAGGGAAATTATTACTCTCTCCATCTCCTAGAAAATGGATCTGAAGGCTCTTGGTTCAAGGTCGAAGGATTATCAAAGTTTTGAATAATTGTGAAGTAGAGCATTATTGTTGTAGTGTGAAGGTCAAAATTCAAAGAGGTTCATTGAGAACTTGTTTACCAAGACATCACCACATTGAGAGATAGAGAGATTGGAAGGCTGAGGAGGGCTTGGTGCAATTGACGGTTGTAATCCTCCTTTTTACAAATTAATAGAACTGTATCTGCTTTCTCCATTCTATGAGTTGGTATTGTCATTTTTATTTGATTATTTACATAACAAGAGATGAATGGCTTAGATGTGCATTGTTTAAATCATTACCATATATTGACTTAATTGATAGGAAATGTATGTTATGGTAGAGGTTACACGGGTGCTTTGATTGATTGCAGGGTCGAGATTTGGAGCTGGTGAAGAAGGATCCCTACTTCGTTGTTCAACGCTCTCCAAAAGACTTCAAGATCATTAAAGAGGTAATCTTCCATCATATTCCGTCAAGTTATTTAAGTTCATATGAACACATATATGCCTTATTTGTGAACTATATAGCTAATCTTACTATCTTTCTCGGGCATTGGAAAACCCTGAGAGGGATATTAGAAAACCAACAACCCAAAAATTTTACCCTATAGCAAAGATCAAGACTCTTGACACCAAGGAAATGTTGGGTGTACCTGGGTTGACTACATTTGAAGAAGACACCTTAGATTGTGAGATCTTGTAGGAGGTAGGAGAATGTGAGAAGGAGGGCAAGCATCATATGATGAGGAGCACACACTCCTATCTATTTCAGAAGATTGATGCACAGAAGGGGCAGGAGGATTTGTGTTGTGAGGACGGTGACAAATCAGTTCATTCACATATACAGCTTGCTCTAATCCTTGATGTTTCATTACATGGAGGCATTCCACAAGGGAGACCCCTTGATTGGGGAATGAACAAAGAGTTATCTCAACATGGTGCATCATTGATATATTTGGCACATGAAGGGGCATTAGGGAGCCAAGATACAATGCTGAGAGTTATGGGTAGACTCAAGGAGGAGGGAGACATTCTGCCAACATCTGCATCACCCACTCTCATTTCAGATTCTGCACTGTGGGATGAGAAGCAAGGGAAGGATAGCAACCTTCCAACGTATACCTTTGGCATGCGACATGTCAAGGAGAAGGATAGCCATATGATATATATTATTTATGATAAATCATCAACGCTATCACTATGGAAGATTGATCCATATTGGAAATCCCAGTTGTTGGTGGTTTATTCAAAGGATATTTTCACATGCATGATATTTGATGACCAGCTACATGAGGAGGGTTGTTTAGTCCAAAAGTAAGTGATATAATATCATGGTAGGATATTCTTATCTAAAGCCTCCAAGCTCAAGGAGGAGTTGCTACAAAGGGTGCATGAAGAATTCCTTTTTTAGCCTTACTTATTATATGAAGGCTTTCAACACTATCATGGAGTACTACACTCAGGAAGGGTTTGAAGAGGAATTATATCAGCATTTTCAGAGATGTATGAACCATGTGGAGATGGGAGAGATACATGAGTCCATGAAGGATTTAATTCAGCCACCTCTTCCCTCTTTTGGAATGAGAGTGGATAGATCTATACACCACTCCATTTGTATGAGGAGAAATTTTGGTGAAGAATATGATTGTGTATCTAATGATTCATTTTATTATTACTTTCATTCTTTTACCAGGTATATGCAAGACATAGCTCCAAGAATGAGTATTATTCCATATAAAATTCATGGCCAACTTTTGGGCACAAACATTTCTGAACATGGCCACTCCCTTGGAGGAAAAAGGGAGATATTGTATCATTGTGGGTGCATTGTAAAAGCACCAAACATATCTCACACTTTTAGCCATGGTGACAAGACTTGTGCAGTAAGTAAGTGGTGGGGAAACCACTTAACATATCACTATCTAATGCAATTAGGAGATACACGACGCTGGTTCCACATGTGTGACTATGATCCACCTCCATTATTGCATTTGATTGCTTATGTATCACTGATTTTGATCCCATATGTTGATGATGTTCTTATTATTGTTTGGGACATGATTGGAGGGATGACACATTGGTTGGATGTTTCCATTGGGACTGAAACTTCCCACATTTATTCATGCTTCAAGGGGGAGCATGGGACATTATATGGCTGCTATATTACATCACTTTTTTCCTTATGAAGGGAGCCATATGATTGATTTATGTCTTTGGGAGGATCCTCTCACATGGGAGGAATTTCGCTATGAATTACCACTCTGGAGGGTGATTCATTTTGTATGGATGATAGCTTGGAGATTGGAGCTCCATATGGGAATAAAGGGCGCCCACATTTTCAATTTTGTCCTTACATTTGCTTGGGGAGAAGCAACACTTGGGAGGGGAGGATTGTAATATTCTCAAATTAGCCATGAGCTAATTGGAATATTCAATTCTATTTTATTTAATTTTTTAAAGAATAAGAGGGCAAAGTAGGCCCATAATTCTCCTTAATAATGAATAAATCAATGCCAAATGTGAAAAAGACAAATCTTGGCAGCTTAATTAAAGCACTCTTGGTGTGAAAGGGGTTGGATCACTTTGACTGGGTCAACCTTGACCAAATCAACAACACTATCAAGGAGGAGTGGTCGTTAATGATGGAAATTATAGTTTTAGATGGAGATGCTTTGTGTGAATGTAGTGATGTTTTTGGGTGGGGATTATCGTTTGCAAGCTCATATTCTATTTAAGGAAGAGGATGGAAGCCATATTGATTGTGTTTGGGTTTATTATATTTCTGAATATATGGTTTATTTAGACATATATCTTTCTCTTGCTGCTTAGCTGAGATAGAGTGTTGTTTAGCATAGGGTGTTCCTGATCAGAAATCCCACCTCTTCCATTGAGGAGCTCTTCGAGGATTATTGTACTACATTGTCCACTATTAGGCTTAAGGCCAAGCTTCATATTACTCTTACAGTGGAAATCCTGTTAAGGGTTTGGTTGTTTTTGCAGGCTGTAAGAAGTGGTGATTAGATCTCTAGATCTAGGCCATCTCATTGCTTATTTTCAGTGGAGGAGGATTCCTTTCCATTGGGAGGATAGTATTGAAGGTCGTTGAGCTTATTTCCACATCTTGGTGTCAATCCAACCATATTTTGAACCTTAAATCCTAGTTTACTTCCAGATATGCGTTATTTCTGTACGAGGAGTTGCAGGGTGGTTTGGCACACCATTTGGAGAGTTGATCTTGAAGTGAAGGGGGTCTACCTTTCACTTTTAGGATCTATTGGAGCAGGCTATTTTATTGATCATATCTTATTAGCCACACTTTCCATATCTATATTTTTCAGTAGATTTGCAATGTTAGATCTTAGATCTACAACTTGTACTTGTTGTTTTTCTTAAAACCCTTGAGGGGTTCTTTAAAGGAGCTTTTATAGTGCACGGATCTGATATATATATATCTTTTGAGTCACATATCAGCCCTGGATCTTATGTATAATCAAAATCTGTAGCAGAGTTAATAAAATACGTTGTAAGGGTCTTCCATCTTTTATACATAGTTGCAACACCTCACCTTGAGGATTTTGTTCATTGAAGGCTTGTACTTTCTTGTTATATAACTCATGGGCCATTTCTTATGCATATTTTGTTGTTGTTATAACTTATGAAAGGTCTCCATATTGGAATCCTACTTTTATATAATTTTTACACTGCTATTTCCTTGGTTTTGCACTATATTCCTTATTTTCCCATTTGGGAATATTACATTCAACCATAATTATGAGGGACAATATCTCAAACTTATCTCTTGTTATTTTCAGTTCCTAATGTTTTAAAAGGGTTATTATATGCTAATGAATAAGAGCATAGTCATGATATAATTGCAAGAGATTGAATACTTAAGAATTCATATACACTGATAGGTATTAGTACAAATATATTTTATGTGAATACATAAATATTGGATGCATACAATAATGAATGGGAATTTGCATAACAATATTGACACAGAATAGTTTGTTGTCTTAATATGATTAATATGGCCAACCATGATTAATGATGAAAATATAACTAGTAATAGGTTTACAATATGGTTGAGAAGGCTAATGATGATGCAAATTACAGTCTTATGGATATTAGGCTAAATATAACAAAGTGTTGATTATGTTTTGGTAAAGAGGAATGCAATAGCTCTTCCTAAGTTACGAAATAATTAGGTAGAATCCAATAGAATGGTAACAACCAACAGGTATTGTTTGGTATTCTCAATATACTAAGAGGGAATTAGGTAAGAATTTATTTCATGAAAATATAATATTAACAATGATATGAAAGAATGAACGAAAAATAAATTAAGAGATGGTGTTGGATATGCTCAAGGTGATGTTAATGATCACCTAATAACTCCATGTTACATGGAATAAATGGTTTCATGCTATATGATGAGGCAAACATGTTATGTGATACATGTCATTTGAATTATTATAATTTCTCATAAGGAATAATGATATTGCATTTTATGGATGTGCATGAATGATGAGAAAAATTGTAGACAATTCGCATACATGTTACAGTGCATGATTGAAGTCCTTATTTGGATGCATGGTTGAATGCATAATGTGAATGAATATTTATGAATATTCATATAGAATGACTATGTATGAAATTTAAATGTTAGTTTTGGTACTAATTCATGAAATTGAGCTAATCTCAAGGGCTACAATATTGTGCTGCTAGGGAAAGTTGCATGCTAATATAGTGACACGTGGATTGAATACAAGAAATATCCAAACGAGGAAGTAGAGTTATGAAACGATAAATACAACAACTGTGTATTTTGAAACTATTAGATTAGATTTGATAGACTCTTTTAAATATGATTTCACATAACTAATATGTTGGATATTAATCTAGTCTTGTGAAGTATTTGTGTTATGTAAAAGGATAGGCTAAATCTAGGAGGAAATGGAATGTTGACTTGATAATAACTACCTAAAGTAAATGGAGCATAATTTATATGAATTCCAAGCTCTACTTAAGAATTAGAAGGGGACAAATCTTGAATCTCTTCCTTGGTGATGTTTTGTTACAGACAAAATATTTAAAATGAAAAAATTATATAATCCAACAGATGTTGGATTGATCATTGGTGTATGAAATATATCAAAAATGAGTAAATGAGTAAACTTGATTAGACGTTAAATTAGAAAATGATGTGGCACATGTTTTAATTGATTTAACTAATAGTTGAGGTGTGAATGAAATTGTGACACTATAAAAATGTGAAAGTTTTTGTAAGAAATTTGATATTAAGGACCACTTATTTGATGCAGTGTTTGAGGCAAAGAAGTGTCTTTAGTCATAGAAATAACCGTGATTCAAAAAATAAGACAATGAAAGGCTAAATAAGGAGTTATGTAGACTCCTTGATAAATCATTATATATGGTGATGGAAGCCATGTAAGTAGGGATATCAACCATAATAAAATAGTTGGTGAGATATAGGAATTACGTAAGAATCTCGTCAAGTTGAGTTTGTATTTTTTTCAATATATTTCCAACTCAATGCATATATTGAATACCCAAGAGGTGTATGATTATGGTAGAAAGCTACCAGAAAAAAATATTTGGTAAAAATATTAGAAATATGGGTAATTCTCATTGATGGACAATAATTGGATAAGTGAATAATAAGAATAGGTCGAATAAAATTTATGGTGTTTGCTGCGCATGCATATGAGTTTTAACTATTCTAATATGTAAATGCATATCTATCATAAAATACTCAGTGGAGTATGATAGTAGTATTTTTACATTTGACATATTCATGAATTTCTAAAAATTTAATAATATATGGGTTTCTTTCACTAAGTGAATGCATGTTTGTGAGAGACAAGCTTTAATGTAACTGTGTGTCATTCATAAAAATGATGGTTAACATTTTTCAAAATAATTGCGAATTTCCGATGTAGGTGTTGTAAATGGTGTAAATCCCTCACTCCTACATAAAGTTAAGAGGTGAAATTGATTACCAATCAATTTTGAGCTAGATATCATAGTGGAGAGAGTGAATATGCATAACAACCTCTTGAAGTCCCGAAAATCGGGTCTACAACAAGGGGGATACCTACCCGGTCCAGACCTTGGTTAGCAGCTCCTTTTCCGTTTGGTGTAGTGGCTCCGACTGGGGATAATGGGACCAGTTTCCCAACTTGTGTGTGTGTGTTGAGAATAGATATTTCCTTTCTAAAAAGGTTCCTAAGTGAAATTCTTTTATTTTATTTCTAATCTAATCATATGCAAATTGTACTCTAATTTAAACAAAAATATCTAATTCTAAAATAAATCCGGGATAAGATCTTGTTTATGCAATCTAAAATGATTTCGAATAACAATCAGTAATAAAGATCATTCAACTGCTATAAGAAAATAATTCAATAAAGATAAACCACTTCATATAAAAAGTTAAATGAAACAGTTGTGAAAAACATATCGCATAATAAGCTATTCATACATTAAGCATAAACAAATAGTCATCACCGTACAAAAGTGCCAAATGATAACTGAAGTAATCAAGCATCAATATATAAATAACTGAATATAAATATCACTTTTAACACAGAAGCAGAAAAAGTTAAGAGATAAAAGTACCATTTATAACTGGTTCTACTCATGAGCTAGAAGCAATAATGATTTATCTCCTCCTAATCCAACATCTACTAAGAGTAAAGAAATGCAACATCAGTAGCAGATATTAGACACATATATCAATAAATCTCATTCCATTCATTCATCAAAACCTCCTCTGAGGGTGAAAAAGTGCATGTTCTGAGGATAAGTTTTTGACAAATTTCTAGACCCTTCTCTAAATGCATGAGAAGGGTTTAAATACTACTAGCTAAATCTAATTATAGTTTATTAAAAAAATTTAGGATTCGGTTTAAATGACCGTCATTTTTCTAGGCAAAAATAAAGTAAAACTAACACTAAATCTAACACTAAAATTAACAACTAACTACTTGTGAATTGGTCTTTGAATTTGCAAGAATCCAGCATAGATTTGAGAAGAGGGGGCCGGCCGACTTTAGATTTTAATTGTCCCGAAAAGATGGAATCAGCAAGTGTGGGCGCGATCTTCTCAGCAGAATTAATAATGCAATTAAGAGTACTGCATTGACTGTGTGGTTTTACTAGACAGGTCCAGTAAGAATCCCAGTTTAATTTTTTCAATTCTTGAATTGATTTTTCCTTCTCTTCTGCTTTCTGTTTCCACTCTGTTTGCAATTGTTGTGCTTGTGGTAGGTATCCCAATTTTTTTTCTGAAATTAAATTAACCTTGTGAAAATTCTCATTTACACAATCAGTAATGTTGCTCGCTGCTATAGCTTCTTCCTCTGCTGCTTTTTCTGCCTCTCTGATCTGTGCATCCCAAATGCTAAAGAGCATTTCTTTATGACTATCATTGATAATTGGTACTGCTTCTCTTTTTCCTTCCTCTGTCTTTTTCCATGCCAAATAATTAGTAACTCTTTCATTTATTGAATCATAATGATGTCGTAAATCTACGACATGATTAGTGATTTTATCACTTTCTTGACAATAAGAGTTCCATTGTGAGATTTTCTGGCATAATATATCTTGTTGTTGCAGCACTTGATTATTCAAAGAAATAGATTCTGAAATAAAATCTGTAAGCTTGGGGTCGTCTTTATGCATTTCTTGCATAATTTGTATTTCTTTTTCTTTTTCGGCCAATCTTTTCTGATACCCGATTTGCATTTGTTGAAACTCTTGCTGTAACTTTTCAAATTTCACCTGTGCTTCAATGTTGGCATGTGCTTGTTGCAATTGTTGTTCCAGAATTAGTAGCATCTTTCCATAAAACATCCAATTGTTCTGCATCAGTAGAGAGCGCACTTTCTAATTTTCTCTTTTTTCTTTGCTTCCTTACTACTGCTTTATGTTGCGGGCCGTAGAATATATCTAGAGGAGGAATTTCCTCTATTTTAAGTACAAGCTTGGCAGAGGGAGTAATGGGTATATGTTCTTTTTCTGTGACATTGCCACTTATTTATGTAACCAAAACTTTTGCTGTTTGTACAAGAGTTTGTATGTTCTGTCCTTCAACATTAATCAAATCATTAAATGATTCCCATTCTTTATCTAACTGAGTGCTGATGGATGGTTGATGTACATTAAGAGGTGGAAGAATCAACTGTGGGGTAGTTGAAGTCTGTTGTTGTGAGAGCTCTTTTGATTGAGTTGTATCCTTGACTAAACCTTCACTTTTATCCCCATCAGATTTTTTAGAATGTTTAGAAATTTATTTGTCAGACTTTGACTTAGACCTTTCTGAATCTGAGCTTCCACTGAGACTGACACTAGGAGTTGGTTCCCTTGCGGGTTCCAAGCGGAAATTATCCAAAGGAATAGTGGTCAATCTTCTTTCTCTGTATACTTTAAACTCTTGAAATTCTTCTGGGGAGAACCGTGTTTGAGCTAAATTCAAAATGTCTTTAAATGAATATTTTTCTTGAAACATATCATCAAAAAGATCTTCTTCTCCATAAAATACTTTTACTTTGACAACAGTGGTGAAATCCTTGACAATAGCATATGGATCAAATAGCCTTCTCGGAAACTTCAACAATTTTAAACATGTAACATTGCTTACTTCCCTAAATGTGTGACCAACATTAAATAATGAAAATGCTCCGCAGGAAACAGGAAATTGTGGCCAGATGGCCTTCTTTTTATCCTTTAATTATTTTGTCAAACCTCCGTCTCCACAGGTTTGATATGCAATTTCCCGAGCTATGAGTTTATCCGGAACATACTTGGGAAAAACATGAGGAGAAGAAAAGCTTCCGAAAACCCTCACATAAGTAAACAATTCTTCTCCAAACCATCTTGCGATAGGGAGAATGTATACTTCTGCCTCAGGGGACAACCTTGGAGCATCCTTATTATACAACACTCTGTAGAAAGGCAACATTATGCCATGGCAAATTTTATAAAAATGAGGAATGAATTTTGATTTCCACAACTCTTTGTGATAGACATGAATGGGCAAGGGATCTTGAATTGTCCATTGCCAACCCATTAAAGGGAACATAGAAACAAAGCATATTGAATCCATAACATAGGCAGATAGATAAAAAGGAGGATAAATCCTCTGTAAGACAGTTTGTTTAGATCGGTAATTGAAAATAGCAATGGCTAGGTTATCAGACAATATTTTGTCCCAGTCTACAATGGTGGCATTAACAACAACATTCAATAAGGGAAGCCATTCAGGAAAAATCTTATTAATGTCAGGCTTTCCAAAAAGCTTGCATAACATAGTAGCAGCAAAACAATGGAGAGGTGAGTGAACCAGTACTGTACATACCGTGTTTATCTTTCTTCAGTGGTTCATCTCTTCTGGTCCACTCTTTAGTCCATTCTGCCAAATTTGCATTTTCCTTTGCAAATTTCTCCATAAATGGTTTGTTGTAAGTTGCCTAAGGCTTCGGCAAATGATACATAAGCCTCAAATCTTCTGGAGTAAATGACCCGATGAGCTCTTGACCTGGAGTTTTGAACTGTTTATCTGTGATATCAGTGTTATCCAGCACCCATTTTACCATTTCTGTATACGGAAGAATTCTCGGTCTTGCTGCTATCCGTTGTAGAAATGAACAAGCCATTTCTGTAAGAGATGCTTCAGAAGAATTACTTGAGCTAGCGGTAGCTGAAACATCCATTACCCTTGGGTTTTCTTCTTCAAGCAAATTAAACATTCCCTCCCAGGTGGTGATACCAGCGTCCTTGTTGCAAGCAGTGTCTGCGTATAAGGAAGCCATTTCTTTATTTTCATTACTCGGAGCTTTCTCTTTCTTTCCAGAACTCGGAGTTTTCTCTTTCTTTCCCATAATGCTCTGAAAATTGCTTTGTGTAGTCTCATGTTCTTCGCGCCTGCAGTTTTACAAATTAAGTGAGAATAATGACATGAGAAAAGTGACGGGATAGTTTTAAATGTCGAAGGCGTATGAAATATATTATTTAATCATGAAATAACCCTTCAATCAAAACAAAATCCTATTTCATTAATAATTGACAATCCATTCATTAACTTGACATTAAAGCGCATAACGGATATCGATTTACGAAAAGGTTTTCTTCGTAGAACGAGCTTTTTAAGAATCTACGACAGTGCGATCTGCGATTTTCTTTGCAATATCACAAAATCTCAATATCACAAATCGCAGCTTTCGCAAATCAGAAAATCCACGTCATCGCAATATCACAAATCGCAACTTTCTGAAATCGCAATCTCTTAACATCGTGAAATCGCAATATCGCGAAATCGAAATATCGCAAAATATAATATATGAATAATATCCGTTAATATGTTTTCTGCGATATGCGATTTGCGATAACATTTTAGTATGATGTCATTGGATCGCGTTATCGCAATTTTGAAGATTCTGCGTTGCTCAAGATATATTCTACTTTTTTGCGATGAATGTGATGTTTCCTTCAAAGAGAGATTTTATTCTAGTCTATCATAAACTTAAGTTTACTTAAATATTTTTCAAAGAAATTTCTTTAAGTTCATGATAGTAAGTTTTATTGAAAATTAAAACAAACACCAATAAATTTTTTGGATTTTTAAACTAAGGGTCCCTACTTATTTAGTATTATTACTAATATTAAATAAGAAGGGGGGTTGTTGCTGGCCACAAAAATTGACGATTCACTTGGAAGAACCAGTTATCTCTGCTTTTCTTTTGAATTTTCTAAACTTTTCAAAACAAAAAATTTTCCAGAAAATCAAACTTTATTATAAAAAGACAAAGTACATTATGCTTCAATCTATGAATGATATTTCATTTCTTCTATGATCAACATTGACTATTAATTTCTTCAAGCTAGTCCTTGTATCTACATCAGTTATTACTTGGTTTTAAAGATAAAAAACAAACAGCTTCTCTGTAAATCAGTTTTAAATATGCTCATTTGTCGTAGGTAGAGCCATTGCTGCCAGCAAGTCTCTATAGCCTCAACAGGGTTACCTATTACCCAGCAATGATCCTATGTCCTACTTAGAAAAATATACAATTTTCAAAGAGAAATCCATATTCACACTTATTGCTTTTATTTTCTTTTTTATCCTTAAAGAACAATGTCTTGGTTTGATAGCCAATTTATGAGAGTGCCATTCACTTGATTTATAACTTTGCTAAACAAGCTAGCTCGTGATGAGACCCCTTTCCTTTTGATTTCAATAATCTTAAGTCATTTCCCTGTTATGGTATGCAGTATTGGCAATGTCAGCAAGCTATAATATCTATGATTATGATAAGTCGGCTCGTGATGAGACTTCTTACTCTTTAAGTTAAAAGTGTATCATTAGATTATTCCTTGAACTTTGTAATATTCTAGGTGGGGAGGAAGTCATTGTTTCCTTAAGATAGCTCTGGACGACAATAATAGAGTTTTTGAAAAAGAACTTTTCTACGGAGAATCTTTGTTTTGTTATTGATACCTTTCATTGGACTGATATAAAACAATCTTTTACCAAAAGTTGCTTTTCATCAAAATTTTCAAAATTGAAATTAAGATCGTTTCTAGATTAAAAAATTTTAACTGTATCTTTGGATAATAATGATCAATATTCTCTAAAGAATTCTATTTATATAAGTGAAGAAATAAAATCTAAAAAAAGAGAATTAGTATATTTTTGATGAATTCCAAATGTAACCATTAACAACTGGTTTTATTATGACAAATAAAGGAAACTAATCTACAAAATAGAAGAATGATCTCCTATGGAAAACATTTTTTAAGGATATGTCTATTAACAGGTAAATATTCTCTTTTCCCTGTTAAATCTTGTAACATGAAAGTAGATGGACCTTTTATTTCTACAATTTGAAATGGACCAAGCCACATTCGTTGAAATTTTGTATGTTTTCCTTTTCCCTCATGGGCCTTGTCCCATTTTAGAACTAAATCTCCTATCTAAAAATCCTTTCTAGTTATCATGTTTAAATCCGAAGAAGCTTTAACTAATGCTTGATGATGAGCATGAGTTACTTTAGCCTTTTCTCGTTGTTCTTCTAACTTAATTATTTCCATCTGCCTTAATTGTAAATAAGAAGTTGTTCTTCATCAATATATTGGACTAAGGCTAAAGAAGGGATTGTTAGATGAGTTGAAAGAAACACTTCTCTCCCATAAACTAAATTAAAGGGAGAAGTGCCAATAGAAGCCTTCTGCGTTATTCAATCTACCCATAAATCATATATCAAAGACTTATGCCAATTTTTATGATTTTGATCAATGGTTCGCTGAATGATTCTGATTAATTTTTTATTAGTGGATTCAGCTAACCCATTTCCCTATGGATAATAATTGGTAGAATATTTAAGTTTGAAACCTCTCTTGAGTGCAAATTCAGTCATAGAATTACCAGAAAAATATGATGCATTATCAAACATTAAAGCAGAAGGTAAACCAAACCTGGTGATTATGAACTGATGTATAAATTCGATGATGTGTTCTGCATTAGCAATCTTGAGAGGGACTGCTTCTACCCATTTTGTAAAATAATCAGTTGTTGTAATGTTATACCTATGTTGTCTAGAAGAATGAGGAATTATCTCACCTATTATGTCCAATCCTCATTGATCAAAAGGTTGCTCAATGTTGACTGGTTGTAATGCAAATGATGGTTTCTTTTGTCTTCCAGCTGCAGTTTGACAAATTTGACATTTCCTTCCATAGTTATGTGAATCTTTAAATAGTGTGGGCTAGTAATAGCCTGCATGGAGGATCTTATGTGCAGTAGCATGTCCAGCATAATGTCCACTTGCTGGCCCATCATGAAGTTCCTGCACGACTTTTTCAGCTTTAGATTTCTCCAGACATCTTAAAAGAACAGAATCATAATTCATCTTAAAAAGAACATCATTCACAAGATGATATTGTTTACCCTTCAACCTTAGATCTCTTTTCTTGGTGTGATCGAGATTTGGAGGAGCATATCCATTCTTCAGATAAAATATGATATCAGCATATAATGATTCAACATCGTTTAGGCTTACCTCATATGTTTGTATCTCTTCAGATGGTTTTTCAAAAATAAGCGATGCTCCAGCTAGTTTTTTGCAAAAACCTTGACCTCTTACAATATTTGCTGGTTTGATTTCAATATCATATTCTTGTAAAGCAGTAACCCAATTGGATCTTTTCTCACCCACATCTTTTTGGACTAAAATATTTCTTACCACTGGAAATGGTACTATGATTTTTGTATGGGTTTTGAGTAGAAAGGGTCTGAAATATTTAATTGCTTTGAAAATAGCATAAGCTTGTTTCTCCACATCTGAATAATTCAATTCAGCTCCCTATAAATTTGAACTGAAAAAGGAAATTGGAGCTTCTGCTTTGTCTTGATTTTCTTGAGTGAGTATTGCAGCATAAGATTTATCAGAGGCAAATGTGTACAAAATAAAAGTATTGGAAAAATTTGGAGTTGCTAAAGATGGAGCATTAATAATTACTTGTTTGATCAGATTAAACGCCTCATATTCATCTTTGCCCCATTTAAAGTTTGAATTTTTTTTAATCATTGCTTGTAAAGGAGATACAATTCTTGAAAAATCTGGCACAAATCTTTTTACGAAATTAATCTGGCCAAGAAAAGATTGCATAGCTTTTTTGTTGTGAGGTAAAGATATTTCATAAATTTCCTTGATTCTATTAGGATCAATATGAATTCTAGATTTTGATACTATGAATCCAAGAATTTTTCCTTCACTTAATTCAAAAGGGACTTTTTTGGATTTAGTGAAATTCCATACCTTTGACAGCGTTCGAAGATCTACTTCAAATCTCTAAGATGATTGCTTCGTTTTTTGGAATATACAGTTATATCATCCAAGTAAATTACCACTGATTTGTTAACTAATCCCTTGAAAGAAATGTCCATAGCTCTCTGAAATGTGGCACCAGCATTGATCAGGCCAAAAGGCATCTTTTGATATGCGTAAGTGCCCCATTTGGTTCTGAATGTAGTTTTCAATTGATCATTAGGATGGACCAACACTTGATTATATCCAGAGAAACCATCTAAGAAAGACATTAATTTTGATCCTGCAACTGCCTGTAATATTTGCTCCATAGGAGGCAAAGGAAAATTATCTTTTTGGCAGGCTCTATTAAGATTTCGAAAGTCAATACAAATTCTAATATCTCTGTTCTTATTTCTAATAGGAACCATATTGGAAACCCATTTAGAATGTCGAACAGGAAAAAAAATCTTGGCTTTCAATAACTTATTGAGTTCAGATTTGATTTGGTTTTCTAGATTGGGATGGATCTTTCTTAACTTTTATTGGACAGGTTTTTCATCATTTATCATTGGGATAGTATGTTCGATGATAGAAGTGTGATAATTTTTCAGTTCGTCATAGTTCCAAGCAAATACACTTTTATATTGTTTCAAAAGATGAATGTATGCTAAATTTTCTTCAGGAGCTAGGCCAAGGCCTAAGTTGATATTCTGTGGTTTGGCATCAGTTCCTAGATTTACTAATTCATAATTCAAATTTGAAATTTGTAATCTTGAATTGGTATATCTTTTAAATTGATCTTTCAAATCATAAAGGTCTTCTAACTTGACTACTGATTTTGGCATAACATTATTGGTGCTATCTAGGAGCAATTTTTTGTCATGTTGGTCTTCATCAATGATCTGATTGGTGTAAGATCCTTCAGATGTGAGAAAATTTACAATATCAGGATCATCATTGAAAATCCTCCAATTGGTAACATTATCAGGAATTGAGGGTCTAAAGATTAATTCAATTGAAAATCGATCAGGACTAAAGTCTTCTGCAGGAATGAGCTTGGAAGCTACATTAGCTAGGAGGTCTGAACTAGCATTCTGAATTCTGGGAATTGATGAAATATTAAATGCTATAAAATGTTCAGTCAGATCTTGAACTAAAGATTGATAATGCTTTAAATGACCTGATAAATAATGTATAGTATTGTGTACCTGTTTGACTACAATTTCCGAATCTCCGAAAACTTGTAGATATTTGATGTCTAATCTGATTGCTTTGTATAGTCCTTGGAATAAAGCTTCGTATTCTACGGTGTTATTAGTGCAATTGAATTCAAGTCTGCAAGCTAGCATAATTTTGTTTCCCTCTGGACTAACCAAACACATCCTGCTCCTACTCCTTCATTAGACTTAGAACCATCAAAAAATAATTTCCAAAATAAAGATTTATTTACAGGGGTATCTACAAAATTAATACATTTAGAACTATCTGTTTGAGAAAAAAATTCTATTTGAGATAAAACATAATGTTCTAAATAAGGAGAAGTATGAGCATTGAAATTCCCTAAGAAAGAATCAACTGAATAATTGCCAATGATATTACTGTTGTATGCAACTGGTTCATTCTCTCCTTCCAATTCTGTTACTATGTATTTCTGATGTTTTTCTCATTCAACCTTTATCTGATTTGGTTTACCATTGTAAGGAAGCCACATATGCGACCAATCAGTTGCAAAATATCCATGAAGTTTTTTCGACCATTTTCTGCTAAGAATTAAGCCATAAAATTCTGGAATATCTGCAACTAAAATATCAATGACTTGACATATCTTTGGGTTTGATGACAATCTTATGGTAACCTTATTTAATTTGCCAATCACTTCAACTTGCGATCGATCTAACTGGACTATTCGCACAGCAGATTTTTGTGGTTGAATGTTCAATTTTGCACATATTGATTTTGGTAAAATGTTAGATGAAGCTCCAGAATCCACTAAACAATTATGCAAATTTTTATTGAAAACTTCATAAGTAAGAAGAAATGGAGGAGTATGAGATCTCAACCTTCCTCCAATTAAAGCGATATTTTCTAGATCAACTTTACTGATCGCATTAGCTGGAGGTCTTCCCATCTCGTTGGAAGCTTGAGAAATCACAGGATCAGGCAAAGGTTTTTCTGGTACAGCATGTAATTCTTTCAAAAGTACCTTTTTTTGGTGTTTTAACTTGCTCAATTCATAAAAAGTGATGTTAGCCCTAGTCTTCTTCATGTCTTCTATGATATTATACTCCATTTCATCTGGGACAATCAGTGTTCTCGATGGAGTTGATGAATCTGTCTGGACTGGGCTAGTTTGAATTACTTTAGATGTCATTTTCTTGGGTGCAACTTTATCTTTATTCAATGAGCTTGCACTCTTTGACTTAGGAGTAGATTGAGGAGGATCAAGTTGATTTCTACTTCGAGTGCTAACCGGGGATGCTTCTTGGTCTTCTTCATCTGGGAGGATAAAATCCCACATACCTTGTACTTCTACAACTTCTACTTCATCAGTAGTTTCCTCAGTAGTAGTTTCCTCTTCTTCTTCTTCCGATTCAGCATTAGTAATGGCATTTGGTGGTTTTGAATCAGTTGAAGGGTTTCTTTTAAAAGGCTTGAAAGATTTTTTAGAAGATGTTTCTGCCACTTGTTTCTTAATGTCAACCATTTCATTAGACATGGTTTTCAAAACTTTTTGCAGTCCTTCTAAATCAAATGGATCTTTTGATTTCTTTTTCTTGGGATCTTCTTTAAAAGTGACTTTCTTGGATTTTCGTTCTTCTATCGCATTTTTCTTGTCTAAAGCAATGATACGTTTTTCTACCACTATTGCCTCCTTCATGTTATCTGCTAAATTTGTTTTATTAGCCCTATCAACAAAGATTGCTATGTTTGATGGTAAAGAAGAAATGTACCATTCACTTCGCACCTCTTCGCTAGGCTTGGAAGCAGTAGGAATTTTGTTTAACAATTTATTGAAACGTGAATTGAAATATTTGACAAGTTCCTTTGAGTCAGCTCTAAGATTAGACAGATCATTGATTAATGTCGCTGTAGACCTGTCATCACCAAATTTAGTCAAAAATTGATCTTGAAAGATATCCCAAGTAGTGATAGATCCAGATGGTAATGAAAAATACCATGATCCAGCTGCTCCTTGTAGAGTATAAGGGAAAAGTCGGACAACAACATCTTCATTAATAACTCCATTGAGATTTATAGACAGCATAAAATTGTTTATATGTTCTTCTGCTAACATGCCTACTTCAGGATTAAACTTAGGCAGCCATTTTTCAGGATAGGCTGGTAATTGACTCAAGGGTGCAGGCATTAAGACTGCCCTTGGATTATTCCATGGCATTTGGGACATCACTGAACTACTAACAGAGGAAAATGTAGAAGATGATGTCTGTGATTGAGAAGATGAAGATATTACAACTACAGATGATTGAGTTGGTGATGTGGAAGTTCCAGAGGAATGAGGAACAATAGTCTGAAGTAGAGGGGTGGACAGTTGACTTTGTGATGAAGAGGTTGAGATGGGTGATGATGAAGAAAGAGTCTCGCTGTCAGGCCCTTTAGATGATTTCCTTTCTCTTTTCCTTGTAGGTAGAGGTAATTCGGTTAGCTGAATGCCAAGTTTTTCACTCTGTAATCTGGTAAGAGGATGAGCAGGATTATATTGTGAAGTTACACTGCCTTGAGATTTATCAGATCGTTGAGGTGATATTGAAAATCTTTGAAGTTTATGAATCAAAGATTCAACTTCAGGAGGTTCAATAACAAATTATTTTGAAAAGTCAGGGTTTGTAGTAGTGTTTGTTCTTCTTGTGACTTCTGGCTCTAGATTTACAATTTCTGAGTGCGATGGAGAAGTCGAGGGGAGATGGTGAGGGTGTTTTACTCTCAGAATGGTATTTAGATTTATATTTACTTCCCATTCATAGTTCGTGGCCCTCCTTCTAGCGCCAAATATGTTGAAGCCCCGAAAATCGGGTCTACAACAAGGGGGATACCCACCCGGTCCGGACCTTGGTTAGCAGCTCCTTTTCCATTTGGTGTAGTGGGTCTGACTGGGGATAATGGGACCAGTTTCCCAATTTGTGTGTGTGTGTTGAGAATAGATATTTCCTTTCTAAAAAGGTTCCTAAGTGAAATGCTTTTATTCTATTTCTAATCTAATCATATGCAAATTGTATTCTAATTTAAACAGAAATATCTAATTCTAAACTAAACCCGGGATAAGATCTTGTTTATGCGATCTAAAATGATTTCGAATAAAAATCGGTAATAAAGATCATTCAACTGCTATAAGAAAAGAATTCAATAAAGATAAACCACTTCATATAAAAAGTTAGATGAAATAGTTGTGAAAAACATATCACATAATAAGCTATTCATACATTAAGCATAAACAAATAGTCATCACCGTACAAAAGTGCCAAATGATAACTGAAGCATTCAAGCATCAATATATAAATAACTGAACATAAATATCACTTTTAACACAGAAGCAGAAAAAGTTAAGAGATAAAAGTACCATTTATAACTGGTTCTACTCATGAGCTAGAAGCAATAATGATTTATCTCTTCCTAATCCAACATCTACTAAGAGTACAGAAATGCAACATCAGTAGCAGATATTAGACACAGATATCAATAAATCTCATTCCATTCATTCATTAAAACCTCCTCTGAGGGTGCAGAAGTGCATGTTCTGAGGATAAGTTTTTGACAAATTTCTGGACCCTTCTCTAAATGCATGAGAAGGGTTTAAATACTACTAACTAAATCTAATTATAGTTTATTACAAAAATTTAGGATTCGGTTTAAATGACCATCCTTTTTCTAGGCAAAAATAAAGTAAAACTAACACTAAATCTAAAACTAAAATTAACAACTAACTACTTGTGAATTTGGTCTTTGAATTTGCAAGCATCCAGCATAGATTTGAGAAGAGGGGGCTGGCCGACTTCAGATTTCAATTGTCCCGAAAAGACAGAATCAACAAGTGTGGGCGCAATCTTCTTAGAAGAATTAATAATGCAATTAAGAGTACTACATTGACTGTGTGGTTTTACTAGACAGGTCCAGTAAGAATCCCAGTTTAATTTTGTCAATTCTTGAATTGATTTTGCTTTCTCTTCTGCTTTCTGTTTCCACTCTGTTTGCAATTACTGTGCTCGTGGCAGGTATCCCAGAATGGTTTCTGAAATTAAATTAACCTTGTGCAAATTCTCATTTACACAATCAGTAATGTTGCTCGCTGCTGTAGCTGCTTCCTCTGCTGCTTTTTCTGCCTCTGTGATTCGTGCATCCCAAATGCTAAAGAGCATTTCTTTATGATTATCATTGATAATTGTTGTTGCTGCTCTTTTTCCTTCCTCTGACTTTTTCCATACCAAATAATTAGTAACTCTTTCATTTGTTAAATCATAATCATGTCGTAATTCTACGACATGATTAGTGATTATATCACTTTCTTGACAAAAAGAGTTCCACTGTGAAATCTTTTGGCATAATATATCTTGTTGTTGCAGCAGTTGATTATTTAAATAAATAGATTTTGAAATAAAATCTGTAAGCTTGGGGTCTTCTTTATGCGTTTCTTGCATAATCTATATTTGTTTTTCTTTTTCGGCCAAGATTTTCTGATACCCGATTTGCATTTGCTGAAACTCTTGCTGTAACTTTTCAAATTTCATCTGTGCTTCACTGTTGGCATGTGCTTGTTGCAATTGTTGTTGCAGAACTTGTATCTGATCCTCTTTTTCATTTAATAACAGCCTTACCTCAGATGCTTTGTCAATAGTTGCGGAGGCATAAGCTCCTGTTATCTGAGATAATTTAGTAAGATTTTCAGTGGGATCTGTAGTAGGATCTTTCCATAAAACATCCAATTGTTTTGCATCGGTAGAGATCGCACTATCTAATTTTCTCTTCTTTCTTTGCTTCCTTACTACTGCTTTATGTTGCGGGCTGTAGAAAATATCCAGAGGAGGAATTTCCTCTATTTTAAGTACAAGCTCGGCAGAGGGAGTAATGGGTATATGTTCTTTTTCTGTGACATTGCCACTTATTTCTGTAACCAAACCTTTTGTTGTCTGTACAGGAGTTTGTATGTTCTGTCCTTCAACATTAATCAAATCATTAAATGTTTCCCATTCTTTATCTAACTGAGTGCTGATGGATGGTTGTTGTACATTAAGAAGTGGAAGATTCAACTGTGGAGTAGTTGAAGTCTGTTGTTGTGAGAGCTCTTTTGATTGAGCTGTATCCTTCACTGAGCCTTCACTTTTATCCTAATCAGATTTTTTAGAATGTTCAGAAATTTCTTTGTCAGACTTTGACTTAGACCTTTCTGAATCTGAGCTGCCACTGAGACTGACACTAGGAGTTGGTTCCCTTGCAGGTTCCAAGCGCAAATTATCCAAAGGAATAGTGGTCAATCTTCTTTCTCTGTATACTTTAAGCTCTTGAAATTCTTCTGGGGAGAACCGTGTTTGAGCTAAATTCAAAATGTCTTTAAATGAACATTTTTCTTGAAACATATCATCAAAAATATCTTCTTCTCCAGAAAATACTCTTACTTTGACAACAGTGGTGAAATCCTTGACAATACCATATGGATCAAATAGCCTTCTTGGAAACTTAAACAATTTTAAATATGTAACATTTCTTACTTCCTTAAATGCGTGACCAACATCAAATAATGAAAATGCTCCATAGGAAACAAGAAATTGTGGCCAGATGGCCTTCTTTTTATCCTTTAATTCTTTTGTCAAACCTCAATCTCCACAGGTTTGATATGCAATTTCCCGAGCTATGAGTTTATCTGGAACATACTTGGACAAAACATGAGGAGAAGAAAAGCTTCCAAAAACACTCACATAAGTAAACAATTCTTCTCCAAACCATTTTGTGACAGGGAGAATGTCTACTTCTGCCTTAGGGGACAACGTTGGAGCATCCTTATTATACAACACTCTATACAGAGGCAACATTATGCCATGGCAAATTTTATAAAAATGAGGAATGAATTTTGATTCCCGCAACTCTTTGTGATAGACATGAATGGGCAAGGGATCTTGAATTGTCCATTGCCAACCCATTAAAGGGAGCGTAGAAACAAAGCAGATTGAATCCATAACATAGGCAGATAAATAAAAAGGAGGATAAATCCTCTGGGAGACAGTCTGTTTAGACCGGTAATTGAAAATAGTCGTGGCTAGGTTATCAAACAATATTTTGGCCCAGTCTACAATGGTAGTGTTAACAGCAGCATTCAATAAGGGAAGCCATTCAAGAAAAATCTTATTAATGTCAGGCTTTCCAAAAAGCCTACATAACATAGCAGCAAAAAAACAATATGGAGAGGTGAGTGAACCGCTACTGTACATACCATGTTTATCTTTCTTCAGTGGTTCATCTCTTCTAGTCCACTCTTTAGTACATTCTGCCAAATTTGCATTTTCCTTTGCAAATTTCTCCAGAAATTGTTTGTTGTAAATTGTCTGAGGCTCCGGCAAATGATACATAAGCCTCACATCTTCTGGAGTAAACGACCTGATGAGCTCTTGACCTAGAGTTTTGAACTGTCTGTCTGTGATATCAGTGCTATCCAACACCCAGTTTACCATGTCTGTATACGGAAGAATTCTCGGTCTTGCTGCTATCCGGTGTAGAAATGAACAAGCCAGTTCTGTAAGAGATGCTTTAGAAGAATTACTTGAGCCAGCGGTAGCTGAAACATCAGTTACCCTTGGGTTTTCTTCTTCAAGCAAATTAAACATACCCTCCCAGGTGGTGATACCAGCGTCCTTGTTGCAAGCAGTGTCTGCGTATAAGGAAGCCATTTCTTTATTTTCAGAACTCGGAGCTTTCTCTTTCTTTCCAGAACTCGTAGTTTTCTCTTTCTTTCCCATAATGCTATGAAAATTGCTTTGGATAGTCTCCTGTTCTTCGTGCCTGTAGTTTTACGAATTAAGTGAGAATAATGAAATGAGAAAGGTGACGTGATAGTTTTAAATGTCGAAGGCATATGAAATAACCCTTCGATCAAAACAAAATCCTTTTTCATTAATAATTGACAATCCATTCATTAACTTGACATTAAAGTGCATAATGGATATCGATTTACGAAAAGGTTTTCTTTGTACAACGAGATTTTTAAGAATCTACGATAGTGTGATTTGCGATTTTCTTTGCAATATCACAAAATTGCAATATCACAAATTGCAGCTTTCGCAAATCAGAAAATCCGCGTCACCGCCATATCACAAATCGCAACTTTCTGAAATCACAATATCTTAACATCGTGAAATCGCAATATCGCGAAATCGTAATATCGCAAAATATAATATATGAATAATATCCGTTAATATGTTTTCTGCGATATGCGATTTGCGATAACATTTTAGTGCGATGTTATTGGATCGCGTTATCGCAATTTTGAAGATTCTGCTTTGCTCAAGATATATTCTACTTTTTTGCGATGAATGCGATGTTTCCTTCAAAGAGAGATTTTATTCTAGTCTATCATAAACTTAAGTTTACTTAAAGATTTTTCAAAGAAATTTCTTTAAGTTCATGATAGTAAGTTTTATTGAAAATTAAAACAAACACCAATAAATTTTTTAGATTTTTAAACTAAGGGTCCCTACTTATTTAGTATTATTACTAATACTAAATAAGAAGGGGGGTTGTTGTTGGCCACAACAATTGGTGATTCACTTGGAAGAACCAGTTATCTCTGTTTTTCTTTTGAATTTTCTAAACTTTTCAAAACAGAAAATTTTCTAGAAAATCAAACTTTATTATAAAAAGACAGAGTACATTATGCTTCAATCTATGAATGATATTTCATTTCTTCTATGATCAACATTGACTATTCACTTCTTCAAGCTAGTCCTTGTATCTACATCAGTCATTACTTGGTTTTAAAGATAAAAACAAAAGGCTTCTCTGTAAATCAGTTTTAAATATGCTCATTTGTCGTAGGTAGAGCCACTGCTGCCAGCAAGCGTCTTTAGCCTCGACAGGGTTACCTATTACCCAGCAATGATCATGTGTCCTACTTAGAAAAATATACAATTTTCAAAGAGAAATCCATATTCACACTTATTGCTTTTATTTTCTTTTTTATCCTTAAAGAACAATGTCCTGGTTTGATAGCCAATTTATGACAGTGCCATTCACTTGATTTATAACTTTGTTAAACAAACTGGCTCGTGATGAGACCCCTTGCCTTTTTATTGCAATAATCTTAAGTCATTGCCCTGTTATGGTATGCAGTATTGGCAATGTTAGCAAGCTATATTATCTATGATCATGATAATTCGGCTCGTGATGAGACCTCTTACTCTTTAAGTTATAAGTGTATCATTGGATTATTCCCTGAACTTTGTAATTTTATAGGTGGGGAGGAAGTCATTGTTTCCTTAAGATAGCTCTGGACGACAATAATAGAGTTTTTGAAAAAGAAATTTTCTACAAAGAATCTTTGTTTTGTTATTGATACCTTTCATTGGACTGATATAAAACAATCTTTTACCAAAAGTTGCTTTTCATCAAAATTTTCAAAATTGAAATTAATATCGTTTCTAGATTAAAAACTTTTAACTGTATCTTTGGATAATAATGATCAATATTATCAAAAGAATTCTATTTATATAAGTGAAGAAATAAAATCTAAAAAAAGAGAATTAGTATCTTTTTGATGAATTCCAAATGTAACCATTAACAACTGGTTTTATTATGACAAATAAAGGAAACTAATCTACAAAATAGAAGAATGATCTCCTATGGAAAATATTTTTTAAGTATCTATCCATTAACAGGTAAAGATCCTCTTTTCCCTATTAAATCGTGTAACATGAAAGTAGATGGACCTATTATTTCTACAATTTCAAAAGGACCAAGCCACATTCGTTGAAATTTTGTATGTTTTCCTTTTTCCTCATGGGCCTTGTGCCATTTTAGAACTAAATCTCTGATCTGAAAATCCTTTTTGGTTATCATGTTTGAATCAAAAGAAGCTTTAACTAATGCTTGATGATGAGCATGAGTTACTTTAGCCTTTTCTTGTTGTTCTTCTAACTTAATTATTTCCATCTGCCTTAATTGTAAAGAAGAAGTTGGTTCTTCATCAATATATTGGACTAAGGCTAAAGAAGAGATTGTTAGATGAGTTGGAAGAACCACTTCTCTCCCATAAACTAAATTAAAGGGAGAAGTGCCAATAGAAGCCTTCTTTGTTATTCGATCTTCCCATACGGCATATATCAAAGACTTATGCCAATTTTTATGATTTTGATCAATGGTTCGCTTAATGATTCTCATTAAGTTTTTATTAGTGGATTCAATTAACCCATTTCCATATGGATAATAATTGGTAGAATATTTAAGTTTGAAACCTCTCTTGAGTGCAAATTCAGTCATAGCATTACCAGAAAAATATGATGCATTATAAAAAATTAAAGCAGAAGGTAAACCAAACATGGTGATTATGAACTGATCTATAAATTCGATGATGTGTTCTGCATTAGCAATCTTGAGAGGGACTGCTTCTACTCCTTCATTAGACTTAGAACCATCAAAAAATAATTTCCAAAATAAAGATTTATTTACAGGGGTATCTACAAAATTAATACATTTAGAACTATCTGTTTGAGAAAAAAATTCTATTTGAGATAAAACATAATGTTCTAAATAAGGAGAAAGTATGAGCATTGAAATTCCCTAAGAGAATCAAGTTGAATAATTGCCAATGATATTACGCATTGTATGCAACTGGTTCATTTTCTCCTTCCAATTCTGTTACAATGTATTTCTGATGTCTTTCTCATTCAACCTTTATCTAATTTTGTTTACCATTATAAGGAAGCCACATGTGGGACCAATCAGTTGCAAAGTATCCATGAAGTTTTTCTGACCAATCTCTGCTGAGAATTAAGCCATAAAATTCTAGAATATCTGAAACTAAACTATCAATAACTTGACATACCTTTGGGTTTGATGACAATCTTATGGTAACCTTATTTAATTTTCCAATCACTTCAACTTGCGATCGATCTAACTGGACTATTCGCACAGCAGATTTTTGTGGTTGAATGTTCAATTTTGCACATATTGATTTTGGTAAAATGTTAGATGAAGCTCCAGAATCCACTAAACAATTATGCAAATTTTTATTGAAAACTTCATAAGTAAGAAGAAATGGAGGAGTATGAGATCTCGACCTTCCTCCAATTAAAGTGATATTTTCTAGATCAACTTTACTGATCGCATTAGCTGGAGGTCTTCCCATCTCGTTTAAATCTTGGGAAATTACAAGATCGGGCAAAGGATTTTCTGCCACAACAAGTAATTTTTTCAAAAGTACCTTTTGTTGGTGTTTTAACTTTCTCAATTCATAAAAAGTGATGTTAGCTCTAGTTTTCTTCATGTCTTCTATGATATTATACTCCATTTCATCTGGGACAATCAATGTTATCGATGGAGTTGATGAATCTGTCTGGACTGGGCTAGTTTGAATTGCTTTAGATGTTGTTTTCTTGGGTGCAACTTTATCTTTAGTCAATGAGCTTGTGCTATTTGACTTAGGAGTAGACTGAGGAGGATCAAGTTGATTTCTACTTCGAGTGCTAACTGGGGATGCTTCTTGATCTTCCTCATCTGGAAGGATGAAATCCCACATACCTTGTGCTTCTACAACTTCTTCTTCATCAATAGTTTCTTCAGTAGCAGTTTCTTCTTCTTCTTCTTCTGATTCAGCATTAGTTATAGCATTTGGTGGCTTTGGATCAGTTGAAGGGTTTCTTTTAAAAGACTTGAAATATTTTTTAGAAGATGTTTCTGCCACTTGTTTCTTAATGTCAACCATTTCGTTATACATGGTTTTCAAAAAAATTTGCGGTCCTTCTAAATCAAATGGATCTTTTGTTTGCTTTTTCTTGAGATCTTCCTTAAAAGTGACTTTCTTGGATTTTCGTTCTTCTATCGCATTTTTCTTGTCTAAAGCAATGATACGTTTTTCTACCGCTATTGTCTCCTTCATTTTTTCTGCTAAAGTTGGTTTTTTAGCCCTATCAACAAAGATTGCTATGTTTGATGGTAAAGCAGAAATGTACCATTCACTTCGCACCTCTTCGCTAAGCTTGGAAGCAGTAGGAATTTTTTTTAACAATTTATTGAAACCTGAATTGAAATCCTTGACAAGTTCCTTTGAGTCAGCTCTAAAATTAGACAGATCATTTATCAAAGTCGCTGTAGACCTATCATCACCAAATTTAGTCAAAAATTGATCTTGAAAGATATCCCAACTAGTGATTGATCCAGATGGTAACGAAAAATACCATGATCCAGCTGCTCCTTGTAGAGTATAAGGGAAAAGTCGGACAATGACATCTTCATTAATAACTCCATTGAGATTTATGGACAACATAAAATTGTTTATTTGTTCTTCTGCTAACATGCCTGCTTTAGGATTAAACTTAGGCAGCCATTTTTCAGGATGGGCTGGTAATTGACTCAAGGGTGCAGGCATTAAGACTGCCCCTGGATTATTCCATGGCATTTGGGCCATCACTGAACTACTAACGGAGGAAAATGTAGAAGATGATATCTGTGATTGAGAAGATGAGGATATTACAATTACAGATGATTGAGAAGGTGATGTGGAAGTTCTAGTGGAATGAGGGACAATAGTCTGAAGTGGATGGGTGGACGGTTGGCTTTGTGATGAAGAGGTTGAGATGGGTGATGATGAAGAAAGAGTCTCGCTCTCAGACCCTTTAGGTGATTTCCTAGCTCTCTTCCTTGTTGGTAGAGGTAACTCAGTTGGCTGAATGCCAAGCTTTTCACTCTGTAATCTGGTAAGAGGATGAGTAGGATTATATTGTGAAGTTACACTGCCTTGAGATTTATCAAATCTTTGAGGTGATATTGAAAATCTTTGAAGTTTATTAATCAAAGATTCAACTTCAGGAGGTTCAATAGCAGATTGTTCTGAAAAGTCAGGGTTTGTAGCAGTGTCCATTCTTCTGCTGACTTCTGGCTCTAGATTTACAATTTCTGAGTGCGATGGAGAAGTCGAGGGAGATGGTGAGGGTGATTTACTCTCAGAATGGTATTTATATTTAGATTTACTTGACATTAATAGTTCGTGGCCCTCCTTCTAGTGCCAAATATGTTGAAGCCCCGAAAATTGGGTCTACAACAAGGGGGATACCCACCCGGTCCAAACCTTGGTTAGTAGCTCCTTTTTCGTTTGGTTTAGTGGGTCCAACTGGGGATAATGGGACCAGTTTCCCAATTTGTGTGTGTGTGTTGAGAATAGATATTTCCTTTCTAAAATTGTTCCTAAGTGAAATGCTTTTATTCTATTTCTAGTCTAATCATATGCAAATTGTATTCTAATTTAAACAGAAATATCTAATTCTAAACTAAACTCGGGATAAGATCTTTTTCATGTGATCTAAAATGATTTCGAATAAAAATCAGTAATAAAGATCATTCAACTGCTATAAGAAAAGAATTCAATAAAGATAAACCACTTCATATAAAAAGTTAAAAGAAACAGTTGTGAAAAACATATCGCATAATAAGCTATTCATACATTAAGCATAAACAAATAGTCATCACCGTACAAAAGTGTCAAATGATAACTGAAGTATTCAAGCATCAATATATAAATAACTGAACATAAATATCACTTTTAACACAGAAGCAGAAAAAGTTAAGAGATAAAAGTACCATTTATAACTGGTTCTACTCATGAGCTATAAGCAATAATGATTTATCTCCTCCTAATCCAACATCTACTAAGAGTACAGAAATGCAACATCAGTAGCAGATATTAGACACAGATATAAATAAATCTCGTTCCATTCATTCATCAAAACCTCCTCTAAGGGTGCAAAAGTGCATGTTCTGAGGATAAATTTTTGACAAATTTCTGGACCCTTCTCTAAAAGCATGAGAAGGGTTTAACTACTACTAACTAAATCTAATTATATTTTATTACAAAAATTTAGGATTCGGTTTAAATGACCATCCTTTTTCTAGGCAAAAATAAAGTAAAACTAACACTAAATCTAAAACTAAAATTAACAACTAACTAGTTGTGAATTTGGTCTTTGAATTTGCAAGCATCCAGCATAGATTTGAGAAGAGGGGGCTGGCCGACTTCAGATTTTAATTGTCCCAAAAAGACAGAATCAGCAAGTGTGGGCGCAATATTCTCAGCAGAATTAATAATGCAATTAAGAGTACTGCATTGACTGTATGGTTTTACTAGACAGGTCCAGTAAGAATCCCAATTTAATTTTGTCAATTCTTGAATTGATTTTGCCTTCTCTTCCGCTTTCTGTTTCCACTCTGTTTGCAATTTCTATGCTTGTGGTAGGTATCCCGGAATGGTTTCTGAAATTAAATTAACCTTGTGCAAATTCTCATTTACACAATCAGTAATGTTGCTCGCTGCTGTAGCTGCTTCCTCTGCTACTTTTTCTGCCTCTCTGATCTCTGCATCCCAAATGCTAAAGAGCTTTTCTTTATGACTATCATTGATAATTGGTGCTACTACTCTTTTTCCTTTCTCTGTCTTTTTCCATGCCAAATAATTAGTAACTCTTTCATTTATTGAATCATAATGATGTCGTAAATCTACGACATAATTAGTGATTTTAGCACTTTCTTGACAAAAAGAGTTCCACTGTGAGATTTTCTGGCATAATATATCTTGTTGTTGCAATAGTTGATTATTCAAAGAAATAGATCTTGAAATAAAATTTGTAAGCTTGGGGTCGTATTTATGTGTTTCTTGCATAATTTGTATTTGTTTTTCTTTTTCGGCCAAGCTTTTCTGATACTCAATTTGCATTTGCTGAAACTCTTGCTGTAACTTTTCAAATTTCACCTGTGCTTCACTGTTGGCATCTGCTTGTTACAATTGTTATTGCAGAATTAGTATCTGATCCTCTTTTTCATTTAATAACAGCCTTACCTCAAATGCTTTGTCAATAGTTACGGAGGCATAAGCTCCTGTTATCTGAGATAATTTAGTAAGATTTTCAGTGGGATCTGTAGTAGGATCTTTCCATAAAACATCCAATTGTTTTGCATCAGTAGAGAGCACACTTTATAATTTTCTCTTCTTTCTTTCCTTCCTTACTATTGCTTTATGTTGCGGGCTGTAGAATATATCCAGAGGAGGAATTTCCTCTATTTTAAGTACAAGCTCAGCAGAGGGAGTAATGGGTATATGTTCTTTTTCTGTGACATTGCCACTTATTTCTGTAACCAAAACTTTTGCTGTTTGTACAGGAGTTTGTATGTTCTGTCCTTCAACATTAATCAAATCATTAAATGATTCCCATTCTTTATCTAACTGAGTGCTGATGGATGATTGTTGTACATTAAGAGGTCGAAGAATCAACTGTGTGGTAGTTGAAGTCTGTTGTTGTGAGAGCTCTTTTTATTGAGATGTATCCTTGACTGAACCTTCACTTTTATCCTCATCAGATTTTTTAGAATGTTCAGAAATTTCTTTTTCAGACTTTGACTTAGACCTTTCTGAATCTGAGCTGCCATTGAGACTGACACTAGGAGTTGGTTCCCTTGTGGGTTCCAAGCGCAAATTATCCAAAGGAATAATGGTCAATCTTCTTTTTCTGTATACTTTAAACTCTTTAAATTCTTCTGGGGAGAACTGTGTTTGAGCTAAAATCAAAATGTCTTTAAATGAACATTTTTCTTGAAACATATGATCAAAAATATATTCTTCTCCAGAAAATACTCTTACTTTGACAACAGTGGTGAAATCCTTGACAATACCATATGGATCAAATAGCCTTCTTGGAAACTTAAACAATTTTAAATATGTAACATTTCTTACTTCCTTAAATGCGTGACCAACATCAAATAATGAAAATGCTCCATAGGAAACAAGAAATTGTGGCCAGATGGCCTTCTTTTTATCCTTTAATTCTTTTGTCAAACCTCAATCTCCACAGGTTTGATATGCAATTTCCCGAGCTATGAGTTTATCTGGAACATACTTGGACAAAACATGAGGAGAAGAAAAGCTTCCAAAAACACTCACATAAGTAAACAATTCTTCTCCAAACCATTTTGTGACAGGGAGAATGTCTACTTCTGCCTTAGGGGACAACGTTGGAGCATCCTTATTATACAACACTCTATACAGAGGCAACATTATGCCATGGCAAATTTTATAAAAATGAGGAATGAATTTTGATTCCCGCAACTCTTTGTGATAGACATGAATGGGCAAGGGATCTTGAATTGTCCATTGCCAACCCATTAAAGGGAGCGTAGAAACAAAGCAGATTGAATCCATAACATAGGCAGATAAATAAAAAGGAGGATAAATCCTCTGGGAGACAGTCTGTTTAGACCGGTAATTGAAAATAGTCGTGGCTAGGTTATCAAACAATATTTTGGCCCAGTCTACAATGGTAGTGTTAACAGCAGCATTCAATAACGGAAGCCATTCAAGAAAAATCTTATTAATGTCAGGCTTTCCAAAAAGCCTACATAACATAGCAGCAAAAAAACAATATGGAGAGGTGAGTGAACCGCTACTGTACATACCATGTTTATCTTTCTTCAGTGGTTCATCTCTTCTAGTCCACTCTTTAGTACATTCTGCCAAATTTGCATTTTCCTTTGCAAATTTCTCCATAAATTGTTTGTTGTAAATTGTCTGAGGCTCCGGCAAATGATACATAAGCCTCACATCTTCTGGAGTAAACGACCTGATGAGCTCTTGACCTGGAGTTTTGAACTGTCTGTCTGTGATATCAGTGCTATCCAACACCCAGTTTACCATGTCTGTATACGGAAGAATTCTCGGTCTTGCTGCTATCCGGTGTAGAAATGAACAAGCCAGTTCTGTAAGAGATGCTTTAGAATAATTACTTGAGCCAGCGGTAGCTGAAACATCAGTTACCCTTGGGTTTTCTTCTTCAAGCAAATTAAACATACCCTCCCAGGTGGTGATACCAGCGTCCTTGTTGCAAGCAGTGTCTGCGTATAAGGAAGCCATTTCTTTATTTTCAGAACTCGGAGCTTTCTCTTTCTTTCCAGAACTCGTAGTTTTCTCTTTCTTTCCCATAATGCTATGAAAATTTCTTTGGATAGTCTCCTGTTCTTCGCGCCTGTAGTTTTACGAATTAAGTGAGAATGATGAAATGAGAAAGGTGACGTGATAGTTTTAAATGTCGAAGGCATATGAAATAACCCTTCGATCAAAACAAAATCCTTTTTCATTAATAATTGACAATCCATTCATTAACTTGACATTAAAGTGCATAATGGATATCGATTTACGAAAAGGTTTTCTTTGTACAACGATATTTTTAAGAATCTACGATAGTGTGATTTGCGATTTTCTTTGCAATATCACAAAATTGCAATATCACAAATTGCAGCTTTCGCAAATCAGAAAATCCGCGTCACCGCCATATCACAAATCGCAACTTTCTGAAATCACAATATCTTAACATCGTGAAATCGCAATATCGCGAAATCGTAATATCGCAAAATATAATATATGAATAATATCCGTTAATATGTTTTCTGCGATATGCGATTTGCGATAACATTTTAGTGCGATGTTATTGGATCGCGTTATCGCAATTTTGAAGATTCTGCTTTGCTCAAGATATATTCTACTTTTTTGCGATGAATGCGATGTTTCCTTCAAAGAGAGATTTTATTCTAGTCTATCATAAACTTAAGTTTACTTAAAGATTTTTCAAAGAAATTTCTTTAAGTTCATGATAGTAAGTTTTATTGAAAATTAAAACAAACACCAATAAATTTTTTAGATTTTTAAACTAAGGGTCCCTACTTATTTAGTATTATTACTAATACTAAATAAGAAGGGGGGTTGTTGTTGGCCACAACAATTGGTGATTCACTTGGAAGAACCAGTTATCTCTGTTTTTCTTTTGAATTTTCTAAACTTTTCAAAACAGAAAATTTTCTAGAAAATCAAACTTTATTATAAAAAGACAAAGTACATTATGCTTCAATCTATGAATGATATTTCATTTCTTCTATGATCAACATTGACTATTCACTTCTTCAAGCTAGTCCTTGTATCTACATCAGTCATTACTTGGTTTTAAAGATAAAAACAAAAGGCTTCTCTGTAAATCAGTTTTAAATATGCTCATTTGTCGTAGGTAGAGCCACTGCTGCCAGCAAGCGTCTTTAGCCTCGACAGGGTTACCTATTACCCAGCAATGATCATGTGTCCTACTTAGAAACTTATACAATTTTCAAAGAGAAATCCATATTCACACTTATTGCTTTTATTTTCTTTTTTATCCTTAAAGAACAATGTCCTGGTTTGATAGCCAATTTATGACAGTGCCATTCACTTGATTTATAACTTTGTTAAACAAGCTGGCTCGTGATGAGACCCCTTGCCTTTTTATTGCAATAATCTTAAGTCATTGCCCTGTTATGGTATGCAGTATTGGCAATGTTAGCAAGCTATATTATCTATGATCATGATAATTCGGCTCGTGATGAGACCTCTTACTCTTTAAGTTATAAGTGTATCATTGAATTATTCCCTGAACTTTGTAATTTTATAGGTGGGGAGGAAGTCATTGTTTCCTTAAGATAGCTCTGGACGAAAATAATAGAGTTTTTGAAAAAGAACTTTTCTACAGAGAATCTTTGTTTTGTTATTGATACCTTTCATTGGACTGATATAAAACAATCTTTTACCAAAAGTTGCTTTTCATCAAAATTTTCAAAATTGAAATTAATATCGTTTCTAGATTAAAAACTTTTAACTGTATCTTTGGATAATAATGATCAATATTATCAAAAGAATTCTATTTATATAAGTGAAGAAATAAAATCTAAAAAAAGAGAATTAGTATCTTTTTGATGAATTCCAAATGTAACCATTAACAACTGGTTTTATTATGACAAATAAAGGAAACTAATCTACAAAATAGAAGAATGATCTCCTATGGAAAATATTTTTTAAGTATCTATCCATTAACAGGTAAATATCCTCTTTTCCCTATTAAATCGTGTAACATGAAAGTAGATGGACCTATTATTTCTACAATTTCAAAAGGACCAAGCCACATTCGTTGAAATTTTGTATGTTTTCCTTTTTCCTCATGGGCCTTGTGCCATTTTAGAACTAAATCTCTGATCTGAAAATCCTTTTTGGTTATCATGTTTGAATCAAAAGAAGCTTTAACTAATGCTTGATGATGAGCATGAGTTACTTTAGCCTTTTCTTGTTGTTCTTCTAACTTAATTATTTCCATCTGCCTTAATTGTAAAGAAGAAGTTGGTTCTTCATCAATATATTGGACTAAGGCTAAAGAAGGGATTGTTAGATGAGTTGGAAGAACCACTTCTCTCCCATAAACTAAATTAAAGGGAGAAGTGCCAATAGAATCCTTCTGCGTTATTCGATCTGCCCATAAAGCATATATCAAAGACTTATGCCAATTTTTATGATTTTGATCAATGGTTCGCTTAATGATTCTCATTAAGTTTTTATTAGTGGATTCAACTAACCCATTTCCCTCTGGATAATAATTGGTAGAATATTTAAGTTTGAAACCTCTCTTGAGTGCAAATTCAGTCATAGCATTACCAGAAAAATATGATGCATTATAAAAAATTAAAGCAGAAGGTAAACCAAACATGGTGATTATGAACTGATCTATAAATTCGATGATGTGTTCTGCATTAGCAATCTTGAGAGGGACTGCTTCTACCCATTTTGTAAAATAATCAGTTGCTGTAATGATATACCTATGTTGTTTAGAATAATGAGGAACGATCTCACCTATTATGTCCAATCCCCATTGATCAAAAGGTTGCTCAATGTTGACTGGTTGTAATGGAAATGATGGTTTCTTTTGTCTTCCAGCTGCAGTTTGACAAATTTGACATTTCCTTTCATAGTTATGTGAATCTTTAAATAGTGTGGGCCAGTAATAGCCTGCATGTAGGATCTTATGTGCAGTAGCATCTCTAGCATAATGTGCACCTGCTAGCCCATCATGAAGTTCTTGCAAGACTTTTTCAGCTTCAGATTTCTCCAGACATCTTAGAAGAACAGAATCATAATTCATCTTAAAAAGAACATCATTCAAAAGCTGATATTGCTTATCCTTCAACCTTAGAGCTCTTTTCTTGGTGTGATCGAGATTTGGAGGAGCATATCCATTCTTCAGATAAAATATGATATCAACATATAATGATTCAACATCTTTTAGGCTTACCTCATATGTTTGTATCTCTTCAGATGGTTTTTCAGAAATAAGCGATGCTCCAGCTAGTATTTTGCAAAAACCTTAACCTCTTACAATATTTGCTGGTTTGATTTCAATATCATATTCTTGTAAAGTGGTAACCCAATTGGCTCTTTTGTCACCCACATCTTTTTGGACTAAAATATTTCTTACCGCTGGAAATGGTACTATGATTTTTGTATGGGTTTTGATTAGAAAGGGTCTGAAATATTTAATTTCTTTGAAAACAGCATAAGCTTGTTTCTCCACATCTGAACAATTCAATTCAACTCTCTATAGAACTGAAAAAGGTAATTGGAGCTTCTGCTTTGTCTTGATTTGCTTGAGTGAGTATTGCAGCATAAGATTTATCAGAGGCAAATGTGTACAAAATAAAAGGATCAGAAAAATTTGGAGTTGCTAAAGATGGAGCATTAATAATTGCTTGTTTGATCAGATTAAATGCCTCATATTCATCTTTGCCCCATTTGAAGTTTGAATTTTTTTTAATCATTTCTTGTAAAGGAGATACAATTCTTGAAAAATCTGGCACAAATCTTTTTACGAAATTAATCTGGCCAAGAGAAGATTGCATAGCTTTTTTGTTGTGAGGTAAAGATATTTCAGAAATTTCCTTGATTCTATCTGGATCAATATAAATTCCATATTTTGATACTATGAATCCAAGAAGTTTTCCTTCACTTAATGCAAAAAGGAATTTTTCGGATTAAGTGAAATTCCATACCTTTGACAGCGTTGGAAGATCTGCATCAAATCTCTAAGATGATTGCTTCGTTTTTTTGAATATACAGTTATATCATCCAAGTAAATTACCACTGATTTGTTAACTAATCCCTTGAAAGCAATGTCCATAGCTCTCTGAAGTGTGGCACCAACATCGATAAGAACAAAAGGCATCTTTTTATATGCATAAGTGCCCCATTTGGTTCTGAATGTAGTTTTTAATTGATCATCAGGATGGACCAACACTTGATTATATCTAAAGAAACCATCTAAGAAAAACATTAATTCTGATCCTGCAACTACCTGTAATATTTTCCCCATAGGAGGCAAAGGAAAATTATCTTTTTGGCAGGCTTTATTAAGATTTCGAAAGTCAATAAAAATTCTAATATCTCCGTTCTTCTTTATAATAGGAACCATATTGGAAACCCATTTAGAATGTCGAACGGGAAAAATAATCTTGGCTTTCAATAACTTATTGAGTTCAGATTTGATTTGGTTTTCTAGATTGGGATGGATCTTTCTTAACTTTTGTTGGACAGGTTTTTCATCATTTATCATTGGGATAGTCTGTTGGATGATAGAAGTGTCATAAGTTTTCAGTTCATCATAGTTCCAAGCAAAGACACTTTTATATTGTTTCAAAAGACGAATGTATGCTAACTTTTCTTCAGGAGCTAGGCCAAGGCCTAAGTTGATATTCTGTGGTTTGGCATCAGTTCCTAGATTTACTAATTCATAATTCAAAGTCGAACTTTGTAATTTTGAATTGGTAGATCTTTTAAATCGATCTTTCAAATCATAAAGTTCTTCTAACTTGACTACTGATTTTGGCATAGCATTATTGGTGCTATCTAGGAGCAATTGTTTGTCATGTTGGTCTTCATCAACTATCTGATTGGTGTAAGATCCTTCAGATATGAGAAAATTTACAATATCAGGATCATCATTGAAAATCCTCCAATTGGTAACATTATCAGGAATCGAGGGTCTAAAGATTAATTCAATTGAAAATCGATCAAGACTAAAATCTTCTGCAGGAATGAGCTTGGAAGCTACATTAGCTAGGAGGTCTGAACTAGCATTCGGAATTTTGGGAATTGATGAAATATTAAATGCTATAAAATGTTCAGTCAGATCTTGAACTAAAGATTGATAATGCTTTAAATGACCTGATAAAAAATGTATAGTATTGCGTACCTCTTTGATTACAATTTCTGAATCTCTGAAAACTTGTAGATATTTGATGTGTAATACGATTTCTTTTTATAGTCCTTGAACTAAAGCTTCGTATTCTGCGGTGTTATTAGTGCAATAGAATTCAAGTTTGCAAGTTAGCATAATTTTGTTTCCCTCTGGACTAACCAAAACGCATCCTGCTCCTGCTCCTTCATTAGACTTAGAACCATCAAAAAATAATTTCCAAAATAAATATTTATTTACAGGGGTATCTACAAAATTAATACATTTAGAACTATCTGTTTGAGAAAATTTTTCTATTTGAGATAAAACAGAATGTTCTAAATAAGGTGAAGTATGAGCATTGAAATTCCCTAAGAAAGAATCAACTGAATAATTGCCAATGATATTACTGTTGTATGCAACTGGTTCATTCTTGTGGAGTACTGAAAAGGTATGATTTTGATGATTACTTTAATGACTTTTTAATACAATTTGTGAACCTTTTGTATCATGGATTTAGAAAGTCATAGGGAACTATCACAAAACATGTGAAAATCGATGTGTATAACTTAGCCACTGATAATGGTTATTTTCTATACAGGGAAAGAGGAAAACGAAGGGTTGCTGCTCTAAAGATAAGAACGAAGTGGAGATAACCGCTGTTCCTCCGGATGAGAACCAAACGTAAACATAGGGAGACAAGATCAAGGAGAATCGGCTCGGGCAAGAGAGAGAGGACACCAGCTCAGCGCAATAGCAAAGACTGGATGAAAGTTAACTGTTTGGCGAATCCCTCAGGATCGAAGATCCCGAGGGATCGCTGCTTTACTTATCTAATTGCTTGGACATCTCCGCCATCGTTTTTATAAAAAGAGACAAGTACTGTTAGTTTAGAGACAGAGAATGGCGAGATAAGATACGTTTGATGTAATCTTTTGTAAGACATTCGATTTGGTTATTCAGCTTTGTTGAGAACTGGTTCAATGTATTTTTGATCAATGTATTAATGAAAGACTGGTGATTATTCCATCTTCGCATCTGCGTTAACCTAAAGCGGTGTATCCTTGGAGGCTAAGGGCCCGGCCCCGAAGGACACTTGCTTCTGTACCATTACAGCTTCGTTTATGTGTGGTTTGTTCATTACTGCTAGTTGATTATTTGATATGCTTATACGTTCAGATTACATGCTCTGTTTAAGTTGAATCATTGAAGTTTCTACAGCCAGATTTGTGTGTTAACTCTGCATTGCGTTCTTATTCCTTTCTAGAGTTAATCGCATATCCTTACTGTCAAGCTACAGAGCTGTTCTATTGACATTTGTGTTGTGTGCATTTCTAATGCATCAGTATTATTCCATAATTCCCAACTGTTATTGCTGTTCCATTAATATGATTTGTGTCATTCGCCTTTAGATTAACAGCATGTTCCTTGATTGCAAAGAGTGCATAGATTAAGTTTGAATATAACCCGCGGGACTTAGTATTCATTTGCTGTTCTATTTTAGAGTTGTTGTTCCATTTCAGAATTATAGTTTAATCCTTTATTTCCTTTGCTGTTCTATTTATCTGCATTTGATGGTTTGCTGTGAGAGATGATCTAAGACTGTAGTGAGCAGTATCAGTCACTGTTTAGCTCCCAGGCTTGTGATCTATGCTTGATTTCTTTTTCTATCAGTTTTTGAAGGGATGGTTTATCATTACCGAACCCTTGACTGATGAGTTGTTGAGTTACCTGAGTGTGTGATTTACTTCTTTAAAGCAATTTGATTTCAGTTAAGCATCCATTTACTCTTGTATTTCTTAAAGCACTGTACTACTAGCATTACTCCGACGAATGAGCCTCGGATTGAGTCACTCTTTGTAATGACAAAACGCTCTCGGGTTGACATATTAATGTGAGGTGAATAGAGGTGAAAGAGACCCTTTTTATAGCTCTACATTTTGGCGTCGTTGCCGGGGAAAGAGTGAAGCCATTTGTATTTTTTAGAGTAGTGTACAAGCCTGCTAGGAAGGAGTTGGATCCTAAAAACGGAAGGTAAGAACCTACGTGCAGAGCATGTAAAAGACCTGCTCATTATCCGCTTTCCTAACAGATTTGTTTTTGCTTGTTTGAATAGAAGTTCGTAGTTTATTTTTGAGTGCATGACTAAGCAGAAAAACCAGAAAAAAATATCAAACCCCCATCCAAACCTGAAAAAACTAAGGGGCCGGTGACCCTTGGCCGAACAACCTTCATAGACGAAATCTATAAGAAAACAGAGTCTCAGCCATCAGTAGGTTTCAAGAAAAACACTTCTAAACCACCTACTAGTTCCCTTCAGGCCACAGGATCACCATCTGTAGCCTGTGGTGAGGTGCATAGTCAAACTGAGGAGCAGGACTTTCAAGAAGTTGAAAATTCCACTCCAGAATTATTGCAGGAAGGGAACTCTAGCAACTTTTGTGAAGGAGAAGGAGAAACAGGGGAAACTGAGGAACCAAAATCTCCTCTTGAAACAAATCAGCCATTAGATAGCACAGATAAGGGGAGTGCCGCGAAATTCATTGTTGAAGAGATTCAATCTCCTCAAACACCTGGTATTCCCATTATTCCGGATAAAGGAAGCGCTATTAAAAAGATCCCTGTCAAAACCGTTCCCAACCAACCTAGGAATACCCTCCTAGATATCCCAGAAGGTTACTGGCATATATTCGATCCCATGGCTCAAAACCAACCAAACGTTCAAAACCAGCCAAACACTCAAACCTCTACATTACAATATCCTATAGTGGATTCTGCAGCAAATGCACCCATGAAAGCTATCCCTCTTCAGCATATCCCCACATTTCATGGACTCACATCAGAGGATCCGGATGCATTCCTATTCGAATTCGATGTGTTATGTCGGGGGTATGATTACACCACCGATCCCCAAAAATTGAAATTATTCCCCTCTACATTGAAAGGGGCTGCCTTAAGATGGTTTATGGGGCTAGGTGGTGGGGTTATCAACAATTGGGATCAAATGAAAGAATCCTTCTTAAAGAAATACCAGGATTATTGTAGGTCTAGATAATTAAAAGACGAAATATTTCAAATGATAGCCAGACCAAATGAAACATTAGAGGAGTATGTGGAACGTTTTCAGTATAATTTACAAAGATCTCCTTATGCATCGCTACCTTTACCTGATAATGTGTTAAAAACTGCATTAATGAGGGGCATGAAGGAACAATGGATTGAATCATTAAACATTATGGGCAAAGGGGATATTTATCAAGAGAATTTTACTGACATCCTTGACTTATGTATCAGGAGTTCGAGAGGCAGCACAAGAATAAAACCGACAGAATATGATCGGTTTGCAAGAGATAACAAAGTATCAACAGAAGGAGTAACACGTGCATAAATTGGAAATTTATTAGAAAATTTCAAAACTGATATTCTGGGGACACTAACTACACAACTTGATATTGTGCAGGCTAAACAGAAGCAGATGGAGGCAGAACAGAATTTGGCGATCTTCTGCCCCCGATGCAGAAAAAAACATAGCCACAAGGAATGTCCACTGGATAAAGTCCAAACATGCGCCATCTGTACAAAAGATCACCTTACGGAGAGCTGCCCCTCACTTCCTGGATTGAAAGCAGTATATAAGGAAGCAGAAGAAGAACCAGAATCGGTGAATTCAATCAACCAGCGCCGCCCGTGGCAACCAAGACAACCTGGTATGTTTCCAGACCCAACCTCTTTCTTTCAAAACCCATAGTATAATGCTCAACAATATGGTATGTGGCAAAATCAATCTCAAACCCCATTTACAAACTGGTCACCACAATCATTTCCTTCTCCAAATCCATGGCTGAATCAAACAAGCCAAACTGGTTGGCCAAATTTCCCTTACACTCCACCATATTGGCAAAATGGCCCATATCCTTCACAATGGACCCCCTCTACTTCACAAAGTTCACCTTGGCAGACAAGCTGGCAAAGATCGATGTACCACCCAGCCGGAACGATTCCGCTCCCTCAACCTACTTTGCCAGCTTTACAACAAAATCCCCAGTCTAACTTGAGGCCGCAACTCCCAGCCCAACCCGATCCCAATCCAAACAACAGGTAGGTCCAATCTATTCAAATCATAGAATCACCAGAACCAGGACCCGACTTAAGGGAGTGCAATGACCTTCAGTTAAGATCTGGGCGTATAATTGAAACTGAGGGAGATAAAATAGTTCATATTGAAGATCAGTTACCCAGAGAACATCAGTCACAACAAGAGGATGTAAATAAGCAACAAACTCATAATCAAGCAACCACATCCTCTCCTCCATTCCCAGAACGATTAGCCATACCTCGATCCATACAATACCCTGACTTTGACATTCTGGGAGAATTACAAAACTTGTACATAAAAATTCCATTCCTCCAAGCTATTCAAGACATTCCCATATACGCCAAAACCATAAAAGAGTTGTGCATAAAGAAACCAAGGAGGAATATAACAAACAATCCAAGAGTCCAAGTAGTCGGCACCTTATCTGACCTATTGTCGGGAAGAGAAACACCCCTTAAATATGAAGACCCCGGGAATCCAATTATAACTGTTCAAATTTATGGCCAGGCCCTGCCTAATGCCTTAGTTGATTTAGGGGCTGCAATTAATATTTTAACAACCACAACTTGCCAAAAGCTCGGCATTACATCTGTAGAACCCACCTCTACTCTGTTAGAACTGGCTGACCGATCTGTGGTTAGACCAGAGGGCACTCTACATGATGTCATGGTCTCTGTAGAATCCTGGGAGTATCCAACTGATTTCCCGATAATTAATCCAAAAACCCGACTTGATGGACACCCGCTAATTTTAGGTAGACCTTGGCTCGCTACTGCCGATGCCTACATTGGCTGTCGGCAGGGAAATATGACCCTAACCAGAGGACCAAATAGCAAAAATTTAGTTCTATATCCTCCAGCGCAGCCAAGTGTCACAATGATTAAAACGAATAAGCACCCTGTATCATATCTTACTGATAACATTAGATCTCCATTAACTATACAAGAGGCACTTGATTTCAAAGATCAAACAGAAGACGATGCCATTAACAATTTCATTACTCAACCTGAACCTCGCACACAATGTCACATGATAAAAGCAGCATTTGATAATGAGTTAGAAGAAGATCCCCTGAAAGATATTCATGATCAAATAATACCTGTCACTTCTGTTGCAAATAGTAAAATTGTGGAAATTGCACCGGGGAAAACTTTAAACATCAATGCTAATCTCACACCGGAACAAGAAACAAAGCTCATCCATCTGTTAACAAAATATCAAGAAGCATTTGCATGGGACTACCCTGATATGAAAGGAATTGATCCCCAGTTATGTACCCATCACATTTACATAGAAAAAGATGTCAGACCTGTGCATCAGCCGCAAAGGAGACTTAATCCCCATCTAAAAGATGTTGTAAAAACTGAACTTCAGAAACTTTTAGATGTGAATTTTATCTACCCTATCTCTGACAGTAAATGGGTCTCTCCACTTGTGGTGGTACCAAAAAAGAATGGGAAATGGAGAATTTGTGTGGATTATAGGGAACTTAACAAGGCAACACAAAAAGATCATTTTCCTCTTCCTTTCATAGATCAAGTATTGGACACTTTCGCAGGGAAGAAGTTCTTTTCTTTCCTGGATGGCTTCAGTGGATACAATCAGATTCAGATTGCCCCTGAAGACCAGGATAAAACTACCTTTACTTGTCCTTGGGGAACATTTGCCTATCGAGTTTTACCTTTTGGCTTATGTAATGCTCCTGCCACATTTCATAGGGCTATCCTTAGTATTTTTGCAGATTTAATCAATGATGGACTTGAAGTTTACATGGATGACTTTACACCATACGGAGATGACTTCGATCCAGCTCTAGACACCCTAGAGAAAGTCCTACAACGCTGCATTGTTACTAGACTTTGCTTAAGCAATGAAAAATGTTTCTTGATGATGACTGAAGGACTTATCCTAGGACACTATGTCTCAGCAGCCGGTATTCAGGTAGACCCGGCTAAAATCCAAATACTTTTGCTTATTCCCACTCCTACTACTCAAACAGAGGTACGCAGTTTTCTTGGATTTTCAGGTTATTATAGACGATTTATAGAGCATTATTCGCACATTGCTGCTCCTTTATATGCACTGACTGGTAACGTTGATTTTCTTTGGACAGAAAAATGTGACCATGCGTTCGAGGATCTAAAGAAGCTTGTATCCACAGCCCCAGTCCTTCGAGGACCAAACTGGGACCTACCGTTCCAGATATCATCTGATGCCTCAGATACAGCCATTGGTGCAGTCCTTGGGCATGAAGAGGATAAAAAACCATATGCTATATATTACATCAGCAAAAATTTATCCCCTGCTGAATTGAATTACACTGTTACTGAAAAAGAATTTCTAGCTGTAATACATGCTGTCAATAAATTTAGACATTATATCACAGGCTACCCTGTCATCTTGTATACAGATCATTCTGCTATAAAATATTTAGCAAATAAGCTTGTCACAAATGCCAGAGTAACTCGATGGTTAATCTTATTGCAGGAATTCGATATAACAATCAAGGACCGCCCTGGCAAAGAAAACCCTGTAGCCGATTTTCTTTCAAGGATACCAAAATCAAGCGATGCAGCAGCAGTGGAAGATCAATTTCCGGATGAATACCTGTTTGCTGTTGCTGTTCAAACACCCTGGTATGCTGATGTTGCCAATTACCTTGCAGTAGGTAAATTACCAAAACATCTAACTCCTAATGAGCGTAAGCAGATTATTCAGAAAAGTTCTCGATTTTCGTGGATTGGAGGTTATTTGTTTCACACAGGAGCAGACATGCATATCAGGCGATGTGTTAAAGAGGATGAAATCTTTGACATCCTAAAAGCCTGTCACGATGGACCATGTGGGGGGCACTTCGCTGAGCGTAGGACTGGACATAAAGTATTGCAGACAGGATATTACTGGCCTACGATCTTCAAAGATGCAAAGAAGTTCGTCCAAGCCTGTGACAGTTGCCAGCGAGCAGGACGACCTGGTCAAGCTGATGAAATGACTCTGAAACCACAGTTAGTCATTGAACCATTCGAACGGTGGGCTCTGGATTTCGTTGGACCCATCAACCCTTCATCAAATCAAAAAACATATATTCTGGTGGCAACAGAATATGTCACCAAATGGGTTGAGGCAGAAGCATTACCAAGAGCCACAGAGGACTCTGTCATACAGTTCCTGTTTCTTTTATTTGTCCGTTATGGCCTTCCTAGGGAAATAATTACAGATGGAGGACCACCATTTGTTGGGCATAAATTAGCTGCAACACTTAACAATTATCATGTCTAGCATAAGATCACTACTCCATATCACCCAGAGGCGAATGGGCAGGTAGAAAGTAGCAATAAGATAATAGAATCAATCCTAACGAAAACTATTGCATCACATAGGCGTGACTGGGCTACCCGACTACCTGAAGCACTCTGGGCCTATCGACCCACATGGAGGAGCACCACTGGTTACTCACCTTATCAACTAGTGTTTGGAAAACAACCTATTTTTCCCATAGAATTCGAAATCCAAACACTGCGTACAGCACAGGAAGTTGGCCTAGACTTAACTGAGGCACAACTCAATCGACTGCAGCAGATCATTGAATTAGACGAAATTCGACTCTCTGCACTACAAAATACAGCATTAATTCAACAGCAGAGAGCCAAATGGCATGATGCGCTCATTAAGAATAAAGTCTTCCACGAGGGAGACTGGGCTTTGTTATACGATTCTCGGTTTCAAGACTTCCCTGGAAAACTTCAGACTCGATGGTTGGGACCATACGAAATCCAGAAGGTACATGACAATAGAACTCTTACTCTAATCACTATTGACGGTTCTGGATATGCATTTAAGGTAAATGGTCACCGAGTCCGTCTCTACCGTAAACCACTTACTCGGGAATCCTTCTGCCAGCAGATACGCCGTGATACTGATCTGGAGATCTTAGGAGAGGAAGAGAAATCTTCCTCACCTGCAATTCATTAAGGGTCTATTTCTTTTTGCAATTTGTACATAAAGTTTTTTTGTTTCTTAGTGATTCTTGTACATAAGTTTGATTTGAATAATTCTTGTCATTTTGCTGTTCCTTTTTCTTCCACAAAGTTTGATTTTTGCTCTTCTAATAGCATATGTGTGTTTTTTATATTGGTTTTGCTTGTTCTGCTGTTCCTTTTCTAAAGGAACAACATTCGGATCTCTGCTGTTCCTTTTTCAGAAAAACGATATTGTTACGCTTATCGCTGTTCCTTTTGGTTACCACTGTTCCTTTTTCTTCAAAAAAAAAAACAGCGTTCTTTTATTTCTGTGCTGACTTTTTCAACGGAATGGCATATGGAGTGTTTTGTATGATTGCCGTTCCTTTTCCCAAAAGGAACGGCATTTGCAGTTTTGTTCCTTTTTCTATTATCCATCGTTGTTACTTTTTCAACGGAACACCATTTGCATACTTTTGATCTCTTTGATGATTTAAATTGAGGATGCTTTTTCCCGTCTTCTTTCTAGTCTTCAAGCCTCAGCTATGCATTTATGCGATGAATATAAAGACACAACATACCGAAATCTGCAAACCAGGAAGTTGGCCTAGACTTAACTGAGGCACAACTCAATCGACTACAGCAGATCAATGAATTAGACGAAATTCGACTCTCTGCACTACAAAATACAGCATTAATTCAACAGCAGAGAGCCAAATGGCATGATGCACTCATTAAGAATAAAGTCTTCCACGAGGGAGACTGGGATTTGTTATACGATTCTCGGTTTCAGGACTTCCCTGGAAAACTTCAGACTCGATGGTTGGGACCATACGAAATCCAGAAGGTACATGACAATGGAACTCTTACTCTAATCACTATTGACGGTTCTGGATATGTATTTAAGGTAAATGGTCACCGAGTCCGTCTCTACCGTAAACCACTTACTCGGGAATCCTTCTGCCAGCAGATACGCCGAGATACTGATCTGGAGATCTTAGGAGAGGAAGAGAAATCTTCCTCACCTGCAATTCATTAAGGGTCTATTTCTTTTTTCAATTTGTACATAAAGTTTTTTGTTTCTGAGTGATTCTTGTACATAAGTTTGATTTGAATAATTCTTGTCATTTTGCTGTTCCTTTTTCTTCCACAAAGTTTGATTTTTGCTCGTCTAATAGCATATGTGTGTTTTTTATATTGGTTTTGCTTGTTCTGCTGTTCCTTTTCTAAAGGAACAGCATTCGGATCTCTGCTGTTCCTTTTTCAGAAAAACGATATTGTTACACTTATCGCTGTTCCTTTTGGTTACCACTGTTCCTTTTTCTTCAAAAAAAACAGCGTTCTTTTATTTCTGTGCTGACTTTTTCAACGGAATGGCATATGGAGTGTTTCGTATGATTGCCGTTCCTTTTCCCAAAAGGAACGACATTTGCAGTTTTGTTCCTTTTTCTATTATCCATCGTTGTTACTTTTTCAACGGAACACCATTTGCATACTTTTGATCTCTTTGATGATTTAAATTGAGGATGCTTTTTCCCGTCTTCTTTCTAGTCTTCAAGCCTCAGCTATGCATTTATGCGATGAATATAAAGACACAACATACCGAAATCTGCAAACCATAAATCGCTCTATCTATAAGGCTCCGCATTAATAAAAGGACAGATGGAAAGACATACTTATTTCTTACCTTTTGTGACATGGTTTTACTAATTTTGCCCTGATTGGTTATCTTTATCATGTTGATTCCCTTAAAAATCTTTTTATTAATATTTGGGAATAAGGGCAAAGAGTTTAAATCTTCCTATTGAGATAATAAGACTTCTTCCACCATTCCTACTCTTAAGGAGTGCTGAACCACCCTTTGTGTATAAATAAGGAAAAAGAAAAAACATGTCAAATGTCAAATGCAGGATAGGGGGTCTCATTGAGAGCCAACCTACCATGATCATGAGGAGGGAAGTGAAGTGGCATTCCCATTCTGGCCACCACACCAGGGATATGGTCCAAAAGGTGTATCAAAATAAACAAACCTTGGAACAGGAGGTCTCATTAAGAGCCGGCCTGCCCACGTTTCGCTCTTTCCTCGTGAATGGCATTATGGTTAACTGGTCACCAAGCTAGCATAATGGTCTACATTCTGACATAATAACAGTCCTAAGTATACACACAGGATCATGGTTCCGGGGGTGAAAAACAACTCTGCCAAGGTTATGGACACCTGTTGGCAGCAGAGTAATGTTAATGGTATCGAAGTCACCTTGCTTACGCCAATAGGTAAGATATTAACACTCTTTTGTTTCTTTATCCTAGGCATTAATCACATGTTATTTCCCGATTTATACACCGCATGAATATTTATCATTACCAATCATGGCAACGGAGGTGACCATGACCGCTTAAGATTGGCGAATACGATACATGCCTATCCATCAGCCTCAAATCATAACACAACAGCCTCAAATCATATCACGCGATCCATCCTCCGCCTCGATTTCGGTAATCTGTTGTCCTTTTTCAACATGGCATAAATTCACATGCTGTTCCTTTCTGACTTGATTACAGACTGGGTGCCGCTCCATTATTTGCCGGCTGGGACAACCTATCACACTGCGGGGGGGGGAGGTTAACCTCATCATTCCCTGTGTTACGTGTCAATTCATCATTCGGAAAATCTGGTTCACGACGGTTTGGCATGGTTTCACGGCATGGCATATTTTTATTTTTATTTTTTTCGCACAAGTTGTTTTTGCTTGCATACTCTATGTTTTCTTTTGCGAAACCCTGCTCTCTGTGTTTCAAACCGAAAACGTTTTTGCTGTTCCATTTAGAAATCGCAGCGAAATCATGGGGGGCAAGGCAATTCGTAGTGAGCCTCAACAGCTAACGATCTCTGCTGCTGCCCGAGAAATCCTGGAAAGGGCAAGATGGTTGAACTATTTCAATCGCTTACAGGAGGGTAATGAGACAGTAGCAATGGAGTTCTTACAGAATTTACAAGAAGACCACTCCATAGTAAGAGGGAAACGCATAGCGGTCACTGATGCCATAATTGCAGAAGTCTCAGGACTACCAGCTACCGGACCGGTATGGACATTCAAAAAGGAACGATTACAGAAGGTCATCGACATCTTCCAAGATGAAGGCCAGCATTTGACAATCAAAGGGAAAGGAATTCTGCCAGCGACCCTAGGCGAACCCTGGACCGAGCTAGCAAGAATAATACAGAGCTACATTACTTGCGAAGGAAGAAAAGACGTGGTAAGACCACGACACCTTAAACTTTTAGCTGTTCTAAAACAGAAATGCTCTGTGAATTTACCAGCACTCTTAAATTCGTCATTACATGATGCTGCACAAAGTATGAAAAGGGCACAACACGTAGAGGCAATTGTTAGTCACCACGGGTTAATTCGACTTGTTGTTAGTTATAGTCTTACCCAGCAGCAGAGCAGCTGGGAAAGACTCATTGCACTGATTGAAGGAAGATCGACAGAACCATCCCTGAGACGCATACGTTCTATAAACACACCAGAACAACAGGCAGAACGCAGAGAAAATGTTGCTAGTACATCGCAGCAACCAGAATTACATCAAGAATCCGCAAAGCGAAAGCATGTAGTTGATTCACCCGAGCAACCAGAGGAACCCAGGAAATCAACTCGGTCAGCTCAGATGAGAGGAAGCATAAACAAACCCAGAAAGTCAGCCCGGTTGGCTCGAATAAAGGGAAGGCTGGAACAGCTTCAGGAAGGCACCAGCCAACCAATAATAATTGAAGATGAGCAACCCGAAGAAGAAGTACCCGAGCCTGCGGGAACAGAAAAAGAAGCAGAAACTGAACAGGAAGAAGAAATGGGACAGCAGGAGAATAGTCCATTACAGGACTTACTAAGAGAATATGACCTGGCCGCCATCCTGGCCAATATGAGTAAATACGGTCAACCTTCTAGCTCAGAGAATCCCCACGACCAATTTCAAGAAGAGAACATGCCCATGCATGATGAAGAAGAAGAAAATACCGAACGGGAACAATCTGTTCCCATGTCACAAGAGGAAAGTCTAGAGGAAGAACCCCAGGAGGAAGAATCAGAACCAGTTGAGGAGCATACACCAGAACAGCCGGAGCAGAGCAGTGAGGAAGAACCTCAGGAGGAAGAGGTAGCAACTGGTCATGATCCAGTTCATCATCAACAGACTGCCGTTCCTTCAAAGGAATCAATGGAAATCAAGAAGTTGAGGAAGGAACGGACTAAACTATTAAACACGATAACACATCTCAGGCAACAAATCAGGATTTTGAAAAAGAACCAGAAAGCAAAGAGGAAAAAGAGGGCCCGCAAGCAGCCTGTTTTCCAAGACTCGGAGGTTCCAACTGCCGTTCCGATTAAGACAGAAAAAGATGATAAGGAAATTCAGACGGAGGCACCACCCTCAGGGGTAATCAGGGTCCTGAACTCTAAACAGCGTAACAAGAAGGTTCAGGTAAAACTCCCGGCCTCTACTGATGCATGGAGGAAAGATCCAAAGACAAAAACCTTGCACAAGATGGTGAAACAAGCACGGCAAGAAATGGAGTAACTTAAAGAGCAAACGGTTCCGCTAGAGAAATATGAAGAGTTGCAGCAGCAACTAAGGGATGTCAGTCAATCTAAAAGACAGGTTTTTGAAGGATGGATGAAGGAACAAGAGGAAGTCACACAGGTAACTTATAAACTAGATACTACTATCAAACAGATGAATGACTTGTGTTCTTTATATAATAATGTTTTAGCATGTAGGGCCCCTGCTAAAAACTATGCTCTATTCCTATTAGAACGGTATTTGCAATTACAAATAAAAGCTGTTAAGGCAGGCACCCCCATACAAATCAACAATGTCAATGATTTTATAGACTGTTGTAGACATTATGGAGTAAAAGTCCAGAGGTTGTTGTGTGAACTCTATTTACATGACCTTGTGCTAAGTCAGGAGACTGAATTGAACCCTGGTCCCTCCATTGGTGATATTCAATTCCAAGCATTCATTTCATTCGGAGCTAACCAGATTAAGTGGCTGAAAGCCTATGATACCTTTCAGAGTCAAGAAAATGGTCTAGATTTAAGAGTTAGGGCTAAGCCTAGGAACCCAGTACGGTTATGGACAGCTCATATAAACCACATAAGGACTCCAGGTGTCATTGTAACATTAGGGCCTATGCATGAGGCACTCATTCAAGAGGGTTTAGAGTATTTCTTTTCCATTAAGGACTTGGCCACTAATGCAGCCAAATTTCGATATCGAATCTCTGATCCACACATCCAGCTCAGAGAGCCATTTAAGTATGAGAACTTTGAGTTCGTTGCTGACCGTTTGAATATCTATGGCCAGAGCCTTCTAAAAGCAGGGTCATCCTGGTTAGGGTGTAGATTTCGCGCTCCAATTATTTGGCATCCAGCACATGGATACCAGGCCCTGTATGATATGCCCGAAGGGCAAGCAGGTCAGTTCTTTGATTATTTAATCACTCAACATGGTTGTAGGCCTCCGCATGAAACTCCTTCTCCAGCATACTCTCTCACTGCATTACATGTCAACTACAATGTTTTCATGAGGACATGAAACAAGGTAAGCAGGGGGGTGTGTGGAGTACTGAAAAGGTATGATTTTGATGATTACTTTAATGACTTTTTAATACAATTTGTGAACCTTTGGTATCATGGATTTAGAAAGTCATAGGGAACTATCACAAAACATGTGAAAATCGATGTGTATAACTTAGCCACTGATAATGGTTATTTTCTATACAGGGAAAGAGGAAAACGAAGGGTTGCTGCTCTAAAGATAAGAACGAAGTGGAGATAACCGATGTTCCTCTGGATGAGAACCAAACGTAAACATAGGGAGACAAGATCAAGGAGAATCGGCTCGGGCAAGAGAGAGAGGACACCAGCTCAGCGCAATCGCAAAGACTGGATGAAAGTTAACTGTTTGGCGAATCCCTCAGGATCGAAGATCCTGAGGGATCGCTGCTTTACTTATCTAATTGCTTGGACATCTCCGCCATCGTTTTTATAAAAAGAGACAAGTACTGTTAGTTTAGAGACAGAGAATGGCGAGATAAGATATGTTTGATGTAATCTTTTGTAAGACATTCGATTTGGTTATTCAGCTTTGTTGAGAACTGGTTCGATGTATTTTTGATCAATGTATTAATGAAAGACTGGTGATTATTCCATCTTCGCATCTGCGTTAACCTAAAGCGGTGTATCCTTGGAGGCTAAGGGCCCGGCCCCGAAGGACACTTGCTTCTGTACCCTTACAGCTTCGTTTATGTGTGGTTTGTTCATTACTGTTAGTTGATTATTTGATATGCTTATACGTTCAGATTACATGCTCTGTTTAAGTTGAATCATTGAAGTTTCTACAGCCAGATTTGTGTGTTAACTCTGCATTGCGTTCTTACTCCTTTCTAGAGTTAATCGCATATCCTTACTGTCAAGCTACAGAGCTGTTCTATTGACATTTGTGTTGTGTGCGTTTCTAATGCATCAGTATTATTCCATAATTCCCAAACTGTTATTGCCGTTCCATTAATATGATTTGTGTCATTTGCCTTTAGAATAACAGAGTGTTCCTTGATTGCAAAGAGTGCATAGATTAAGTTTGAATATGACCCGCGGGACTTAGTATTCATTTGCTGTCCTATTTTAGAGTTGCTGTTCCATTTCAGAATTATAGTTTAATCCTTTATTTCCTTTGCTGTTCTATTTATCTGCATTTGATGGTTTGCTGTGAGAGACGATCTAAGACTGTAGTGAGCAGTATCAGTCACTGTTTAGCTCCCAGGCTTGCGATCTATGCTTGAGTTCTTTTTCTATCAGTTTCTGAAGGGATGGTTTATCATTACCGAACCCTTGACTGATGAGTTGTTGAGTTTCCTGAGTGTGTGATTTACTTCTTTAAAGCAATTTGATTTCGCCAAGCATCCATTTACCTTAGCATTTCTAAAGCACTGTACTACTAGCATTACTCTGACGAATGAGCCTCGGATTGAGTCACTCTTTGTAATGACAAAACGCTCTCGGGTTGACATATTAATGTGAGGTGAATAGAGGTGAAAGAGACCCTTTTTATAGCTCTACAATTCTCTCCTTCCAATTCTGTTACTATGTATTTTTGATGTTTTTCTCGTTCAACCTTTATCTGATTTGGTTTACCATTGTAAGGAAGCCACATATGCGACCAATCAGTTGCGAAATATCCATGAAGTTTTTCTGACCAATCTCTTCTAATAATTAAGCAATAAAATTCTGGAATATTTGCAACTAAAATATCAATGACTTGACATACCTTTGGGTTTGATGAGAATCTTATGGTAACCTGATTTAATTCACCAATCACTTCAACTTGCGATCGATCTAACTGGACTATTCGCACAGCAGATTTTTGTAGTTGAATGCTCAATTTTGCACATATTGATTTTGGTAAAATGTTAGATGAAGCTCCAAAATCCACTAAACAATTATGCAAATTTTTATTGAAAACTTCATAACTAAGAATAAATGGAGGAGTATGAGATCTCGACCTTCCTCCAATTAAAGCGATATTTTCTAGATCAACTTTACTGATCGCATTAGCTGGAGGCCTTCCCATCTCGTTTAAAGCTTGGGAAATGAAAGGATCAGGGAAAGGTTTTTCTGGTACAACATGTAATTCTTTCAAAAGTACCTTTTTTTGGTGTTTTAACTTTCTCAATTCATAAAAAGTGATGTTATCCCTAGTTTTCTTCATGTCTTCTATGATATTATACTCCATTTCATCTGGGACAATCAATGTTCTCGATGGCGTTGATGAATCTGTCTGGACTGGGCTAGTTTGAATTGCTTTAGATGTCATTTTCTTGGGTGCAACTTTATCTTTAGTCAATGAGCATGCGCTCTTTGACTTAGAAGTAGATTGAGGAGGATCAAGTTGATTTCTACTTCGAATGCTAACTGGGAATGCTTCTTGATCTTCCTCATCTAGAAGGATGAAATCCCACATACCTTGTACTTCTACAACTTCTTCTTCATCAGTAGTTTCTTCAGTAGCAGTTTCTTCTTCTTCTTCTTCTTCTGATTCAGCATTAGTTATAGCATTTGGTGGCTTTGGATGAGTTGAAGGGTTTCTTCTAAAAGGCTTGAAAGATTTTTTAGAAGATGTTTCTGCTACTTGATTCTTAATGTCAACCATTTCGTTAGACATGGTTTTCAAAACTTTTTGCAGTCCTTCTAAATCAAAAGGATCTTTTGATTGCTTTTTCTTGAGATCTTCCTTAAAAGTGAATTTCTTGGATTTTCATTCTTCTATCTCATTTTTCTTGTCTAAAGCAATGATACGTTTTTCTACCGCTATTGCCTCCTTCATGTTTTCTGCTAAAGTTGGTTTGTTAGCCCTATCAACAAAGATTGCTATGTTTGATGGTAAAGCAGAAATGTACCATTCACTTCACACCTCTTCGCTAAGCTTGGAAGCAGTAGGAATTTTGTTTAACAATTTATTGAAACGTGAATTAAAATCCTTGACAAGTTCCTTTGAGTCAGGTCTAATATTAGACAGATCATTTATCAAAGTCGTTGTAGACCTATCATCACCAAATTTAGTCAAAAATTGATTTTGAAAGATATCCCAACTAGTGATGGATCCAGATGGTAATGAAAAATACCATGATCCAGCTGCTCCTTGTAGAGTATAAGGGAAAAGTCGGAAAACGACATCTTCATTAATAACTACATTGATATTTATGGACAACATAAAATTCTTTATATGTTCTTCTGCTAACATGACTACTTCATGATTAAACTTAGGCAGCCATTTTCAGGATGGGCTGGTAATTGACTTAAGGGTGCAGGCATTAATACTGCCCCTGCATTATTCCATGGCATTTGGGCCATCACTGAACTACTAACAGAGGAAAATTTAGAAGATGATATCTATGATTGAGAAGATGAGGATATTACAATTATAGATGATTGAGAAGGTGATGTGGAAGTTCTAGTGGAATGAGGGACAATAGTCTGAAGTGGAGGGGTGGATGGTTGGCTTTGTGATGAAGAGGTTGAGATGGGTGATGATGAAGAAAGAGTCTCGTTGTCAGACCCTTTAGGTGATTTCCTAGCTCTCTTCCTTGTAGGTAGAGGTAACTCAGTTGGCTAAATGCCAAGCTTTTCACTTTGTAATCTGGTAAGAGGATGAGCAGGATTATATTGTGAAGTTACACTGCCTTGATATTTATTAGATATTTGAGGTGATATTGAAAATCTTTGAAGTTTATGAATCAACGATTCAACTTCAGGAGGTTCAATAGCAAATTGTTTTCAAAAGTCAGGGTTTGTAGCTGTGTCCGTTCTTCTGCTAACTTCTGGATCTAGATTTACAATTTCTGAGTGCGATGGAGAAGTCGAGGGAGATGGTGAGGGTGATTTACTCTTGGAATTGTATTTAGATTTAGATTTACTTGCCATTCATAGTTCGTGGCCCTCCTTCTAGTGCCAAATATTTTGAAGCCCCGAAAATCGGGTCTACAACAAGGGGGATACCCACCCGGTCCAGACCTTGGTTAGCAGCTCCTTTTCCGTTTGGTGTAGTGGGTCCGACTGGGGATAATGGGACCAGTTTCCCAATTTGTGTGTGTGTTTTTAGAATAGATATTTCCTTTCTAAAAAGGTTCCTTAGTGAAATGCTTTTATTCTATTTCTAGTCTAATCAAATGCAAATTGTATTCTAATTTAAACAGAAATATCTAATTCTAAACTAAACCTGGGATAAGATCTTGTTTATGCGATCTAAAATGATTTCAAATAACAATCAGTAATAAATATCATTCAACTTCTATAAGAAAAGAATTCAATAAAGATAAACCACTTCATATAAAAAGTTAAACGAAACACTTGTGAAAAACATATCGCATAATAGGCTATTCGTACATTAAGCATAAACAAATATTCAACACCATACAAAAGTGCCAAATGATAACTGAAGTATTCAAGCATCAATATATAAATCACTAAACATAAATATCACTTTTAACATAGAAGCAGAAAAAGTTAAGAGATAAAAGTACCATTTATAACTGGTTCTACTCATGAGCTAGAAGCAATAATGATTTATCTCTTCTCAATCCAACATCTACTAAGAGTACAGAAATGCAACATCAGTAGCAGATATTAGAGACAGATATCAATAAATATCGTTCCATTCATTCATCAAAACCTCCTCTGAGGGTGCAGAAGTGCATGTTCTGAGGATAAGTTTTTGAAAAATTTCTGGACCCTTCTCTAAATGCATGAGAAGGGTTTAAATACCACTAACTAAATCTAATTATAATTTATTACAAAAATTTTAGGATTGTTTAAATGACCGTCCTTTTTCTAGGAAAAAATAAAGTAAAACTAACACTAAATCTAAAACTAAAATTAACAACTAACTACTTGTGAATTTGGTCTTTGAATTTGCAAGCATCCAGCATTGATTTGAGAAGAGGGGGCTCGCCGACTTCAGATTTCAATTGTCCCGAAAAGACAGAATCAGCAAGTGTGGGCGCAATCTTCTCAGCAAAATTAATGATGCAATTAAGAATACTGCATTGACTGTGTGGTTTTACTAGACACGTCCAGTAAGAATCCCAGTTTAATTTTTTCAACCCTTGAATTTATTTTGCCTTCTCTTCCGCTTTCTGTTTCCACTCTGTTTGCAATTGTTGTGCTTGTGGTAGGTAAATGAGAATTGTTTGCAAATTCTCATTTACACAATCAATAATGTGGCTTGCTGCTGTAGCTGCTTCCTCTGCTGCTTTTTCTGCCTCTCTGATCTGTGCGTCCCATTTATTGAAGAGTATTTCTTTATGACTGTCATTGATAATTGGTGATCCTACTCTTTTTCCTTCCTCTGTCTTTTGTCATGCCAAATAATTACTAACTCTTTTATTAGTTAAATCATTAATCATGTCGTAATTCTACGACATGATTAGTGATTTTATCACTTTCTTGACAAAAAGAGTTCCACTGTGAGACTTTCTGGCATAATATATCTTGTTGTTGCAGCAGTTGATTATTCAAAGAAATAGACTCTGAGATAAATTCTGTAAGCTTGGGGTCATCTTTATGCGTTTCTTGCATAATCTGTATTTGTTTTTCTTTTTCGGCCAAGCTTTTCTGATACCCGATCTTCATTTTCTAAAACTCTTGCTGTAACTTTTCAAATCGTATCTGCGCTCCACTGTTGGCATGTGCTTGTTGCAATTGTTGTTGCAGAACTTGTATTTGATCCTCTTTTTCATTTAATAACAGCCTTGCCTTAGATGCTTTGTCAATAGTCGCGGAGGCATAAGCTCCTGTTATCTGAGATAATTTAGTAAGATTTTCAGTGGGATCTGTAGTAGGATATTTCCATAAAACATCCAATTGTTCTGCATCAGTAGAGAGCGCACTTTCTAATTTTCTCTTCTTTCTTTGCTTCCTTACTACTGCTTTATGTTGTGGGCTGTAGAATATATCCAGAGGAGGAATTTCCTCTATTCTAAGTACAAGCTCGGTAGAGGGAGTAATGGGTATATGTTCTTTTTCTATGACATTGCCACTTATTTCTGTAACCAAACCTTTTGCTGTCTGAACATGAGTTTGTATGTTCTGTCCTTCAACATTAATCAAATCATTAAATGATTCCCATTCTTTATCTAACTGAGTGCTGATGGATGGTTGCTGTACATTAAGAGGTGGAAGATTCAACTGTGGAGTAGTTGAAGTCTGTTGTTGTGAGAGCTCTTTTGATTGAGCTGTATCCTTCACTGAGCCTTCACTTTTATCCTGATCAGATTTTTTAGAATGTTCAGAAATTTCTTTGTCAGACTTTGACTTAGACCTTTCTGAATCTGAGCTTCCACTGAGACTGACACTAGGAGTTGGTTCCCTTGCGGGTTCCAAGTGCAAATTATCCAAAGGAATAGTGGTCAATCTTCTTTCTCTGTATACTTTAAACTCTTGAAATTCTTCTGGGGAGAACCGTGTTTGAGCTAAATTCAAAATGTCTTTAAATGAACATTTTTCTTGAAACATATCATCAAAAAGATATTCTTCTCCAGAAAATACTCTTACTTTGACAACAGTGGTGAAATCCTTGACAATACCATATGGATCAAATAGCCTTCTCAGAAACTTAAACAATTTCAAACATGTAACATTGCTTACTTCCTTAAATGCGTGACCAACATCAAATAATGAAAATGCTCCGCAGGAAACAGGAAATTGTGGCTAGATGGCCTTCTTTTTATCCTTTAATTCTTTTGTCATCTCCACATGTTTGATATGCAATTTCCTGAGCTATGAGTTTATCCGGAACATACTTGGGCAAAACATGAGGAGAAGCGAAGCTTCCGAAAACCCTCACATAAGTAAACAATTCTTCTCCAAACCATCTTGCGACAGGGAGAATGTCTAATTCTGCCTTAGGGGACAACCTTGGAGCATCCTTATTATATAACACTCTGTACAGAGGCAACATTATGCCATGCCAAATTTTATAAAAATGAGGAATGAATTTTGTTTCCCCCAACTCTTTGTGATAGACATGAATGGTCAAGGGATCTTGAATTGTCCATTGCCAACCCATTAAAGGGAACTTAGAAACAAAGAAGATTGAATCCATAACATAGGCAGATAGATAAAAAGGAGGATAAATCCACTAGGAGACAGTTTGTTTAGACCGGTAATTGAAAATAGTCATGGTTAGGTTATCAGACAATATTTTGGCCTAGTCTACAATGGTGGTGTTAACAGTAGCATTCAATAAGGGAAGCCATTCAGGCAAAATATTATTAATGTCAGGCTTTCCAAAAAGCCTTCATAACATAGCAGCAACAAAACAATATGGAGAGGTGAGTGAACCAGTACTGTACATACCGTGTTTATCTTTCTTCAGTGGTTCATCTCTTTTGGTCCATTCTTTAGTGCATTCTACCAAATTGGAATTTTCCTTGGCAAATTTCTCCATAAATTGTTTGTTGTAAGTTGCTTGAGGCTTCGGAAAATGATACATAAGCCTCAAATCTTCTGGAGTAAATGACCCGATGAGCTCTTGACCTAGAGTTTTGAACTATCTGTCTGTGATATCGGTGTTATCCAGCACCCATTTTACCATGTCTGTATACGGAAGAATTCTCGGTCTTGCTGCTATTCGGTGTAGAAAAGAACAAGCCAGTTCTGTAAGAGATGCTTCAGAATAATTACTTGAGCCTATGGTAACCGCAACGTCCATTACCCTTGGATTTTCTTCTTCAAGCAGATTAAACATACCCTCCCAAGTGGTGATGCCAGCGTCCTTGTTGCAAGCAGTGTCTGCGTATAAGGAATCCATTTCTTTATTTTCAGAACTCGGACCTTTCTCTTTCTTTCCAGAACTCGGAGTTTTCTCTTTCTTTCCCATAATGCTCTGAAAATTTCTTTGTATAGTCTCCTGTTCTTCGCACCTACAGTTTTACGAATTAAGTGAGAATAATGACATGAGAAAGGTGACGGGATAGTTTTAAATGCCGAAGGCGTATGAAATATATTATTTAATCATGAAATAACCCTTCGATCAAAAAAAAATCCTTTTTCATTAATAATTGACAATCCATTCATTAACTTGACATTAAAGCGCATAATGGATATCGATTTACGAAAATATTTTCTTCGTACAATGAGATTTTAAGAATCTGCGATAGTGCGATCTGCAATTTTCTTTGCAATATCGCAAAATCGCAATATCGTAAATCGCAGCTTTCGCAAATCAGAAAATCCGCGTCATCGCCATATCCCAAATCGCAACTTTCTGAAATCGCAATCTCTTAAAATCATGAAATCGCAATATCGCAAAATATTATATATGAATAATATCCGTTAATATGTTTTCTGCGATATGCGATTTGTGATAAACATTTTAGTGCGATGTCATTGGATCGCGGTATCACAATTTTTAAGATTCTGCTTTGCTCAAGATATATTCTACTTTTTTGCGAAGAATGCGATGTTTCCTTCAAAGAGAGATTTTATTCTAGTCTATCATAAACTTAAGTTTACTTAAAGATTTTCCAAAGAAATTTCTTTAAGTCCATGATAGTAAGTTTTATTGAAAATGAACACAAACACCAATTTTTTTTTAGATTTTTTAAACTAAGGGTCTCCACTTATTTAGTATTATTACTAATACTAAGTAAGGGAGTTATTCTTGTACGACATGTCATAGAAAAATCATTACTGACAATGTTGTTGCCTTTAAGTCCAAGAAAATGGTGGATTTTTGTGACAAATATCACATTACTTTGGGACATTCTACAACTTACTACCCTCAAGGTAATGGGTTGGCGGAATCCTCAAACAAAAGCTTGGTGAACAAGATTAAAAATTTGCTGGAGGAAAACAAGAAATCATGGCACAACAAATTGTACATACACTATGGGAAGACAGGCTAACAAATAAGAAGTAAATTTGTATGTCACCCTATCAGCTAGTCTATGGAATAGATGTATTCTTCCCTACAACCTTGGGAGTGCCAATAACAAAGTTCATTCAAGAATTTTAGTCTAAAGAGAATGATATACAAAGAAGAATAAACCAAACCATTCATTTGTAGCAAACCAGAGAAGGAGTATACAACAGAACACAGTTGGTACAAGAAAATATGAAAAAAATATTTGACAAAAGGACCAAGTCAAATTATTTTAACATTGGAGACAAAGTATTGAAGTGGGATTTAAGAAGAGAGGACAAAGGAAAACATGGAAAGTTTGATAACTTGTGGAAAGGTCCATACATCATTCATTATACAAGAGGTAATAATGCATTTTTCTTACAATATATGGATGGAATAGAGTTTTTTGGAGGTCCTATCAATGGCAAGATGCTAAAACATCATTTGAGTTAGAAATCTCAGTTTAAATTTTCTTCATTGTATATAAAATTTCTTAAACAAATCTCAAAATAAGTTGATCTAAAAATAAATAAAGAGAAAGAAGAAAAGAGGGCAGATAAAAAAGAAAAAGGTAAGCCCCATACCAAAAAATGAATACTTTTAAAAGTGTTTCACATTTAAATGCCACTACCTTTAGTTTAGTTTAATGTTTGCAAATAATATTGTGTGCAGCTTGTCCAAAGAATGCCACAGTTCATGATGATGAAATTTCTTAACCTTGATTCATCCATGTTTTGAATTTTGGCTGATAATTTAGAAATGACAATTTTCCAAACTATTTAAACTTGGCTTATCAATAGGTAGGTAGAAAATGACATTGGTTCAAAAGCCTAATCTCAACCAGTAGAAGAAATAAGGATAGGTGGTAAGTTAGAAGTTCAAAAGGAAAAACGATGTCAAGGTTTGCAAGTCTAAATGCACCTCAAAAGGAAGAAAAATCATTTGAATCATAGGTTGGGTAGGTATGTATGCAGAAGAGTTTTTAACACTTGAGCATGATCAAAGTTTGCAATTTTAGGATGTTCATTCAAGCTCAAGAAAAAGTGTGTTTCACACCTTAGTTTTTTGTAAACATGGATTTCAATTTTTGAAGATCACAGTCATAAAAGCTGTAGCAGATCTGGATTACAGAGTGGAAATCATGCTACTAGTCTACAAATTTTCTTGACACCTCGTAAAGGAGCTGCCCTACCCAGCTAGAGCCACTGTTAGTCTCTTGTATTTCTACAGTATCACAAGATGACTATTTATTTCTTAGATTCTGCTGAAATAATATTCCTTGACTATCATTTATTTTCAGAAATCTCATTGCCTTCACTATTTTCTATTTAACTTCTCCATTATCTCTCATTTTACCTTTTCTAACACTCTCATGCTCTGAAATCCCATGTTTAACCCAAATCCCTTCATTTATCCTTATCCATTTCTTAAAAACTTTTTACCCTATACTAAAACCTTGTTTCCCTCACTAAAAACCCTTCCCCTTCACCCATTCCCCTTCTTTAATTTAAAACGATGTAAAAACCCCATTTTTTACATTGTTTTTAAGTAATTTTAACCTATCAGGTCCCACCTTTAACAAGCCCTGTTTGTTAAAAAACCCCGACACCTTATATTTTTAAACCGTCACTCTAAACCTTTATCCCTCCGCATTCTAATATACCTTGGGCCCCACATTATATTTAAACCCGCCACTTTATTTAAACACCGACCCCACCCTTTCGAACTAACCCGCGATCAATCAAAGCCTGATCACCATCTAATCTCCACCTCTTGATCTGACAGCCCTCACTCCATATCGCAACCAAAAAATATCAATGGTTAAAAGCTTTGGGGGGTTGTGAAATGGGCGGTTTCGCAACCCTCCCCTCCGCCACGTGTCACAAATGCGCTTCATCGCATCACCGAAAGATAAACCGCCTCACCGCTTTTTGCTATGCGATAACCACAAATCACCTTCGCGCCACAAAACGAAACCGTTGGCTATTCAAAAAACTATGAACTCTGTGCTATTGCGATAAAATTTGGAAGCATTGTGATAACCCCTACAACATTCATAAAAGACCTGGAAGCCATTGTTAGATGCAGGAATACAAAAAACCTTCGCTATTCGGACTCCTTCCATAGTTTTTTCCTGAGATACTTTAAGCCAAAAACCACCATTTCTCATCACCCTGTGGGATCCCGTTTCATTGATAAATTGTTTTGATTTTGCAGGTGTTTATCATATCAGAAGGTTGGATAAACAATTCGGAATACTAGTTCCCAAATACTTGTTTAAATCCAAACTCTCATGATTTTGATTTAAAAAGGCTTTATACACTAGAAGATTATGAGCAAAGGGATAAATAAAAGCAGCAATGGAGAAGAAAGGAAGATATTCATTATTATCAGGGACTTTACATTCATTCCAACAACAACAAAAGTTTATCTAAAATGAAGGGCAAAGTTAAGAAGAAGGTAGAAAGATGAGAAAAGATGAAAAACACAGTGAAAAGACAGTAAAAGGTTAGAAGAGGTAAACAGAGTTGTCAAAAGGTAAAAGTGAAAAAGAAGAAAGGAGATCAAATAGTAAGATAAGGAAAGAAATTACAATGACAGCAAAGGCAGTAAAGAGAAAATACAGATAATGACAGTTTAGAGTTAAAAGACAAATTAGAGAGAAAATCAACGAAGGAAGACAAAGCCATATATCAGGGTCTCTCAGCATTTACTTCTTCTCAATCACAGTGGCCACCTCCAGCTTAATTTTGATTTAATAAGAGCCACCAAAGTCAATATTACAGTCAGAGATATTTTTTAGAAATCAATTTAGAAGTTATTGTAAAAGTTAATTCTACAGGAAGTTGGTCAAAAAATATCTTAAAGTTAGCTCAGGAGTTAATTTTAAAGTTATTACTACAGTAGGTCTGTCATGGATATTTTTGGCTTGGGCCTTGCATGGTCTCAATTGTCAAAATTCATTTTCTCTGTGGTAATTGTAGTCTATCACCCTAGATTAGGGCAACCTCCTCAGTTGCAGTTAAATATTGCATGTATTATTCATTATCGTGATTGGTTCTTGGGTTGGATTTTTCTTAGACTCTGAATTGCAAATATTATTGTAATGGAGCACTGCAACTTTTTTTGAGCTAGACATCAGTAATACAAGCACTTTCATAGGATCCTTGAGCTATGTTAATGGTGATGTTATCCCTGTTTTGTTAATGTTTCTCCTTTGTTTTCTATACTGTACATCAATCTTCCTAATAGCAAAAGCATAAATTTTAGATTAAGATATGGTGTATGAATACCTTAATTATTTCTGTTACTGTCATCCTAATGTTTTCCTCTGCAAAGTATAGCTAAAGAATTCTTAACTGCTTTTTGGTTTACCTAGCTATTATCTTAAGGTTTTATTTTTAATTTTAACTAAAGAATTCATAACTGCTCTTTAGTTTCTCTGAAACTGTTATCATGAGGTCTTTCTTATGAATTTGAGTTAAAGAATTCTTAGCTGCTCTTTACCTCCACTGAACTTTTATCTTAAATTGTTTTCCTGTAAATACCTAAATGCAGAATTCAGAGACTGTATGCTTTTCTTTTATGTTAAAGTATAGCTAAATACTTCAGAGAATATCTGGTCTTTAGCTTTGGTGAGCTCACTATCATCTCATATTCATCTTGCCACAGGGATCCATTTGATATAGTTATATTGCCCTGTGAAAACCCTTGAAAGTTTGATGTACAATTTAACCCTTTTATGACTCCATAGCCCAATGTATTAAGCTTCCCACATTCTATCTATCCAACCAAACAAACAATCAAAACAAACAACCCCAATATTCATAACTAGCCTAAAATCAGAAGAATATAATCATAAAGCTAAATTTGTTAAACATAAATATAGAGAGATCCCTCTCTAAGCCCAGGAAGGCTAGGTCCTGGACTCCAAAGTTGCTTGATGTGGTTCCCTACTACTTGTTCTTGCCAATTTTACAAATTACACGGAGCCAACAGATTCCTCGAGGCATATTAAGTCTTCACTTGTTCATACGAATCCTTATTAAATTTCACTTTATTACTTCATTGTGTGTTTCCTTTCAGGAAATGGGATGACCCATTGTTTTGTGCCACAGCTGCCTCCTTCACATGGAGCGCATGTGGCTTGCTAGCAGCAATCAACGATGAGGAATGTACTTTGTTTAATTGAGCATGGAGCTTGATTTTCCTAAAAACTAACCCTCTTTTGTCATGGGTTGTGGGAGTTACGCCACATTCGCCACTGCTCTCATTTCTTGGTGGTTCTGCTATAAGTTTTCTGACAATTGTTCGCAAAGCACAACTTCTAGGTGCCCTCACGAAATGAGGGTGGCAATTTACTCTCGGAATTGTTCATGCAGGTACATGACAATGCTTTTCCTTCTTTAAATTTACTTTGTTTGGTATTTTTCATGGAGCAACTGTAATTATTTGTTTGATTTTTCTTCATTCAGAGTTATGGTTAAATTTTCCAGGCTAATCCCTCACGGATTTTTCTACTAAATTCCATGTGGATTGTCTTTGTGTACCCCAGTTTATGTTCCAAGTTCATCATATAACTGGAGGGATTCTCGAGGTTTTGAGTTGAGTACTTTTCTAGTGTATACATTTCTCTTAGGATGTGAGAGGTTTCAAATTCAAGTTTCTTGCTATGCCCCTTCTAGGTAAGTTATGTTAATCTTGACCAAATTTAAACATTTTTTGTTATGGCCCTACTTTCCTTGTTTCGGCGAGGTATATTGTTTCAACGAAGGATACTCTTATAGCACTAATACCTCCTTTTGTCACAGGAAATTTGCAGGGGGCGGAAATGATTCGCTTCACCACTGGTTCAGATCCATTACTGGTTTTGTAATTCTCCAAGCAGATTAGGGTAAAATTTTCTAAACCCTTATTCCGTTATAATTCTTTTCTTTGTTGTGACTTACTTTCTCCTTGTTCTAAGGATCACTCACCCCTTATTTTACTAATAGAGCTTCGAGATATGGCTCCCTACTTTCGTCACTCCCACACAAGAAAAATGTGTTTTCATTCCGATTAAATAAAACACTGTTACCGATGAAATAGGTAACCGCACTGTTACCTACTTTTTTTGCGTAGCATAAAAAGCACCCGATTTTGAAAAGTGGTGATGCAGAATCACCCTTTTTTTTGTGCACATTTTTGACACTAATATTTTTATTTATGAAGTATGAATATTTGTTTTAAAATGTTAGTGATTTTCATGCTAATTTTGAAACGTATTGATGCAACATTACCTTTTTTTTTTTAGAGCGGTGATTTTCATGCTAATTTTGAAACGTATTGATGCAGCATCAACTTTTTTTTTTGGAGTGGTGATTTTCATGTTGGTAATAAAACACAAAACTTAGATTAAAAATATATATATAAAACAATAAAAAAACCAATAAAAATGTAAAAAAAAACAAAATTAACTCGTAAAAATAAAAAATTTAAACAAACATAAATTAAAAAAAAAAACAAAAATATTCGAAAATTATATCAAAAGAAATGACAAAATTTGAACAAAAAACACATAATTTAAAGGAAAAAAACAAAAATTAACAAAAATAAAAAATAAAAAAATATCAAAAACATTTTTTTCTAGGTTATTAAAAAAAACCATATAATTAAAAAAAAATTAAATAAAAAATTTAAAAATAATTAAAATTACAAAATTAAAATTTAGATAAAAAAAAATAAAATACAAAGAAGAAAAAATTAAATTTAAAAATTTAAATTAAAAAAATAATAATAATAAGAAAAAAAAATACAAATTTTAATATTAACAAAAAAAAAACAAAAAAACAAAATTTAAAATACAAAAAAAAAGAAAAAAACCATGTGCAAATAATTAAAAAACAAATATCCATAAATTTACTTTTTTTTTTTAAATGAAACAATTTATAAATTTTGAAAATGAAAAACTAAATAAACTTAAAGATTTAAAAAAAAAATTAAATTAAATCAAAATTTAATAAATTTAATAAAAAAAAAATTAAATTTAAAAAAAATAATTAATCTAAAATATTAAATTTAAAAACAAAATAAATAAAAAAATTAAAAAAATTAAAAAAAATTAAATTTAAAATAAAAAAATTGAATTTTAAAAAAAAAAAAAGTAAAAACAAAAGAGAAACAAATTAAAAAAAAATTAAAAACAAAAAAGAAAAAAATCAAATTAAAAATTAAAAACAAAATAAAAATAAATATATGTTACACATTAAAAAATGTTAAAAATTAAAATAAAATTAAAAAAGAAAACTAAAAAAAAAAAAATTAAAAAAAAAAAATCAAATTTAAAAAAAAAAAAGAGAATTTTTTGATCGTGGTGGCGTCGCCAATCGACCTCCCACCCAGGTGGCGGCGGAGGGCGATTCCGGGAATCGGCCTCCCGCGGCGGGAGTGCGATTCCGGGAATCGGCGTCCCGCGGCGGGAGGGCGATTCCGAGAATCGGCCTCCCGCGGCTGGAGTGCGATTCCGGGAATCGCCCTCTCGCCGCGAGAGGCCGATCCCCAGAATCGGCCTCCGCCGCCACCTGGGCGGGAGGCCGATTGGTAGCGCCACCACGATCAAAAAATTCTTTTTTTTATTTTTTTTTAATTTGATTTTTATTTTTATTATTTTTTTTTAAATTCAAAACATTTAAAATTATTTTTTTTTAATTTAGTTTTTATATTTGAAATTTAATTTGTTTTAATTTTTTTCTTTTTTTCTTTTTTATTTTATTTTTTAATTTTATTCATTCTTTTTTGTTTTTAAATTTTTTTTTCTTAATAATTTTTATTAAATTTTGTATTTTTTTATTTATTTAATTGATTTTTTTTTTAAATTTTTTGATATTTTATTATTATTATTAAATTTTATGTTTAGTTTGTTCATTTAATTTTTTAAAATTTAATAAATTTTGTATTCTTTTTTTTTTTAATTTATTATTATTTTTTTAATTTTTTAATTTTTATTATTATTTTTTAATTACGTAAAATTTTTATATTTTTTTTATTTCAATTAAAATTGTGTATTTAGAATTGGATTTTTTTTTTAATTAAACTTAATATTTTCAAATTAATTTATTGTTGTTTTTTCTTTTTTCTTTTTTTTTGTTTGTTCTTTCTAAATAATACTAATTCTATTTATATAATTTACTGGTACAAAACTACCTCAGCGTCATCTGTGAAAGTCTGAACGTTGGGCTTGATAGTCATGATGTACAAAAAAAGTCTGGACTGCCCTGAGTGGGAAGCCAGTCCTTTAAGAAGCAATTTGGTCGCCCTTAGAAGGGAAACCGGCTCAAAGTCCATACAGTTTAACATAACAGAGAAATATATGCTAAATATAACATTCAGCTTTTTCAGCTGAGCCTTGAAACATAGAAACAAAAAATTCCCAAAATGATTGAACAGTAGTACCAATGAAAGCTGAAGGCCGAGAGAATCACTGATCATGAGCTGGGGACGACGGCTCCTCCACAATTCTGCACCAATATTCATCCTGCTATCTTCCATGTCTTCTTTGGGTACGCCTTTCTTGTCAGCAGCATCTTCTAGGTTGCGCTCTTTGTCCTGGGCAAAATGAACGATATCGACAAGTGTCTCCGAGCTCATGGCATCTTTCTTGACCGGAGTGGGAAGGGGGAAGGCCACAGGGGAGGGGCCATGGTGAGCAGACTCTTCTCTGAGAGTCACAGTGATAAAAGCAGTGATAACGAGCCTATCTAGAGAACATTCAAAGTGGAAATCAGCTCTCTGAGAATTTTGACGCAGGAGAATACTAGCAGACCCATGGGAGGCAGGGGGAATTGCAGGTTTGGGAGGGTCGACAGAGTGAGGCGGAGCTGGCTGGGTGAAATGGACACTTTCTATGTGGCGGTCTCGACCTCTAATACTGTGCGTCTCTAGATAATGACCTTGCGCAGCTTATTCTGAGGAGGAATCAGCATGCGAACTGGTTGAGGGCCGAGAGCGGGTAGCACGGCCGTGGCTAGAGCCACGCCGGCATCTCATTCTATGGTGAAGGCGTGGCATGGAAGCGGAGGCGGGCTGGGAGTGCCTTTGACAGGTAGAGCAGGCAAATAGCGAAGGAAACCTACAGATATCGGCGCACTGAGCACAATGAAAGGAGTTGCACAACAAAAAATACTCTGGGAGAAGTGGTGTCCCAACAACGTTTCCAGGCATCCAAGGAGCGTGTAGCGGCACCCTATTTGTGTGCGAGCGCTAGGCTTAGCACAACCAGGAGAATAGGCACCACTAAGAGGAGGCGGGGAACCACAATTTTCACAATAGCAAGCCGAAAAGCTGAAGACAAACGCCATCGCAGGTCGAACGAGAAAAGTGGGTTGAAATGCCATGCGAGTTGGCGGAGTAATGGCATCGTAAATGAATGTGCAGGGGGCCATATGGCCACCCCACGCGAACTCCTTCGGGAGGTGCATAAGGACTGACGTCCCATCACCGCAAACTAACATCCGCATCTGAAATTTTTTATTTTATTTTTTATTTAATATATTTTATTTAATATATTTTTTTCAATTTTTCATTTTTAATTGATTTTTAAAGTTTTTTAACTTTTTATTTTAACAATGTTTTTTTTTTCTTTATATTTAAAATTTATTTGTTTATTCATTTATTTATTAAAATTTAATATATTTTTTTTTTAACTTAATTTGTTATTTTAATATTAACATTTTTTTTTAAATTTATTAAAATCTAATATATATATTTTTAATTTAAGTTCTTATATATATATATATATATATATATATATATATATATATATTATTTTTTATAATTTAAATTTAATTTATTTTTTATAATTTATTTGTTTTTTAATATATATTTTTTTAAATTTAATATTTTTATTGTATTTTATATTTCATTTTTTATTTTTAATTAATTTTTATTTTTTTACTTTTAATTTAAATAATGGTTTTTTTTTTATTTTTTTTTTTAGGTTTTAAATTTTTTTTTTAATTTTTAATTTTTTTTATTTTTTATTTTTTTTAATTTAATAAACATTTTCTTTTTCTTTTTTAAATTTAATTTCTATATTTTATTTTTTATAATTTCTTTCTTTTTTTAACTTTACTTTTTTCTTTTTCTTTTTTTAATTTAATATTTTTATTTTGTTTTTATTTTTATATTTTTATTTCTATATATTTTGAAATTTTAATCTTTAAATTTTTTTTTATTATTCTTAAATTTTAGGTTTTTTTTTTAATGTTTGAATTAAAATTTTTATTTTTATTTTTTTATTCCTATATATTTTTAAATTTTAAGCTTTAAAATAGTTTTATTTTTTAAATTTATTTTTTTCTTAAATTTTAGGTTTTTTTTTAATGTTTGAATTTTAAAAATTAAAAAATGTTATTTCTATTTTTAAAAATGTCAAAAATATGACACAATTTTTTTTTGTTATTTCAGCATCAACTGGTTTTGTTTTGAGGGTGTTTTTTCAATCCTTTTTTAAAGAAACAATTTTGTTTTTAGCATAATTTTATAAAATGTTGAAATTTAATCTTCAAAAAAAACCAAGTGCGTTCTGGAATACACTTTTTTTGTTTTGGGGGTGTTTTTTCATGTTTTTTGGGCTAGAATTCCCGTTTTGAGGTCAGGTTACTTATTTCATTGGTAACAGTGTTATAAGTCCTTCAAAGAAATGGGTCAACACAGTTACCTCGACTATTTCGTTCTCTATCCTATATGTTTTGCAGGTAGTCTATGATTCCCCATATTATACCTCTAGAATGAGAGATCCTTCTATCACCTTGAATATTTGTTCCCTTGGTTGCAGTGGTTCTAGGTTGGTTACACTCGTTTCATCTTCTCGACGACTGCAGGATTTATTTTCCTTTAGGAAATTTCTGATAGTGCCGGGATTATAGCTAAGCTACGAGTTTAATAACCTTGTGTTAATGATCTTATATATAATGAGTCTTTATTTTCTTCCTTATTTAAACGAGTTAGTGTTTGTGGTACCATTGATGAGGGCGCATACTAGTCCTATAGAACGAGGTGCGGATTGTATATAGGCACACATATACTCTTTATATATTTGTTGGAAACAATATATATCTTGACTAATTTTTTCAATTGATGGTACTCTTATTGTTAATAAGATTTATTCGAGCATGGTATTGTAATCATATTTTCCTCTTTATCCCGTGTACTTTGTAGACGATCCAAATTTTAGAAAACTGCAATACGATTTACATATTTGATAAATTTATGGCAGTCGTGTTTGTGCTTCCTCAGTTTTCTAGATAAAACTATAATACTCTCAGGGTTCTATTGTTTGCAATTACTTATTGTACATAGTTAGATTTATTTCTACAGTCTACAATTAATTCCTTTGTAAAGTTAATTACTTTCATAATTTCATATGTATAATTATACTTAGGTTTCCAGTAATGTGTCCACATTCCATTCCATTCCATTGTTGTTATTATTCCATTCGGAATTTGCGTATGTTAACTTTCACGTTTTGTATGTTTCTCTACTAAAGTAAATTCTAAATCATAGTCTTAGTCATATTCTACTAGTAAGCTTTAATTCGATAGTGAAGGTCACTGTACTTAAGGTTAAATCTGCGCTACCTCCTTAAATGAATTTTTCCACTTACTTTAAGAGGAATTTATTTCCTATCTATATAATATATCCACCTTTCCAGGAGCCTATTGAATATTTTCCAGGGCCCACTTCCCATTGTGGCTTACCCATACCTGTTTGTTTCTGCATGTCTTGGTAATGGTCCTGCATGCACTCCTCCTTTAGCAATTCAGACTCAAAGTTAACTACTAATTAAGAGGCCTCCATTGTTTAGAAGCTAGACTATTATTATTAATATTCCCTCTGATACTATATTCAACTGAATAGGTAATGTTTGACTCCAAATTGACAGCTTACCGATTTATTCATCCTAAGAAACTATGAGAGTTCCATGACTCGTATTTCTAATACTCCTCCTCATGTTATTTCGTAAGTCCTTTCCTCTCCGCGGTTTCTTATTTGCAGCTATCTTAGACTATGACTACGAGTTATCACTAAAATCAAATAACAAAAATTTACGAGGTTTTATACACATTGGGTGTAAAATGGAGTAAATCCTTTAATACCATTCTTTTTAATTCAAATATCATACTAGATATACTTAAATAAATGCTACAACAACTAGTTTAGTTCCATAGGCTCTATATAATTTAGCTATAGAAACAAATCTATCTTTGTGTCCTTTGCTAACCTGTAATATTCCATTTATAAACAAACTAGAATTCATTTTCCCGAATTACACCTAGACTATTTCATTTGTAAGAAACTTGCATATATCTTCATGATTTGCAACCACAACGAATAGATCCCATATAAGCTTTTCTAAGCTTCCTCGGCATAGGGGACACCTTAAATTTTAAACTCATAGAGATGTCCCCTTTAAATTTCAAATTTCCCAAAAAAACCAGTTTCTTTTGAATTCGAAATCACGGTCATATCTTTACCTAACTATACCATTCAAAAATACATACATACTAAAAAAATTTCTCAAAAACATTAATCTAATCAGAATCACCTAAATTTAAGAAATAAAACAGTACATCAATAGTCTAACTAGTATCACCATGTGAAAACGAGGCGCTTGGAATTTCGATACCTTCACCACCCAACCGTGAACTGTTTTCTTCCAATTCCCCCCGAGCTGAGAGGTTCTTTAGAGGGCATCAATAATATCTTCTATTGATCCCTCCACAGGTATTTAATACCTTTATTTCATGATTAATTTCCTTCAACAGTGTCCCACTTGTGTAGTCCTTTTTAACCACTAGCCTACGATTTTCCATAAAAGCCCACTTTTCTCTCCCACAATGCTTTATGGTTATCCAATCATAGAATATTTCCCCATATAAAAAGCTTAATGTATATTTATCTCCCATCCATTTATCTTACCTAGAATTTCATCTAGAGTTCTTATCATGAAATAATTACCCAATCTCATTTTCCAATGTGATTTTATTTATTTATTTCTTTCTTTGGTAAGAATATGATTTCTAGGTGTCTCATTCCCAAGAACATACATTCCATTTATTTATTTATTAATAAATATTCATTTAAATAATTATTCCAATATTCTTCATGGATTTTCCGCCATTATTTCTAATGTAACTCAGTCTAACAAAAAAATATTACAACAACAGAGAGATATTACAACATTTCCCCATACCGCGAACTTTCAATGTCTTTAACCTAGTTGAGGGCTATAGAGATAGTCATTTGGTTCCCTCCTGTACCACTCACTCCATTTAAAAAATTTCCATGGTGATTTTATTGGATGTACAAAGGCAACCAAGTGGCTCCCCACAAAGGAATCCCATGTAAGTCGACATGCTAATAAACCTACAAAGTCACTGCCTCCTCCACACCAACCTCTACACACATCAGTCCTCCACATGGCATGGCCCATGTCATGCTGACATCATCATGACATCAAAATGATGCCATCCAATTTTTCCACCTAATCCAACTCTTCCACATGTTAGGGTGAATTTTATATAAAAGGGTGGGTGAAACCATTTGTTTGTCGTTTTATACAACTCGGACTCCAACGCAGCTTAGAGCCCCTATAAGTTCAATATTTCTAATTCCATGTCTTCTGAACTCAAAATTTCCATTTTCAATCACTAATTTAGCTTCCTCTCATATATTTAACCTTTTAAAGCTTTGGTCTAGCTAAATTTAAATAAATATGAAGCCCTAGAGAAAACCATCACTCCTCTTCCAAAAAGAATTCTTGCTTCTCCTAATAAATCACTCTTTTTAGCCAATAAATTCTTCATTTCATCTTATTAAACCATTAATTACTAGTGTGACCAAAATTTTCCTTGATACTTGCCCCAATCTAAGCCCAATTTTCTCAAAATCCCTTGACCAAACTTCTATGTGCACTGGCCATTTCCATTGTTCATAAATTTCAAAAGATTCTCCCTCCACTTTATTGTCCAATATCCTCTTGCCACATGTCATACTCTCATTAGCTAGTCAGTCCCCTTGCGAATCTCCTTGTTGTATTTTCACACTTTACCTAGTCCACTAATTCCCTTGTTAACAAGTCATATTCCAAATGGCCTCCTCATCTGCCAAAGTCTTTGTTGATGTTCAAATGAAGGAAAATACTAAAAATAATTATTTTTATGATGGATATGCAGATATTTAGGACATGGTGATACCAATTATGATATGAGGAAATATATCCTGATATTTCAAAGCACTTATGATGTAATATGAGACTATAACAATTTATCTTCATTGAATTTGGTCCTCGTTGTTGTCCCACAAGTATTTCACTTTTTGGACATGGTAACCTAGTTTGTAAGCAGGTATTTTCCATATCAAATGGCTATTTTATTGTTTGAGGAATTCAAGGAAATAATCAGAAAAAAAAAAATTATATGCCATAACATACATTCTCTGTCTCTCTAACAAGACAGAATTGCAAATACTGGACAAAGAGGAAATTGAAGGAAAATGGAATAGCCTTACACCAGAGGTACAAAAATAAATGGACACCTTCTATGTTAAAGAAGAAGTGGTTCCCCCCTCTGGTCATCCTCCCCATCACATCACAAATTCTGATTCTTTTCCAAAATTGCATGTTTTCCATGATTTCCCAAGTTCTCGGTCTTCACGCCGATGTCTATGTAACCAAGACAATTTTAGGTCTCTCAGCCTCCTTGTGTCATTCGGCCACCAAGGTGTTGAGAAATAAATACTAGAATATTAGGGTTTGATTTCTTCTTTCTTGATAATTACTTATGAATTATGTTTCCTTCTTCTAATTATTTATTATATTATCTTTCATCAACCAATTGCCAAATTATGTGTGTATGAATATCACAAAAACACGAGACACAATATGTAAGCACTCTGCCAGGGAAAAACCCCTCTCTAGAGGAAAACCCATTCAAAATTATCTTCCTTCAATAGCTTTCCTTATGACTCTTGAGCCTAAACCAGACCTTCCTCCACACAAATTCATCCCTTCCAGATCTTCGACCTTGTAGCAGCAGAAATTTCACCCCATGAACTTCGAATATGTAGCAACATGCACTAGTAGGTAGCAGCTTGCAGCAGCAACACTAGAAAAACTTTGATCTTCCAAACTAGGGCACGAGAGAGAGAGAGAGAGAGAGAGAGAGAGAGAGAGAGAGAGAGAGAGAGAGGGGTGCCAAAACTTTGATTTTCTTCTTCTCCTTCACTTTAGCCAAACTTACACTCCTTTTATCCTCCTTAGCCCACTTCGCACTTTTCCCAACTACTTCTTGAGATATCGAACTTGAGTGGGTGAGATGGTCCAAATGAATTCGATCTACTCCAATATATAGGCTCCAAGTGAGATCGAATTTCACAGTTTGAGGCTGAATTTATCTCCTTTAGGCTGAATTGGTGTGGAGGGGACATAATACATATTTGACTAAAAATAATTCCTTTTACATAATTTGAAAGGCAAAGAAGGGTCTTATAAAAGGTACAATGACCCCAATGACTCAATATTAATCCTAGGAGTCCAGAATTAGGACTTTTACTAATATAATGATGACCCAATAATGAAGCCCATGCTTTAATAAGTCATTGTAATAATAATACAAATTCTTTTCTTTATTATCGTGACAAGTAAATTACATAGTGACACAATTACATTTATGAAGACCGAACATAGTTACAATTTTCAAAAATCCCTCTTAAGTAGGGAGGTATTCATAAGGAAGATCTCAAACTATATGAATTATGAAGATTTTAGGCACATCAATGTCATGGACTAGATTCCTGACCAAGGAAATATATCCAGATAAATAGGTGGGACTAAGGTGGACTAAAGCTTTCATCCTCTCTAGGTACCATCAGGCTTTCTTGCTAACCAAGAACCCGGGGTTCTAGGTGCGTATATGAGGTCACATACCTAAGAATAATGCCACCCTCCCTACTTTGGGAATCGGAAATCAACACATAATGTTGGCCTGAGGTCCTCCAAGGAAATGTTTCACTCACAAAGCCTCAACAAATCCCTTCCAAATTTTTATCAACAATATTTATTAAACCAATAATGTTTCTAAGATAATGAAACTTCTTATTAGGAAGAGACTTTGTTAGTATGTCAGCTACCTGTTCATATTTATGGACATACTCCACCTTCACGAGCCCATCCTACACCAAGGTCCTGATATAGTGGAACTTATTGTTGATATGTTTCCTCCTAGTATGAAACATGGGATCTGTAGACATCTTGATACAACTTTGGTTGTCACAATTGATCACAATAGGACCTAGAGGCTTCTCAAAAAAATTTGTAAGAGGCTTCCTCAACCATACAACCTCTTTTCCTACTTCACATGTAGCCACATATTCTTCCTCATCACTACTCAATGCAACGAGACCTTGCTTCCTAATCATCCATAAGACCATAGCAACTCCCAAACTAAATCATCCACCAATAGTTATCGTTCCACTGGTCTCACTGCCACCGTAATCAGAATCTGTGAAGCCAATTAACTTGAATCTATTACTATCATACTTTAGGAAATGATGCATAGTGTCACGAGGATATCTCAATATGTGCTTAGTACCTAAATTCACTCATGATCTTGAGATTGGTGATCATTGGAGTAGTCATGGGTTTGGAGTCCATTATCCCAAATTTCTGCAACAATTCGATGATGTATTTTTGTTGCCCCAAATGTATCTACCCAGGTTTCTACCATACTTACAGACCTAGGTAATAGTGCATTAGTCCTATATCTTTCATCTCAAACTTTACGTGCTAGCATATCCTTGCACTCTCGAATTATTTGCTCCACATCAGTGATGAATATATCATCCACATATGTTATAATAATGGTTGCCTCATTATTCTCTACCTCGATGTAGAGATTTGGATTAGCAGAACTCTTCATGAACCCAATCATTAGAAGGTATGCATCCATTCTTGCATACCATGCCCTAGGTGCTTGCTTCAAACCATATAGGGCCTTCTTGAGTCGACATACATGAGTATATCTATTATTTACCTCAAAGAATTCGGGTTGTACTATGTATACTTCCTCATCAATGGTCCCATTCAGAAATGTGGTCTTCATATCCATTTGATGGATATTCCAACCCATTGTAGTAGCCAATGAAGCCAGAGATGTAATGTTAGTATACCTTGCAGTAGGTGCAAAGGTTTATTCATAATCAATGCCTTCCTTTTCAGAGAAACTCCTTGCAACAAATTTGGCTTTGTACTTGTCTATGCTTCCATCAGCTACATTTTTTATCTTATAAATCCATTTAGATGTGACAATCAATTTTTCACTAGGTGTAGGAACCATTTACCAAACTCATTCTTCATGATGGATTGATAGTCTTCTTGCATTTTCTTCTTCCATACTTCTTGATGTGCATCTTCTTCGAATGTTGATGGTTCAACTTCAATTAGTTTTTTTTATATATGCAACATATCCAGAGTATCTCTTAAGATTTTTTCTTTCTCTAAATGTCCCTTTTGCAGCTTCATGTCCTTCAGCATCTTCAAGGGTTTCCTTTAACCACTTTGGCCTTTTCCTAGTGATTGGTACTACCACAGGTTGAATAGACTCACTTCGTCCTTCTTCTTCTTATTGAATAGTAGTAGGATTGTTGTGGTGTACTTCTTCTTCTTCAAATATAGGTATTTCTTCATCATTATAATCAATAGGAACATCCTTGGAACTTTTGTAGGTTTGATTTTCATCAAATATGACATCCCTTCTTACTTCAACATGTATTCCTTCTTTGATTTAGATTCTATATTCTTTTGAGGAGAGACTATAGCCAAAATAGATTCCTTTGATGCTTGTATATTCCAACTTCTTTCACTTTTCTTTTGGAATGTAGATGTAGGAAGTTCTCCCAAAGATTCGAAGATGATACACACTCGACTTCGTTCTAGTGAATACTTCCCCAGGTATGATGTTCTCAAGAATTCTATGAGGGAATCTATTTTTAATGTATATGGTTGTCAATGTTGCTTCTCCCCATAATAATTTTGGTAGGTCTTGATCAAGGATAATTTTTTGAATGCCTTCTTTAATTGACATATTCTCTCTTTTAGATTCCCCATTTTGTTCGAGATAGTAAGGAACAATGAGATCCCTCTTAATTCTTGCTTCTTAATTACCATATGAAATTAACTCTTTGGAAGTGTATTCCCCACCTTTGTCTGACCTCAGATTTTTTATTCTTATTTCATTTAGGGTTTCCAATTCAAATCTAAACTCCTTGAACTTTTCAAATACTTCATCCTTCTTCTTGAGAAGGTAGAGCCATGTCTTTATAGAATGATCATCTATGAATGTTACATAGTAAAGGTGACCTCCAAGTGATTTTTCATACATGTGCCCACACACATTAGAATGAATGAGGTCTAATATTTCCTTAGACCTTGTTTCACTATTTGGAAATGGTTTTAATGTATGTTTACCCAAAGAGCATCCCTTGCAAACTCCTTCACGAACTTCTTTGATATTGGGGATTCCATGAACTAGTTGATTAAGACTAGGAATGACCTTGTAATGTAGATGATCATATCTCCTATGCCATAGCTCAATGGGATTGATTTCCATATGGACCAAAGCTTGAGGAGGTGGTGTAATGACTCTATATAGGTTTCCTTCATGAACTCCAATAACTTTAGCTTTATCAATACATGATTCCTTCCCCCAAACTAAAACTTTTACATCAAAAAATGTAACTCTATTCCCTTTATCTTCTAAACAAGAAATAGAAACAAAATTATTTTTCAAACCTCGAACATATAGTATGTTTTTGAGATGTAGCTTAGACCCATTTTACAGCTTCAAATATTTTGATCTGAGGCCTCTAAAATCATAGCTTTTGTTGTCTCCGAAATCCCTTGCATGAGAAGATGGTTCATGTGATAGAGTATGAAGTTGTTTTCTTTATCCTTTCATGTGTCATAATGCTCCACTATCAATGATTCATGAATTATCATCACTAAGAGAACCTATAAGAACAACCAAGAACACTTGATCCTTGACCTTGTTGAATAAGTAGTGGAAGAACTTCTTGATCCAACTTCCTGCAATATTGAATCCCATTCTTATATAGATTTTCATAGAGCGAGTATACATTCCCTTTGAGTGAACAGAGTGATATTCAATATTTAATAACATTAGCTCTGATACCATGTTGAGAAATCAATACTAGAATATTAGTGTTTGATTTCTTCTTTCTTGATAATTACTTGTGAATTATGTTGGCTTCTTTTACTTATTTATTTTATTTTCTTTCATCAATAAATTACCAAATTATGTGTGTATGAAGATTAAAAAAAAAAACGAGACACGAGATGTAGGCAGTATGTCAGGTAAAAAACCCTCTCTAGGTCAAAACCCAGACAAAATTATCTTCCTTAAACAGTTTTCCTTGAGACTCTTCAACCTAGACAAGAACTTCCTCCACACCAAGCCAACTCTTCCAAAACTTCGACCTTGTAGCAGCAACAATTTCTCCCAAGAAACTTTGACTATGCAGCAACATGCAGCAACAGGGAACAACTGGCAACAACAGCACTAGAAAAACTTTGATCTTCAAAAATAGGGCATGAGAGAGAGAGAGAGAGAGAGAGAGAGAGAGAGGTGTCAAAATTTCCATTTTCTTCTTCTCCTTCAACTTAGCCAAAATCACACTCATTTTAGCCTCTTCTTGACATATCGAACTTGAGTGAGTGAGATGGTCCAAATGAATTTGATATGCTCCAATATATAGGCTCTAAGTGAGGTAAAATTGCATATTTTGTTGAAATTTGCAACAAGAAATAGTGAAATTAGCAACCATAAAGGAAAAAAATTACACACACATTGATGAGGTTACACAGTGGTGAGGTTACACACTAGTGAGGAATGTTGGTGTCCAATTTATTTTTTCCTTAAATAAATTGGACAATAAATTGTAATTTCATCTCATAACAACTTGTATCAGTTAACTAAGTCATGATGAATGAGTTATCTCAATAATTTGAGTTCATGGTCTAATATGAGGCATGTGGAGTGATCCTAATATTTTGGGGGTCCAATTGCAGTTAGTGTAATATGGGGTGGAAGTTTAATCAGTTAACTCAATTAATTAAGTTAAAATTAGTTTAACTAGCTGTAACTGAGTGATGAATTAGTCAGAGGTCTAGTGAATTAAATTATATTTAATTCACAAGTATTGATCAATCAGATGACTGATGATTCACTATTAATAGCGGCTTGCATGGCAGTTCTTAGGAAGACCCATTTGAGACAGAGGTTAAAGGGAACAAAACTATCAGTTTTATTTTTAGAGAATCCATAAGGAAGGCTGATGGATTGCGCAATCAAGGAAGGCTGGTTTTCCTATTTAATAGGGGCCTAATTCTTTAGGAATTGCATGAACAAGGTAGGCTGAAGGAATACTGAGAACTGGCGATGTGTTTGTCCAATTTTCCCTAGATCGGTGGGAGAGAATTGGTAGAGTGCTAGAGAATCTCATGAGAGATTAAGCATTGCATGATTTCATGATTCATTGAATTTATAAAATATATGATATTAGGGTTTTGATCAGTTTCTTTCCCCAATAATATCTTGTGTTGTGTGATTGATTTACTTATTTCTCTTACTTGCATGTGATTGAGTGATCATGTTTTGTATTCTGCAAATATTGTATAAGGATTCAGTATCGTGTTTTAGTACATCACAAGATCAAATTGAATTCATAGATACTGATATTCCCAAGCCTACAGCAGCAGATGCCTATCTTCTTGATGCATTGCAGAAAAGGGTAGCAAAGGCGAGAATGATCTTGTTAGAGGTAGTTCGAGATCATATTGTCTCGAGTCTCCATGGGAAGAAAAATCCATATGCTATGTGGAAGGCCTTGATAAATATGTTTTAGAATATAAGTGACCACAGGAAGTTGGATTTGAAGGAAAAGCTCAAAAATATCAAGATGGAGGAGAGCGAGATGGTACCAACATACTTGGAAAAGTTCACTGAATGTCTAGATGAGCTTGGAAGTGTTGGTGTGATAGTAGCCCTGGATTATTTGGTGATCCTAAAACTTATAGGACTTCCCAAGAGCTGGCATAGTTACCATGACAGTGTGAATGGGAGGGATAAGTTATCAGACTGGAAGCATTTGTGGTCTAACTTGGTGATATAAGAGATAAGGCAGAGCACCAATGATGGGATCTCCAGCACCAACAAAGAAGAATATTGTGTATTAGTCAAAAAAGGAAAGAAAGAAAAGCGAAATAAGTCTCAAGATGAAGAGGGAAAGAGAGACTTGTCCAAGATCAAGTGTTTTCACTGTCATGAGCATGGGCACTATGCCCAGAATTTTCCACAGAAGAAGGAAATCAGGAAGGAGCCTGCAACTGCATCAGGTGAAATGCTAGCTTCACAGTTCGAGCTTGATTTTACTCGCATTGAATGCATGGCTAGCACTCTAATGGGATGCATGTGGTATCTAGACAGCGGTGCCTCGTTCCATATGATGAGGAATAGAGATATCTCGAGTGACTTGGAAGAGAAGGACCTTCAGCAGAACATAGACTTTGGAAATGATGGGAGGTATATCATGACTAACATAAGCACAGTTGCCTTTCAGAGGGAGTATGGCTCCCCTCTCATACTGGAACACGTTTTGTATGTTCCAGGCCTAAGGAATAATCTTGTCTTCGTAGCAGTATTGGAAGACCATGGTTATGATGTGATGTTTGGAAAAGGAAAAGTTTTCCTTAACACATAGTCACGGGACAAGTGAAACAGATCGGTGTAAGACTCAAGAACCTGTATTCTCTTGAGGTCAAGGATGCAAGCAAATATTTGAGGAGAAAAGCAGTGGTTAATGAATTTCTTGTTGAGAGGGAGCACAAATTATCTCTCAACATGGAGCCTCAGAAGCAATCTCAGAAGGTTGTGGAGAAGCTGAATTAGAGAAGCAGAGAGGAGACCGAGTGGAAGCATCCACTCAAGCAGAGACCTCCAAGAGGGGAAAATTTCAAGTCTGATGGGCAGAGGGAGCACATGCAGCCATATCTCCAAGTGATAGGTGGGGTGATGTGTAGACATAATCCCAAGAGATGAAATTTGGGTAGGGTCCATTGATATGGTGTGTCTCATGGATCAAACCTGGCTATGAGGAGCCCACAATACAATGGTAGCAGGAAGGATTAGTTAGATTGATGTGGCCAGACATCAGGAAGGCATAAATCAGAGTGGGTAATGTCGAATACTGGAGCGTAGATTATAGTTGGCAGCAGTGCAGAGGGTATAGATTCAGATGTCAGCAATAGCACATAGAGTCTAGTAGATAGGTGCAGTAGCTAGCAGCACTCAGAAGACTCCGATGATAGATGCATTATACTGATTTAGTTATTCGAAGGCTATTTAGTTTCAGGATTTGTAGGTGCAAACAACACTAGAGAAGTTTTTTTTGCAAAACATTACAAAGGTACCTTTTTAGGATAGATTGAATTCCTTTCTTGTTGAAAGGGAGTGTTGAATTTTTCAACAAGAAACAGTGAAATTGGTAACTAGAAAGGACATAAAATATGCACACATTGGTGATGTTACACAGTGGTGAGTTTACACACTAGTGAGGTTACATGCTAGTGAGGTTACACACTAGTGAGGAATGTGGGTGTCTAATTTATTTTTCCCTTAAATAAATTGGACAATAAATTGTAATTTCATCTCATAAAAACTTGTATCAATTAACTAAGTCATGATGACTGAGTTAGCTCAAGAAATTCAAGTTGAGGGTCTAATATGAGGCATGTAGAGTGATCCAAATATTTTGGGGGTCTAGTTGCAGTTAATGCACTAGTGGGGTGCAGGTGTAATCAGTTAACTCCATTAATTGAGTTAAAATCAATTTAACTAGCTCTAACAAAGCGATGGATTACTGAGAGGTAAAGTGAATTAAATTATATTTAATTCACAAGTAGTGATCAATCATATAACTGATGATTCACTATTAATAGTTGCATGCAATTCAGTTTTGAAGAAGGCCTAGTTGAGACAAAGGTTAAAGGGAACATAACACTTGATGTTTAGAGAATTTCCCGAGTGCATTTATAAAGCCATGAGGAAGCCATGATGTATTGTGCAATGGAGGAAGGTTGATTTTTCTATTTAATAGGGGCCTAATTCTTTAGGAATTGCGTGAGAAAGAAAGGCTGAAGGAAGGTTGATAATTGCCTATGTTTTTGTCCAATTTTTCCTAGATCAGCGGGAGACAATTGGAAGAGTGTTGGACAATCTCATGAGAGATTAAGCATTGTATTGTTTCATGATTCCTTGACCCTATACAATATATGATAGCGAGGTTTTGAGCAGTTTCTTTCGCCAATAATATCTTGTGTTGTGTGAATTATTTACTTCTTTCTCTTACTTGCATTTGATTGAGCGATCATGTTTTGTATTCTGCAAATATTGTAGAAGGATTCAGTATCTTATTTTAGTACATCACAAGATCAGATTGAATCCATTGATATACATTTTATATAAGTTTCCACATGGTATCATAGCTTCTATATAATTTCTAAATGGTATCAGAGCACCAGGAATCACAATATAAGAGAATAGATTGAGTTTATCTTGAACAAGTTCAAATTTGCAGATTTATTCTTCAAGATCCAGCAGCAGATCAAGATTTCTTTCAATGGCTTGAGACTCGAATATGAACTTAAGGGAAATTTGAAATATATTGCATGGAAGGAAAATATGGAGGCATTTTTGGAGGAAAAAAGGTTGAATTAATTCATAGATACGAATATTCCCAAGCCCGCAGCAGCAAATGCCCAACTTCTTGATGCATGGCACATGAAGGTAGTAAAGGAGAGAAGGATCTAGTTAGAGAGAATTCAAGATAATATTGTCTTGAGTCTCCATGGGAAGGAAACTCCATATGATATGTGGAAAGCCTTGAAAGATCATTTTTAGAATAACAGTGACCACAGAAATTTGGCGCTAAAGGAAAAGCTCAGAAAGATCAAAATGGAGGAGGGCGAGCCGGTACCAACATACCTGGAAAAGTTCACTCAATGTTGAGATGAGATTGTAAGTGTTGGTGTGACAGTAGCCCGGGATTATTTGGTGAGCCTAACACTTCTAGGGCTTCCAAAGACCTAGCATAGTTACCCGGACTTTGTGAATGGGAGGGAGAAGTTACCAGACTCGGAGCGTTTGTGGTCTGACTTGGTAATAGAAGAGATAAGGCAGAGCACCACACATGGGACCTCTAGCACCAACAAAGAGTAAGATTGTGTATTAGTTGCAAAAGTAAAGAAATCCAAGGGAAAGAAGTCCCAAGGCGAAGAGGGAAAGAGAAACTTGTCCAAGATCAAGTGTTTTCACTGTCACGAGCATGGGCACTATGTCTTGAATTGTCCACAGAAGAAGGCAAGCAAGAAGAAGCATGTAGTTGCAATGGGTGAAGTGCTAGCTTCACAGTTTGAGCTTGATTTTACTCTCGTTGCATGCATGGCTTGGAATTTAATGGGATGCATGTGGTATCTAGACAACAGTGCCTCATTCCATATGATAGGGAATAGAGATGCGACTTGGAGCAGAAGGACCTTCAGCATAACATAGAGTTTGGAGATGATGGGAGGCATAGCACGACCAACATAGGTAAATTTACCTTTTAGAGGGAGTCTGGCTCCCCTCTTAGACTAGAAGATGTTTTTTTTGTTCCATTCCTAAGGAATAATCTTGTCTCCGTAGTAGTATTGGAAGATTGTGCTTATGATGTGATGTTTATAAAATAATAGGTTTTCCTTAAACACATAGCCACGAGATAGGTGAAACAAATTGGTGTAAGACTCAAGAAATTTTATGCTCTCGAGGTCGAGGATTCATGCAAAGATTTGAGGAGAAAATTGGTGGTTAATGACTTGGTGCTTGAGAGGGAGAACAAATTATCTATCAACATGCAACCTTAGGAGCAATCTCAGAAGGTTTTGGAGAAGCCAAAATTGGAGAAGTAGAGACTAGACTGAGTGGAAGCATCCACTCAAGCAAAGACCTCCAGGAGGGTAAATTTTGAGCCATATGGGCAGAGGGATCACATGCAACCATACCTCCAGGTGAGAGGTGGGGCAATGTGCAGACATAATCTCAAGAGAAGAAATTTTGGCAGGGTCCATTAAGATGGTGTGTCTCATGGATCAAACTTGGCTACGAGGAGCCCATAGAACCATAGTATTAGGAAGGATAGGTTGGATTGATGCAGTCATATGTCAGGAGGACAAAAATCAGAGTGATAGAGGTTGGATACTAGCACGCAAATCAGAGTTGGAAGCAGGGTAGAGGGTACAAATTCAGATGTCACCAGTAGCGTAGAGAGTCGAGTAGACAGGTGCAGTAGCTAGCAGCAATAAGAAGAATCTCATGATAGATGCATTATATTGATTCAACTGTTCATATGCTATTCAATTTCAGGAGTTGCAGGTGCAAACAACATTAGAGAAGTGTTATATGCAGAACATTCCAAAGGTACTGGTTCGGGATAGATTGAATTCCTTTATTGTTGAGAGGGAGTCTTGAAATTTGCAACAAGAATTATTGAAATTGGAAACTAGAAAGGACAAAAAATACACACACATTGGTGAGGTTACACACTAGTGAGGTTACACACTGGTGAGGTTGCACACTAGTTAGGTTACACACTCGTGAGGTTGCACACTAGTTAGGTTACACACTCGTGAGGTTACACACTAGTGAGGTTACACACTAGTGTTTGTACACACTAGTGAGGAATGTGGGTGTCTAATTTATTTTTCCTTAAATAAATTAGACAATAAATTGTAATTTCATCTCATAACAACTTGTATCAACTAACTAAGTCATGATGACTGAGTTAAATCAATAAATTTGAGTTAAGGGTCTAATATGACGCATGCAGATTGATCCTAATGTTTTGGGGGTCTAGTTACAGTTAATACACTAGTGGGGTGCAGGTGTAATAAGTTAAGTCAATTAATTGAGTTAAAATCAGTTTAACTAGTTCTAACTGAGCGATGAATTAGTGAGAGGTCGAGTGAATTAAATTAGATTTAATTCAAAAGTAGTGATCAATCAGATAACTGATGATTCACTATTAATAGTTGCACGCATGTTAGTTCTGAGGAATACCCAGTTGAGACAGAGGTTAAAGGGAACATAACTATTAGTTATATTTTTAGATAATTTCCTGAGTGCAATTATAAAGCCATGAGGAAGCCATGATGGATTGCACAATTGAGGAAGGTTGATTTTCCTATTTAATAGGGGCCTAATTTTTTAGGAATTGTGTGAGCAAGGCAGGTTGAAGGAAGGTTGAGAATTGGCTATGTGTTTGTCCAATTTTGCCTAGATCAATAGGAGACAATTGTCAGAGTGCTGGAGAATCTCTGGGGAGACATTTTCCTTTGCTCTTCCTTTCCATACATTTTTTAATGATTTCCCTTTAGAAATCGACTTTGTGTGGCCACTTTTAAAATTTTAGGGCCGGGCCCATTGGCGCGGGTATCGGGCACGGACCCGCGCCACTGGGCTCCTTTTATTAAAGGGCCCGCGCCACCTGGCGCGACTGTTAGCAAAACAGCCGCGCCAGCGGCCGAACCCAAATTTTCACCTAAAATTCCGGTATTTAAACCAAATTTCTTGAAATTTGAAGCTCACCAAAGATCTAATCAAGGGTTTTTGACCATATGAATGCAGATAACCACTCAAAATGGCAATCGAATGGAAGGAACGAGAACACGGAGATGAGGATGAAGAGGCCATGCAAAGCCAAGCTTGTATGAACGCTCTTAGAGACTGTGGCTTAAAAAATTTCTTCCTCACGCCATGTTTACGAGCTCAGCCCGAGCTCCTCCAATATCTAATCAGCATCTGGGATGAAAATGAACAAGTGTTCAAGCTACGAGACCAGGTGTTAGAGTTGGAGGTCACTGACATTTATTTCATTACTGGATTGTCCCGTAGAGGTTCGATTCCTGTTCTGACTGGAAGCAGACCATCAGGGGAAAATATGGAAGAAGTAATGGCGCGGGTGTGCCGTGGGGCACAAACAGGATCAGGAAGTAAGAAGGTATACATCTCCACCATCCCTGATCTAGCACTGAGAGTTGTACTCCACACCATTACGCAGGCTGCTGGATCGCAGGCACCGCATGAGGCTACAAAGACTCAACTCTTACTGGCCTCAGAATGCATGGGTCCCCGGCTGTATGATTGGGCAACAGCTGTAACGATCAACATGAAAAGGCAGCTCACCAAATGTAAACAGGGGAAACTGAAGCAGTTCGGCTATGGTTCCATCTTGGTATCGTTCATTCTGGAATGCATACCAACCTTCCAGGGCCAAGAGGCCCATGTGGCGAGTCCGATACCACGAGAGCGAGGCCGACTCGGCTGGGCGCTCCTTTGATGCCCGGATACCGGAGGTGACGGATGTCACGGAGGCAGGAAGTTTACTAGGTGGCTACGAGCGCCGTCGTACCGATAGGTGAGAGGGTGGCCCTGCCTAGGGAGGCTGACTCGGGGGGACCCGGATCTCCCACTACCGAAGGCGGCCCGGATGAAGAGATGGAGTGGGCATATATTTTTTGATTTTATGTTTGTATGTTTTTTTTTGTAAACACGTGTCTTAACACGGTATATATATGCATGCGGTGTGGGTCCCCTGAAGACAGGCGGGATACGCCAATCTCTGGGGACGCGGCCTCGCCCACGAGATCCCGGAGGGGAAGGCTTGGGGAGGAGAAGACGCGGTCAGGGCTCTCCCTGGGGATTGCCCATGGGATCCCAGACCCAATAACGACTATGCCAGGGCATCTTAGATGGAGTACCCGGCGCCATACAGTGGGATTTCCGAATCGGATCCACCGAATCTTGAGGCGCCTAGTGCGTGCAGTGACGTGCTATCATGAGCACCATGCGGACTAGTCCTTAGGATTTATGCTACACCTATTTTTTGAGAGACATAGCGTCTCTGGATGTACTAAGACGACTATGTGTATTTTTTGAGTTTTATGTGACACACTCTTATGTAAACATTTCGATATCTATATATATGCATATCTATTTCTGGATGAGTCTTCTTTACATGTGATGATGATTTATAAATTGTGCAAATGTCTATCTAACACCAAATTTGCTACTGCTTCTGTTAATGTATTCAAATGCCTGGGTATATGATGATATGTAATATATTCAAAATTCCTTTCCAGTGATCGAATACGCAAATACAATCGTAAAATGGACGGGTTTCTTACCGAATAGTGCCCGTTCAGCTGCAACACTACAAGCTGTGAATCTGGGTACACGAGCAATTCACGGATACCAAGGTTTAACATGCTGGTTCCATCGTTGTCTACAGGCGCTATATTGCGGTATTGTTCATGAAGTGCAGCCTAAACACACACCTTGTCGATCAGCACCACAGCCCGGGGAATTGACGCGATTACCCGGGGCCGCGGAGGCGGTTGCAGTGCTGCGGGAAGCCTGTCAGCGAAACCCAACAAATGGATAGATAGACATGCACAACCCAGGAGGAGCCGTCCCAGTGAGAAAAACGTTTACAAAGCACACCACACCATGCACACAAATGACAATCACACACCTATGTACACACACCACACCAAGAAATCATTTCAGGCGTAGTACTTTTTAAGGTACAACCCATTTCTGGGCTGCGCCAATGGAACTCCTTCGTAGTCTATAAGCTCGTAGGCCCCATTTTTCAAAACACGTTTTACTATATAGGGGCTGTGCCACATGGGTTGGAGTTTACCGGCTCCAAGCTTATCATGAGCCTGATCATACAAGAGGACTAGGTCTCCTTCGATGAAGGAACGGGGAGAAACAGACTGATCAAAATGGGTTTTGACCCTCTTCTTTTGTGCCTCGATGATCAAGGCAGCCAGACGACGGGTTTCATCCAACCGTTCGAGATACAGAAGACGCTCTTCCTCAGGAGAAGTATCCGGTAAGAGCTCCCTGACTCGTTTGAGCGAGAGAGTTTCTGGTCAAGCGGCAATGCATACTTGACCGTACACCTAGTTGGAATGGAGCCTTGAATGCGTTGCCCTTTTTACTTCGGATGTTGATGCCCAGAGAAACAGGCAGTTGGAGATGCCAAGCTGGATTTATGGATGCTTTTGTTCGACGGCTTATAGTAGTAGGCCTTGCTTGTTCAACTCCAACGACCATTCGCTTGAGGGTAGTATGGCGTTGGTGTGCGTTGACGCATTTATTAACGAACTGTCCCGGCTCACTGTCGTATGTCGCGGAAATGAGTACCGTGATCAGTGACGATAGCTTGAGGAACCCCGAATCGTGCGATAACATGGTTGAATAAAAATGAAGCAGTCGTTTTCCCGTCAGCAGCTAGTGTAGGCATCGCCTCGGCCCACTTAGTGAAGTAGTCGACGGCGACAATGATATACGCATGCCCCCCGGCCGAGTGAGGGTTACACGTCATAAAATCTACGCCCCATTTCGCGAAAGGGCCGACGGTAATAATGGGATGCAAAGGCAACGGCGGCGCGCGCATCTTGCGCTGAAAAATCTGGCACGGATGGCATTTTCGGACTGCAGTGATGCAATCCTTGAATATAGACGGCCAGAAGTAACCTGGCCTCAGAATCTTTTGGGCGTGGCATATCCGGACATGTGTCCACCACAGGCGCCACTGTGGCAGTCATTCAAGACTTTCTCAGCCTCGTCCAAGGTAAGGCATCGTCGGAGCACAGAATCTACTCCAATACGATATAGGGTATCTCCCACTATGCGGTAGGGTTGGGACTGGTGCCGAATCCGACGGCGTGCAGCTTTATCCAACTCAGACCGGAATGTCGCGGTCTGAAGATACACTATGATGTCCCCGTACCAAGGATCATGAGTATCGATAAGAAACGGCGTTTCGTCCGGTATAGATCTTGAGTGTGAGGGAACGGCGTCTGTAGGGAGAGAACATCTCTCAAATCGCGAAGACCCGCAAAACGCTCCACATATAAATAGTGAACTCCAAGTCAAGCTCCTGAAACTCCTGCGGGATGACGATCCATTTGGGATGACGATCCATTTTGGAGTACTTGCCCCCTAGTAATTGTCTAGAAAAGAATATATGTCATAGGGTTGCGATGCAAATACTGTTTATTGTGCGCGAGTGTAATGGCGAAAGCGCTGTACAGCGTGTACAGCTGCTAAGGCCAACTTCTCAACATGTGCGTAACGCGTTTCCGGGTCGAGAAGGTTCCGAGAAAGGTAATAAACAACATGTTCATCACCGTTCTCGTCATCCTGCACCAAGACCATCGCGATGGTGCTTAATGCGGCGACTAGATACAAAGTAAAGTCGCGGTGGTAGTCCGGAGGACGAAGCAACGGAGCATTGACTAGCAATGTCTTCAGCTTCTCAAAGGATTCTTGAGCGATTTCTTCCCAATGAAAGGGAACATTCTGCTTTAACAAACGAGTGAATCCTTTGGCCACCTCGGCGTAATTCGGGATGAAGCGCCTAAGAAAATTCGCTTTCCCTTGCAGACTCTGCAACTGATAAAGGGAGGAGGGTGACGGGAGATTTATAATGGCCTCAACCTTCAAAGGGTCGAGGCGAATTCCGTCTTTCGAGACTATAAAGCCTAAAAGACGGCCAGAATCGACGCAGAAGACGCACTTATGAGGATTGAGCCTAATATTATAGCGTCTGCAATGAAGAAATATCTGGCGAAGATGCTCAGGATGATCCTCTCGCTTACCCGAATGGGCAGGCAAGTCGTCCAGATAAGGCTGGACAATATGGCGAATATCATGAAAAGCGTATGACATCGCACGCTGAAACGTGGCACCAGCGTTCTTTAAGCCGAACGGGAGTTTTTTGTACGCGAAAGTGCCCCATGGACAGATGAATGTGGTCTTATGTTGATCCTCAGGTGCGATATTAATCTGGTTGTAACCTGAGAAACCGTCCATTAAGGAATAGATCTCACTCCCGGCGCAATCGTCGATAATCTGATCGATAAACGGAGTGGGATAATTGTCCTTCGGACAGGCGCGATTGATATCGCGATAATCTACACAGACTCGAATGGTACCCTGCTTTTTATCGACAGGGACGATATTGGACACCCATTCTGTAAGGGGGATAGGATAAATAAACCCCGCGTTCAGAAGTTTTTCAACTTCTGCCTTGATAGCGGCGGCTTTCCGAGGATGCATGGGACGTAAGCGTTGGCGCACGGGTTTCGCACCTGGATAGGTTGGAATCTCGTGGACGACAATACTAGGATCAATTCCTGGCATTTCCTCGTAGGACCATGCAAAAACATCTCTGAATTCTTTGAAAAGTTCCGTATAGAACTGAATCTCCTCGGGAGAACAAGTCACACCCACATGAATGTTCTCAACAATCCCTGGTTTAACAGAGATGTTGATAGGAACAGTTTGAGTAATGTTACTCAGATTGCCCTCTGAAAAGACCTCGTGCGTCAAGATCGGTGTTTGAAGAGGAGGGGAAGGAACCTGAGTAGCATAGCGCTCCAGACAATCAGCCATTGCCCCCAAGCTGGGCATAAACGAGGAGCGATGATGCCCATCGCCCCAGGGCAGCTCCTCGAGAGACATAGTTTCAATGATAGCCTCATCTGAAGGAAAAGTCTCTCTAAGAGGATCAGGTGAATCAGCCTGACCAAGCCAGGGGGATTGCGAATAGACGTCGAGAGCCATGCTCATCGGAGCATGCTGAGGAGGTGGAGGATCCGATGCGGCAACAATCTCACAGTAGCTGATCTCTACTGGCGTCAAAGGCATGGACTCTCCAAACTCATATACCTGCTCAGGTGTAGGAATGAGCCAGGGGTCATCAGTCCTGGACAGCATGTTGACTTGAGCGGTATTCGGTGGCGGCGCAGGGAAAATACCCATGAGGACTGGGTCTTTGAAGAGACCATGTCCTATGCTGTCTGGGGGATTCGGAATTTGATCCACATATGGTACGTTGTTCTCAGAGCTAGAGGTAAAAAATGACAACTGATCTACCGTGACAATCTTGCCCTCGTGAGGGAACTTGATGAATCTAAAGACGGTAGACGGCACGCAGAGCATGGCATTGGTCCAGCTACGGCCAAGAAGTATATTGTAGTTGAGTTTAGCGTCAACCACTTCCACTTCCACGTTGACAGTTTTTCCCTGTAATGTGATCGCAAGACTCTCGAGAACTCCCAGGGGTTTAGATTCCCGACCATCAAATGCCTCAAGGGAATTAGGAGATGATGACAAGGCTGGAGAGCCGATGGCCTTCCAGCAAGCGGAGGACATAACGCAGGTGGATGCACCTTCATCTACGACGGCCCTATGAACGTTTAGACCATTAATCTCGACTTGAATGACCAAAGCGATTTGATGTGGAAGCCGGGGAGTATAATTCTCCAGATCGAAGGTGATAAGGCTCGAGTCGGCGGGATCGATACCACCGATCGCAGACAGTAAAGCCTTCCGTTGTGAAGGACAACTTTGAAGAACCTCAAGTGCGGACATAGCGCATGGCGCCTGTGCCAAATCCTCAACAATACTGTAATGTTGGGCGGCACGAGCATTTGGATTATAAGAGGATCTCCGAAGAACACCCTTGGGAGGTGGCTTCACAACGGGTTCGAGAGTCGGCTTCTCGATTTCCAATGGACCAGAAACAGGTGGGGGAGGCGGCCCATCCGCAACTGCCTTCCCGGGCGCCTGCCGTGATTCATTGTAGTCCTTCGACCGCGTAGCGATAGTGATAGGTGCATTAGTCTTCATCATGAAAACTTGAGACCCAAACGGTGCAGATGGTGACGCCTGTTCGACCATCTGGGTCTGCTGAGATGGAAATGGCTCTTTTAAAACAGCTGGAGTCCCTTTTGAGCCTTTAAGAAGTTGACTAACTTCGGACCGTCGTGGACAATCCTTAGTATAATGGTCACCTTCACAGATGAGGCAAGGGAATTTCGGCTTCCGTTGGGAGCCATCCTCAGTTCGAGATTTGGATTCTGGTTTCGGGGCATCAGATTTTGATTTGCCTTTGCCCTTCTTTTTCCCCTTGGAGGATTTGTCCGCAGGATTGGCCTGGACGGCATTCACCTCCGCGGTTTTACCAGAATCGGATGAGGCGGGATTAGCAGAGGTATTATTGGAAGAATTAGCCTTCTGCTTCCCATTCGAAGACTTCTTTGAATTTTGAGAAACGGAACCAATGACGCCATCCACCGTAGGGGTAGGCGGGGCCTTTGTGGCTCCGGGCCGTGGAGCATCAGGCAAGATTTCATAAAGCGTGCCAGATTGCGAATAAACAAGATCCAGGTACTGGGCACGCGCGATAGCTTGTTCCTCCGTCACACACGCTCCCATCGCGATATCCTGAGCGATTTTATTGACAAAGGAGGTGGTGAACCAGTGAGTCAAAATCTGATCAGGTATATGAAACTTGATCAGTCGACGACGGCGCCGCCACTCATGGATGTGATCCGAGATGTGAGTGGCCGTGTCCTGCTTCAGAGAAGACAGGAGGTGCGTCCCGGCCTCATATCGGACCGGTAACTGGAAATGCGTGAGGAAAGCCATGGCTAACGAGTTGAAATCTTGAAAAATACCACGGGACAGTTCTATGTACCACTTAGCAGCAGCTCCTGTTAAAGTACGCTGGAAAAGACGCAGACGAATCGAATCGTCGGTCCAAGAGTTAGACGAACACCAGAGGTGATACGTCATCACATGCGCCTGGGGGTCTTCGCCAGCTTTGCCCTCAAACTTGGGACAGTCTCCTGGTATCTTGGTGGGAACCGGAGGCCAATATGGATTATGTGAAATCAAATCATTGGTCAACTTTGAAACGTCCGGCAGATCCAAGGTAGCCAGGAACGGCAATGGAGGATTAACTCCCATGCCAGTCCCAGAATAAGCTCCGGTACCCATGCTCCACGATGGTTGTGAATACCCCTGCCCCCATGGGTTCTGTCCCGTAGGATTCTGACCGTGAGTGGCATAATTCATATAGCCAGACTGATTTGGATTCTGATAACCATAGTGCGGGGCTTGATAACCAGAGTTCGTGCCCTGGTTAGGCGTTTGCCCCGTATAAGCAGCGTTTGGATTTGGCTGCTGAGCATAGGTAGAACCGAGTGGAGGAGGTTGATACTGAGAGCCTCCAGGGTGGTTATAGTTCGGTTGAGACTGACCATGAGGATAATAACCACTCTGAGGATGAGTAGACTGCTGATAAGTGGAACCCTGCGGAGCCTGGTGCGTAGGGCGCAGCTGTTGATTTGGCTGCGGCATTGAATGAACAGGCTGCTGAGCAGAGTGAACGGAATGAGAGGGCTGGCCTGAATGAACAGGTTGACCCGAGTGAGGGGGCGGCCCTGAATGAACAGGTTGGCCCGGATAAACAGGCGGCGCTGGTTGCGCAGGCTGACCTGGTTGTAAGTGAGCCCCAGGTTGCACCGAATAAGCCGGTTGGCCTGGAGGCGGGACACCAGGTTGTGCCGGATGACCCGGTTGGCCTGGTGGTGGAACAGGACCAGGTGCTTGCTGGAAACCAGTTTGACCTGAAGCAGAACCATAAAGTGGTCCTGGCTGATATGCAACGTTAGAGACAACAGGATATTGCGGTTGCATCGGTAAAGAAGGCTGGATTTGCCCCCCAGGACCATAGGCCGGTCCCTGTTGATACCCCGGCTGAGGCTGAGCAGGTTGACCAGCAGGGCTATAATATGGTCCTTGCGGATTGTACAATGGCCCTTGCTGGCCCGCAGAGTAGCCTTGGATGGGCTGTCCCTGTGGGTCGTACAGATAGCCAGGTTGGCCTGCAGGTTGGCCTTGGAAAGGTTGTCCCTGCAGGTTGTGAGCCTGGTTGTACGGTAAACCTTGAACATACAGATAAGCCTCAGGAGCAGGAAGACGCAAAATGTCCCCATGCTCGTCAAGCTGACCCGGAAAACCATACACGGGAGTGCCGTCCTGCGCATAGTGCGAAAAGAAAGATCGATAAGGATCTTGGGGAATTTGTCCAGCTCCGGCGTTCGGCTGTTGCAAAAACAACCGATACTCCTCTGGAGAGATATTCTCCGGTATGGCAGTAGCTAGATAAACATCTTCGGGAGTTGGCCCAGCCCTGGTAGCTGAGACAACAGCAGAAGAGGCAGCTACACAAACAGTGGGCCGCACGGGAACAGAAGTGACGGGCGTCGAAGGAGACACCCCGGGTGTAGTGGCAGCTGGCCTCGAAGCAGGAGATGATATTCCCATAGAGGCAGCAGCTGAAATGATCTGACCCAGAGATCTGTATCCCTGCGGTAAAGAAGGACCAGCTGACGATGTGGTAGCCAGCTCAGTATCGTCTCCCTCAAACAATCTACGAGGGATGCGCTGATAGTCATCAGACCCGGGAATTTCCTCACCAGAATCACTCATGGTTGATCCTGCCGTTAAATCACGCAGAAGACGGCGAGGACTAGGAGGAAAAATAGCAGCAACAAACGGTGAACCCGATGTAAGAGAAAGGAAATCAGCTCCTAATCTCAATTCAGACACAGGGTTCGAAAAGGGCCAATTGAACTCAACTGGTCCTCCAAAGGGTTGCTCGGTGAGAACCTGTCCCCCGTCAGGAAACTCGGAAACAACAGGCTGCTGTGGTTCAACAGAAGGATGAGAGGCTTCTGAAGAATCGTCCGTGTAAGGACTACCAGTAGACGAAACCGATGGTTTCGCCACTGTGGCAAAAGACTAGAAGAAAAGATCAAACACACACACGGGCTGAAAATGAGTTAAGACACATGATCAAACAATCAACAAGCAATGTCTAAACAGGTGTGTAATCGTGGGCGATTAATTTTACCACATTGGAAAGTAAGAGATTCTACCGTTTCATATTTTAAGAGTCGAGAAACGATAAAAAGATGACTCTATCTCTTTCAGAGTTGATACAAGCGTGAAAGGACAAGCGCTTGATGGTCTTTTCAAGTTTAAGGAGTCAGAAAAGACCAAATGACTGCTCAGGAAAAACTAGGCACAAAGGGTGTACCAAATATCCGTGAACTGCAATATACACCTTGGTTTCAAAAATGAAACAGAAATCGACCAAGGACTTTCCGTACGTGCAGGTAGTCTCTCCGAATGCTGTGTTCGGTGTATCACGGGTATAGGGCGGCAGACTCGGCTTCCTGTGGATAAAGGATTGAAAACCTATGGGGGTCTCCCTTTATATACACGACGGTACGGGGAGCACAAGTCCGTACTAGCGCTGTCTAAAGCCAACAGGCGAACGACAGCTGCTAGGTTTAACGACGCCGAAACACGTCTCTAGCCTAGACCTTCTAAATATGTTTCGTTAAGTTCCAATGTTGCCTTAGGTTAATTGAATAAATTTTACAGTTGATCTTCAATTAAGTTTCAATTTCTAGGCCCTATCGTATGTAGTGTCTCGAAAGACTCCTAAATGCAAGCTATATGCCACAGTGCAACATTTCGTTCGATGAAAACTAGTTAAATAAGAGTTGAGAGCTTTTATGCAAACGAAATGAACGGAATACAAACAACAATGTCTCTAATGCAACTAATGCAACTGAACACTTTTCATTCAAACACTAATCACTAGCGATATGGAAAAGATCACAATTTGCACTAATTAATCAAAACAAAAGAGATTTTTTTTTTGGTTTTTTTTTTTTTGATTTTCAATGTCTAATGGCTAATGTGCACTGAAAACAAAAGGAACAATTTGAGAGATGATATTCAAAAGAGCGAAACAAACAAAATTCACTCAACAATGCAATCAATCAGATCCCCAAATCGACCCAAAGTCTCTCAAAGCAAAGAAAGACCCAAAAGCTTCCGATGGACCGTGTGATCTAGGTCCAAAGCAAGGGAAACGAATTCCGAGTGAAGGAATGGACAATCACCCAAAAAACGCAACAAAACAATCAAAGACTGTTAAGAGAGCGTGGAGGATCAATCAACAAGTTGAAAGGACAATCAAGACACCTAAATTCCCAAGGAGGGCTCGATACACTAAGCCACTAGATGCCCTAGGGCTCAAAACGTGAAATCGGTAGATAGAAGCAAACAACCCAAGGACAGAGGTGAATTCCAGCCAAACAAGACTCCAACAGACTCAGACAGTCAGAAAATCAAGAAGAGAAGTATTGATCAGATCCAAAGAGCCAAAAAAATGAAGAAACTCAAAAAAATTACAGGTGTGGCGCGACTGTGAGAGTGAAACTGGCGCCAGAAGCCAATTGGCGCGGTCTAGACAAAGGCAACATGCACCAAGTGGCGCGACTGTCGGGTTAAAAACCGCGCCAGTCGAGTTTCTCAACAAAAATTAAAAACAAGCTACTTCCAGAAGCAGACCAATACAAGCTAAGCAAACCAAGCAGCTAAAACAATGAAAGAATCCAACCCAGAAGGTTCATCAAGCAAGGAGAAACGATCAAAGCGAAACAATCATAAACGAGTCAAGGAAAACCAGACGATCCCCAGCGGAGTCGCCAATTTGTTGAGGAGGTAAATCCCCTCTGTGGACAGAGGCGATCCCTACTAGCCCAGCAGGGGTCTAGCAACAAACAAACAATGCTATGACGCAAGCTCCTAATTACGAATGAAAGACTTGGGATAGAAGCCTACCTGGATTCCAACGCTATGACCTGAAGAAGAAGCGTCCCCGTCCTTCAGCCCTGGCAGATCACAATCCTTCCACGATCTCCGCGGATGAACACCTGCACATAGAAGAAACGAACAGATACAAGCATAGGAACCAGCATACGTAACTAAACATCGGTCAGAAAAGATATTACTCGCATTAACATGATGGAAAAAGGAGTGGAACTATAATCATAGTCATCTATTAAAATGATAAACGAATAGAAGTTACAACCAAGTTCTGACGTTGCAGCTTCCTTCGAACGGGTCTCCGGTCGTCCACGTCTCGCAAAGCTCGCCAAGGAAAGGGAAACCTCTCCAGAGTCTCGTAACAATGGTCTCCTCGCTCGAATGGGCCTTAAGGGAAAGAAGGGATTCTTTTCAGCACAAAGGCACTTGGGAATAGGAGATGCAAAGCTTCAGCACTTCAAGACCAGCTTGCCATGGATCTGAGCAAGCTTTTATAGATGGGGAAGGAGGGAGTTGGGATCCCTATTATTATGGGATTGGCCCTATCAACAAGGAAGGTTCCATGGAAGGTGGCAAAACTACTTCCCTTCCATAGAACTCCCGCAGCCAAACCTCCCAACTCAAGATAGGCAATGGTTGTGAGTTTGTTTGAACTCAACTTCCGCCATCCATATTTAAAAAACAGTCCTTAAAATGGGTGGCGCGATTGCTGCTCTATGACAGAGCGCCAAGTGGCGCGACCTCTTTACAGGATTTCCCTGATTGGCGCGAGCACTGAACTGTCTACCCGCGCCAATGCAAAAAGAGATGTTTTTTATGAGTTTTGCAAGGAGATATCTCAAGGGAAAATAAAGCTCATGTTCAGAGGGATGCATTGATGATATTTTCAAGGCATGACAATGTTCACAGGTCACGGAATGGGTCCTCCATTGTGCGGGATGGGGAATGGTAAGGACGGTGACAAATTACTGTGTAACACAAATGAAGGTAACAAAGGGGAGAAGGATATTGTCAGAGGGAGTTCGAGATCATATTTTCTTGAGTCTCCATGGGAAGGAAAATCCATATGCTATGTGGAAGGCCTTGAAAAATATGTTTCAGAATAGCAGTGACCACATAAAGTTGGCGCTGGAGGAAAAACTCAAAAATATCAAGATGGAGGAGGGCAAGACGGTACCAACATACTTGGCGAAGTTCACTCAATGTTGACATCAGCTTAAAAGTTTTGGTGTGATAGTAGCCTAGGATGATTTGGTGAGCCTAGAACTTCTAGGCCTTCCCAAGGGCTGGCATAGTTACCAGGACTCTGTGACTGGGAGGGATAAGTTACCAGACTGGGAGTGTTTGTGGTCTGACATGGTAATAGAAGAGATAAGGCGGAGCACCAGAGATGGGACCTCCAGCACCAACAAAGAATAATATAGTGTATTAGTCAAAAAAGGAAAGAACTCCCAAGGTGAAGAGGGCAAGAGAGACTTGTCCAAGATCAAGTGTTTTCATTGTCACGAGCATGGGCACTATGCCTCGAATTATCCACAGAAGAAGTCAAGAAAGAATGAGCCTGTAGTTGTAGAAGGTGAAGCACTAGCTTCATAGTTCGAGCTTGATTTTACTCTCATTGTGTGCATGGCTAGCACTGTAATGGGATGCATGTGGTATCTAGATAGCGGGGCCTCGTTCCATATGACGGGGAAGAGAGATCTCTTCAGTGACTTGGAGGAGAAGGACCTTCAATAGAACATAGATTTTGGAGATGACGAGAGGTATAGCGCAACCGGAATAGGTACATTTAACTTTAAGAGTGAGTCAGGATCCCCTCTTAGACTCACATATGTTTTCTATGTTACAGGCCTGTTAGCACCTAATTTGAACCTTAGGTTGAAAGAAGGCAAATTAGGGTAACCTCAAACCACACTCGGCCTTGTAGCTAGCCCTACAAGGTTAGGAGAGGGCTCTCTCCAGAAAAAATATTCAATGAAATATAAGGGTAAACTGATTTTAGGCTAGGTATAATAATTGGAAATATTTTTATAAATTTCAGGGTTGTATGGAACAGATGGGGCAGTTTGAATCTAGGAATTAAATCAGAGATATAGGGTATTTCATGGGGCAAGGTAGGCAGGGATTTTAACAATTCAGTTTAAATAATGATGAGATGATTAAAATTGGTGAGGAGATGAAAAGGGCATAGGAGATGGATCCTTTTCAAACAGTAGAAAATATAGAGTGTTGAATAATTTCCCAAGGCAGAGCATTATACAATGGATTCTACCTATCTATCTTGAAAGCATTCGACCGAAAATGTGAATGAATGAATAATGAACATAACAATTAACAGATGAACACAAAGGAAAAAACAATGCTAAAATCCATACCATAGGGACCCCACAAATTAGAGCTGCATATCTTTATTAATTCCCTGCCGAACTATTACAAATGGAGCGCAGATCATCCTCAAAAATTTCCAACTTATTCCACACCTTATTCCCCCTTTACAATGATGAAGAATTACATTAAATATATAGAATTTGAGGGGAGTAGATCCACAGAAGAAGGAGATGTTTCACCAGCTCAGAAACCGAAATCTAAACATAGGAAAAATACCAACAATCTGCCCCTGAAAAGAAGGAGAAACAATACATATGATCATCTAGAGGATTTGTAGTTGCTCAAACAGAGGAGAAGAAAGACAAATTTGGAACTGTTTCTCCTTTTTATCGTTGCTGTCGTGCTATAATGATCTCTGTGTTTATATTTAGCTCTTGGTTTTGACTGTTTATTTTCTTTTGTTTGAAAATTCCAAGAAATTCCCTTTCAAAACAATAGAACTGAAAATTTTGCCATTTAATGAAGAAAAATCCCCTTTTTGGGTGAAAAAGAGAAAAGGAAAGGATATTGGGCCCGATTTGTGATCGCAAATCGCAATCGAAAATTGCAATCAGAAGAGGGGAGGGAGTGTATCACATAGCGGATGGAATGTGATTGGAAATTGCGATGCAATAGTGTATAGGGGGAGTCTCGTGGGAAAATCGCAATCGCAAATCAGAAATCGCAGCGAGAGAGGAGTGGGCATATTTTATTTGATAACTTGCGATGCAATGGAGTAATATAATAGAGAGGGTGCAATAAGCGATGTCTGATGGTGTAAATGAAAAATCCCTTTAAAAAAAATTAAAAGGAATTTTGCGCTTTTACATAGGAAAAAATGATTTTTCATTGAAAAGAGCGGAGCGCTTTAAGGTGGGACCCAACCAATCGCAATCGCAAATCGGCGGAGGAAGTGCGGAGGTTTGGACATGGTGGAGTGAAAAAATGCGATAAAGACTTTGCGAAGAAATGACTTATGAAATTAAAATAATCGAATACAAAGGACAAACCCCTTTTTGTTTGCAAAGGGCGGAAGGCCTTTAGGTGGGGCCTGGGGGTAAATCGCAATCGCAATTGGGAAGGAGAGCGGAGTGCTACATAATGGGATTCACCGATTTCAATTGGGGATATGCGATTAATTGCATCGGAAAATCAGAAAAAGGGAAATTAGGGTCATGTGGCAATCGGGTGATCAGATCGGCGATGTGATGCAATCACATCGGAAGTGGGTAAATCGGAGGTGACTCAATCGGGAGTTGGCTCAATCGGGAGTAACTCAATCGAGGGTGACTCAATCGGAACAATAGTGGGTAAAATCACCTTGATACATTTACTGAAGAAATAGAAGAGGTTGATAGCCATGAACATATTCCTGCTAACTCCAATTATCATAGATCAGAAAATGGATTTACAGATCAATATGTGGAAGAGGAATCTACTGATTTAATATGTATGTTTGATGACATTCCTTATTTTGATGATTTTCCAAAGTATGATCATTATGATGATATTTATGTTCTCCAAACTCAAGCTAACTATACAAAGAAATTAGCAGCTAGTTTGTGGGATGAGGAAACTCAGTTTCAGCAGCTAGAATACAGTAATCAACCAATACATATCAGCCATGAAAGTGAGGAAGAAAGAGCAGAAAATGTGGAAATAAGTAAAGATTCTTTACCTCTTTGTTTTTCTTCATTCAAGTTCATTAGAGACAAATTTCATGCTATCAATAATCATTAGTCTTTAGATATTTTTATGGACAACAAAGAAGATAATGAAACTCTTGATCAGGATATTTTAGTTTCACAATTACAATTATCAAATTCCATTGAAATAAATGATCAAATGACACAAGAAAGTTCCATACCACTATGTTTTGAATCATTTCAGCGTTTAAATGAAATATCGTGTAACATATTTAAATAAAAGGATGAGAAACTTGTTGAAGTTTATGAAGTCCCATGGAATCCTATATGCCATAAGTTGCAACAATTTTCCCAAGTTTTTCATTATCGAATAGCTGATATGTTGGATATTGAATGCATTCAAAGAATTCCTCTATTAACTAACTATGAATTTCAAAATCAAGATGATAAAGATTTCAATAGTCAAACATTACAATCAGTAGGAATATCATCACAAATATTATCTGAAAGTTTGCAAGGAGATAAATATGAAAATAAAATTTCATATTCATGATATGGAGGCCATCCAGAACAGATGTACAGTTGTTCAGATCAGTTAAACATCAGTGCATATATTTTGGAAGATCCTTTTGTACAATTTGTAGAGTCAAAAGAGGAAATCAGGTATTTCATTATCCTCTAATTTGTTGACAAGTTTCTAATAGGTTGTGGAATTACAGTTTTGGTAATCAACAAGCAAATGCAACAAAATATATCAAAGTACATAATGCTTGAATGGTTGCATTGGATATTTCATTTTACCTAACTAGTAGTTGGACAACTGAGTAGAGTAAGTAGGTAGGATTTCAGCTTATTTCAGTTTTCAGTTTTTCGCTAGTTTTGAAAATAATTCATTAAGATTTAAAGCCAAGGAGAAGGTCCTAAAAATATTTAAGATCTATCAGTCTAGTTTAAGAATTGCAGTATGTTCTTTTAATTTCAGATCAGATTTTAGTTTGCAGAAAAAGGACTAAATTCAATTCAAGAGTTTCAGTCACTGAGATTTTATAACAAAGAAAATGTATGTTTGGGATTGGCTCAAAGGATCAGACTTATAGTCGACGGTGTTCTTGACATCTCACAAGGAGATGCCATCCCCATGTGAAGCCGCTGTTAGGATCCTATAAATATAGGATTCATAATTTTGAATTGAATTTTGATAGTCTTGTAAATATGTACATACCTTGCTTTCTGCAAGTTCTTTTCCCATATTTTGTAAAAAAATAAAAAAATAGAAAATCAAAAAGAGGGTAAAAGTCCTAAAAGAAAGATCAAAGGACTTAAAAAATTACATATACCCCAAAAGTAAAAAGATGAAATAAAATATGAAAGTGTGCAAGTCCAAATGCCACCACTTTTTACTCTTTAATCTTGACTTGTCATGTTTTCAATTTCCATGTTCTATATAGTGAATAAAGATTGGTGAGACAGTTTAATCCTGACTAATTAGTAGATAGATAGAGAATAATGAGGAGCTCATCAGTTTAATCTAAGCCCTTGGATGAAATAAGGTAGAATTAGATAGTTTTTATGCTTTCAAAAGAATAAAATGTTTCAAGGTAGCAAGCTTAAATGCAGCTGCCAAAAGGAAGAAAAAATGTTAGAATAAAAGTTGGGTAGGTAGAAAGAAGTGGGAAGAAGCTTGTAAATACTCATCACCGGATAAAAATTACTAATTTCCCATCCCCTATAGTAATTCTGCATTCTATACTTTCAGTTAAAGGGGCTCAGAGCATTTCTTTGACTTCTGTTGGAACTAGACCCAAGGCTCAATGATTGATTTGTTGAACATGTTGAATTCCTATATTAATCCCCAATTATCATTATTTACCCTTCATTCACCCATTACAACTCAAAATTTTAAGTAATAACTCCTTTCTTACTTAATGATACAAAATATCCCATTTGATTAAGTCCCTCCATTTCATAAAGCATACAAACCCTAAAAAAAAATCTTATCCTAAGTAAAAGTGGTGAAATCATCAAATGATAAACTTTGCTTTAAGGTTTTCACTTTACTTGGTCAAATAAGTGTATTTCTTGAGTATTTCATTTTCCTTATCATATTAATTTTTTACTTATTTTATTAATTCCCTAAAAGAGACCTTATCCTATTAATATAACTCCTTTTATTTAAATATCCTAAAAAAACCCATTAATATAAGATTTTATGCCAAATTAATTATTCACATGTTGAAATAAAATCCTAAAATATACCCCCTTTGGCATAAAACTAACTATATATAAATACCCCGCCCCCTATGGTTATAGACCTTTCCAAAAGTCTAAAACTATATAATACAAAAAAAATGCAAAAATTGGCTTCTTATGCATATCTTATGTATTTCTAAGCGCATAAAAATTACCCCGCTCATCTCATTTTATCCTAAGTTTTTTATAAAGGTTCAACCAGTGCCTTTGTAAATACATTTTCTATCCGTCCCCACACAAACGTAACCCAAGGTTAAAGTGTGAAATTACATAACTTAAAGCTTTTCCCTTTTCCCGATATGTAAAGCCACCTGATTTATATAAAGTTAACCTATGGTTTTAACCTCACTTTGCATATTAAAACATTGCCTCCGCATCCAAAGTTGAGTTATACCCCCGACCCACATATATAAGCTCCACTTATATAAACATAACTTCTTTATTTTCATATAAGAACTTTGGTTAAAATGCACATCATACAAAGGTTTTTATTAAGTTTCCAAGCCATCAACACATAGTTCAAACCGTGGTCCCACCACCATTTCGACCGCAACTCCTAAAACTAATCGCGACATTCGTTTCCTTTCCAATGATCCAACGACGCAGGATTGCTATTGCGCCCATAAACCAATCGATTGCCCAAAGCTCAAACGGACACGAAATGGGCAGTTTTCCCATTTTCGCCTCCCGTGACGTGGTGCGATTTCATTTGATCGCGCTCTTTTCAGCAAAAACTACTTACCACCAAGATCCAATGCGAAAACTGCTTCTGGTGACACATTTCAAAAATCAAAACTTCTCCCACTTTGATTTGACTAGCATTCATTATGTTTAAAAAAAAAATTATATCAAAGGTTTAAACCTTTGTTATGATATTTATTTACATTATTTGTGCTTCACGACTCTTAAAAAGAACTCTTCTTGACTATATTGAAGCTGTCCGACTGTGTTTTAAACCTAAATTTCACATTCAAAGCCCATTTTAACCACATATTTCCTGTTTGAAGACCATCAAAGAATTTTTCGACTCCTTGAACCAAAGCTCAAATTCAACCTTAAAAAGTTGCAGAAACCCTTTCGACAGTCGAATACCTACCATCTGAGGTATTTCTCAACATACAGAACCTGAAAATTCAAAGTTTAAACCATCCATAAGTAAAACAAAGTCTAAATTAGGAGAATTATCTGTAGAAATTGCCCAAAAACACCCAAAAGTAGGCCAAACCCTATGCAAATTTTTCCAGGAAACCTTATTTCCGCTGTAAACCTTTTTTAAGCTAATTACATCAGTTTGTGACTTCTGAAGATGAATTCTAAAACATAAAAGGGTTTAAATTCTACAGATATCTTAAAAACTCCTTTTTATAGTCCAAACCATTCAGGAAACCCTCATTTCTTATCTTATCCCAGTTTATAGCTGACAAGCGTAATTGAGCAAAAAGTCCAAAAGAAGCCATCCTTAGCCTAAATTGCTCAATTTCATCTCTATTGAAGTAAAAAAATCCTGCAAATAGCCTAATCTTGCAGTAGTTACCCAAAATGCCTAAAAATAGAGTTAGACCTCTACGGACTGATCTCATTCCACAGGTCTTTTCAAAATCCTTCAATCACCTCCCTGTAGACCTAGGTTTCATTAACAAATTGTTTGATTTTTTCAGGTTATTATCAGAATATGGATTTGGGCCAATAGTTTCAATACTAGTTGACAAAATTGTTTGCTCTAAATTCTCATATTTTAATTCAAAAGCTTCATTCAACAAACAGTTTGTTTACAAAGGAAAGAATAAAATCAAGTTAGAGAGAGATAAGAATGATGAAATGTGCATAGTGAATGGTAAAAGTGAAATCAGAATTCACAATGACATAGAAAACAAAACAATCAAAGAGCATCAGAGTTAAAGTGTATCAGGTAAAAGTTAGAGTGAAAGTTAAAACAAAGTTACAGAGCAGTCAAGGTAAAACAGTAAAAGTAAAAACAGAGTCATTAATGGTTAACAAAGATGAAAATACTTTCACCAACAACAATGAAGTTTATCCAAAGTGAAAGTAAAATAGTTAAAAGAACAAAAATGTTAAAAGATGAAAACAAAGCAAGAAGGAACATTTTTGCAGAAATTTCCTGTTTAAGTCATGTTTTTGCAGAAACTATTTTGACCAATCCAAGAATAAACTTTCAAAACTGAAGGAGGTTTATTTTCTTAATATTTCCACCTACAAAAACCTCTCTCAATTTTCTAACAGCCATTATGGTTTGGTAAATATTAAACAATATTGGAAAACACTTTTTGCAGAAAATTCCTGTTAAGTCATCATTTTACAGAGAAACTTGTAGGCAATCAGAAATACATCTTACAAAACTGAAGGAGGTTTTTGTTCCTAAGAGACTCATCTACACAAAACTATCTCACTTTGTGCACAATAATTACAGAATGAAAGATACATGTGCATCTTTACAGCCTATTTTTCAGACTCTGTAAAACTATGTTTTACACATCTCTTTTCAGAGCCTATTGTGAACAGCTGGAGGAGAAATTTACGAAACTGAGAGAGGTGTATCTCACCAAATTATGCATATAAAATAACCTATTTCAATTTTTACATATCTATTTCGGATTTAGAAATAAAAAGGTATCATTGGACCCCAAGTTTGCAAAATTGTTGCAGTAGAATGCACAAAGAAAGGAAACAGTTAGTGACTTGGATGCCTCATCATAAACTAAGAGTTGAGATCAAATTATAATTCTCCTCTTTGTCATAATATATCCATAAAAAATAGTGCCAAATAGATGCATTATTTTTTAGTGTCCTTTAATTAAGTTCTATTTATGTAAATCAGTTGGAGATATTTGTAAACCAATCTTGATATTTTTTTTAAGATATTCTAGTTTAGAATTTGTATAAATATTTCACTCTTTGAAGTATTTTAGGGTGGAATAAAACTGATAAGATTACTATAGAATTTTTGCTGATACATTGGAGGCTTACATGTGTTGATTTCAAAGTAGCAGACTAGACAAAGCTAATTGGGCATCATAATTCAGGATTCTTGCGATAAGTTAAAGAGTAAAGTGCATCTTTTCTTGTCATTGTTTCGTTTCTGAGTTCCGTGCAATTTCATTATGTGTTTGATATGTCTTAATGAGTAACTAGGAATATTACTTCAGGATTAGCTTATTTCTCCCTGTTTTAACTAAGTTACCATGTAAATGTTTTATGATGATTTCCAGTGTTAGGAATCCTTCATTGCTCCTACTCTCGTTTGACCCCTGCCTCCTTCCTCTATTGTCCAGATCAAAGGATCCTTCTTGCCCTTTATCCTGACTATACCATTTCATCAAAAAAACTTTTACCCAAAACTCTAAGGGTTATCTATCTTTCCCTGAATACATTTGCATCCTTTTGGCCTTGTCTTCTAGTTCTGCTTGCTAGACTTTGACTCCATAGCCTAATGGACTAGTAGATCCCTCTTTAATTTGTCTTTAAGTAATCTTATTTTCCACCAAAAACTTTAAAAAAAAACCAAAATTTTCTATCATAACTAGCCGAAAACATAAATAAAATAAAAAAGATAAATCTTAAAGAGGGAGCCCGCTCTGAACTATAGGAATGCTAGATCCTATTGTTCCAAGTAGGTTTGTGGTTACCTTGGACTATTTCTCTTGAACCTGGAGAAATTACTGAGTGCTAACAGAACCAAGGAGAACTCCATAGAGAGAGTCCCGTCCGAATTCCCGATGAGCCTTTGTGAGACGCGCTTCGCTTGAACCCTGTTGGAGGAGACCGCGACGTCGAAGCTTGGTTGTACTTTTCCTTTCATTTATTAATATACTCGACTAGGGTGTTGGTTCCATCATTGTGTTATGTTGGTTATTTAATGCAATTGATTTAGTTTGACTAACTAATAGTTACGAACATGAATTAGTATGTTGTATATTGTCATTGTTTCTTGTGTGTGCGCAAGTGTCCGAGTGTGAAAGTGTGCAGACCGTGACCAGTCAAACCAGGAGCGAGAGGCAGCCACTCTTTCTGATGACAATAACAGCATAGGACCTCTGGTAAGTAATCTATAGAATCTCCATCCATTTGTTAACTAGGAATCAATATTATAGCTTGTTTTGTTTGTTGCTAGACCCACCCTAGGGCTAGTGGGATCGCCTCTATCCACAAACGGGATTTACCTCACCAAAAAATTGGCGACTCCAATGGGGATCAGTGTGAGTTTATCTTTCATCCATTAGGTCTTCTTTTTGGTATTTTCTTGCTTATTTTTCCTTTTCTGATTATTCTGCTAAGTCTAAGACCCTTGTTCAGCCCTAGAGGATCAGATCTGATCTCTGTCTTTCAAAAATTTTCCCTTTTGCTTGAGTGAACTGGCTTGGCATGCTTTCTGTTAGGACATTTGTGCCGATTGGCACTAGTTTCTAGTGTTGTGCCCGTGCCATCCCCTGTTTGGCGCTAATTACAGCCAAACAGCCGCGCCGACCCCTGTAGGTTTTAGGATTTGATCTGTTTTGAAGATTTTTGGTCAGTACTTGTGCTTCTGGTTTATTTCTCGCCATGTCTTGAGTGCTTTGGGATTTTTTTATATTGTGCTCAAATTTCTTCCTTCAGTTGTTTTTCCGTTTCCTATCAGCATCACAGCCTTAGGGTTTTTAAGTGCTTTGGTATGCTGAGCCTCCTGTAGGAGTTTGAGTCTTTGGTTTCGCAGTCAACTTCATTCCTTGTTTGGTTGCATTCAGCTCCCTTCATCCGTTTGAGTGATTGCATTGGTTGAATTATTCTTGCCTCTTTCGTTCAATTTTGCTTCTTGTCACTCCAAGCATAGCTCACACTGCTTGCATGGGTCTATTTTGAAATATTTCTTCAATTTGAGATATTGCAATGTTGGTTTGAGTTGTGTTATGTTTGTTTTGGGTTGATTGAAATTATTTCGCTTCAACTCTCACATTAATGTTATCGAACTAGTGTTTTGGTTTGTTTTTCATGTCATTTAGTGCACTTTTTTCTCTATTACACTGAAAAAAAAAAAAAAAAAAAAAAAAAAAAAAAAAAAAAAAAAAAAAAAAAAAAAAAAAAAAAATCCTTGCATTCTTGTTTGCATTGTGAAATTGAAATTCTTTCGCATATCTAGCATTGGAAAATTCTAGGAAAGATTTATCATTTTCATTAGCTTGCATCAGATACTATAGTGGATGCTTCTGCATGTTCTTATTATTTCTTATCACTTGAAAACTCCTAACTTTCTCATAGATATATTTTCATCGAACAAAATGGTAGTTTTTGGCATGTAGCTTGCATTTAGTGATTTTTGAGATCCAACATTTGGTAGGACATTGTAATTGAAACGTAAATACAAGATCAACTTAAAATTTACTCAATTAACCTAAGGAAACATTGAAACCTAATGAAACATCTAGTGGTCTAAGTTAGAGACGTGTTCCGGCGTCCTTAAACCTAGCAGCGGTCGCTTGCCATGTGGCTTCAGACAGCACTAATATGGACTTGTGCTCCCCGTACCGTCGAGTATATAAAGAGAGAACCCTCTAGGTTGCAATCCTTTTATTTGTAGGAAGCCGACTCTGTCGCCTTGTAACCATGATACACCGAACATAGCATTTGGGGAGACTACCTGCACGTACGTCAAGTCCTTGGTCAACTCTTCTTTCGTTTGATTACCGAGGTGTATATGGCAGTTCACGGAAACCTGGTACACTCTTTTACCTAGACTACCTGAGCAGTCATTTTCGATCTTTACTGACTCCATAGATTTGAAAATATCATTGAGCACTTGTCCTTTCACGCTCGCTTAAAACTGAAAGTGACTAGAGTCATCTTTTGCCTGTTTCTTGACTCTTAAAACATGAAACAACGAATTTTTGGTTTCAATGTGGTAAAATAAACTACCTACAATTACACGCCCATTAAAGTTTGATTGCTCAGCATGTCTTTGTTTTCCTTAGTTTTTGTCCAAGAGTATTCATTTTCGATCTTTTTTTCCCTTTTCTGGTGTGCTACAGTCACAGTGGTGGAACCATCGGTTTCGTCTAGTGGTAGTCCTTACTCAGACGATTCATCTAAAATTTCTCTATCCTCTAGTTCTGTCGAGCTTCAGTAGCCTATTCTCCCCTCAGAGTACCCCTTTGGAGAACCAGTTGAGTTCACTTGGCCTCTTTCAAATGCTTGGTTTGGGTTTGGGGTCGGGGAACATTTTCCCCCTCTTACATCGGGATCTCCATTTTTGGCTGTTATCATACCTCCTATTCCCTGTAGTATTTTACAAGATCTCACAGCAGATTCAGACATGGACTCATTTGGTCCTATTGGAAGTGAGGGAATTCCTGTTTCTGATGAATAATACCAAATTTTTTAGGAAGATATCCCTCGAGGGTCTGCTCAATCTTCACCATCGGTGTCACTTCCAACCGAATATAGGTATTTGGGTCAGATTATGGCTAGTATTGCCTCCATGGCGGCATCAAATCTGTCGAGGGGGCTGGTCCTTCCATCATTAGGGATGTCACCAATGACACCTGTCTCATCGACGCATTTTGTTATGTATGTCCCAACTAGACCTACTGTTTTTGTGGTTGCATCAGCACCGATTGTCGCCACTCAGTCGTTAAGGGTTTTGTCTTCGATAGAGACTTGAATTGCCATGGCGATCCTTGATGGCCTTTCTTTCGAGGAGTATCAGCTAGCTGTTCAGCAGCAGAGCTCCCAGACTTACCAGTCCCCTCAGGATTCTGGTGATCCTTATCTTTCTCATTATGACGTGGTTAGTAACCCAATTTATTCACTTTCGTTTCGCTATGATGAGCACGGTAACCCTATCTATTTTCCTTCTCCTGAAGCTTATCAGTTCCTTTTCAGTTTTAGACCTACCTTGCCTGTGAAACCTTCTAACCAACAAGGACAACCCTTTCAGGGACAACCTTTGGTTCAGCAAGGGTATGCTTACGACCCACAAGGAAAACCCTTTCAGGGACAACCTTCGATTCAGCAAGGGTATGCATACGATCCACAAGGGCAACCCTTTCAGGTAGAACCTTTGGTCCAGCAAGGATTATCTTACGAACTACAAGGGAATCTTTACAATCCACAAGGCCAACCTTTACAAGGTCAGCCTATGATCCAACCTGGGCAACCACAAGGACCTGCTGGGCAACCGATATATCATCCAGGACCTTCATATGGTCCTGGGGGGAAAATTTATCCATATCAAGGGAAACCTTTTGTGCAACCACAATAGCCATACCTTCCAATTGGTGCAAATGTTGCATAGCCAGGACCATCTTATGGTCCTACTCCAGGTCAACCTAGTCATCAGGCACAACCTGGCCCATCGTAGCCATTAGGCCAACCTGCTCTGCTGGGGCAACCTAGTGGCCCTCATCAGTCAGGTCAACCTGCACAGACATTTCACCCTTCTCAGCAACCGCTCTACTCTACACCGCAGTCGGGTCAACCTGCGCACCCGATTTATCCAGCTCAGCAGGGCCCTACTTATTAGCAGCCCGCTCGACCCCAAGGCGCTTATTACCCCCAAGGTCAATATCAAACAGTATACCATGTGCCTCAAGGTTCTTCTTATTACCCTCAACCGCAAGGCCATACTTACATTCCACAGAAAAATCTTTATGCTACTCAATCGGGACCCTCATATACTCAGAATTAGTATCCTAGTCCTCAACCTCAATATCCTGGTCCTCAACCGCAATATCAGCCGAACTATCCGGCTTATACCCCTTATGGTCTGAATCCTTTGGGACAGAACCAATGGGGGCAGAGTTACACTCAACCAGGATGGAATGTGGGTATGGGTCCTTATCAAGGACCTGTTATGCCTTTCAACCCTCTATTACCCTTTCTCGCCACGTTGGAATTACCAGATGTGTCCAAATTAACAAATGATCCAATCCTTCATAATCTGTATTAGCCTCTGGTTCCAATGAAGGTTCCTGGTGATTGCCCCAAGTTTGAGGGCAAGTCTGGAGAAGACCCCCAAGCACACATTATTACATACCATTTATGGTGTTCTTCCAATTCTTGGGTGGATGACGTTATTCGATTCCGTCTTTTCCAGCTAACTCTCACCGGAGCTGTTGCTAAGTGGTACATCGATCTGTCTCGCTGTATCATTCAAGATTTCAACTCTCTCACTATGGCATTCCTTACTCATTTCTGGTTACTAGTTCGTTATGAAGCCGAGATGCATCTCCTAACATCCTTGAAACAAGACCGGGCTACCCATATCGCGGATCACATTCATGAATGGAGACGTCGTCATCATCTGATCAAATTTGAAATTCCTGATCAGCGTCTTAATCATTGGTTCACTACCTATTTTGTCAATCAGATTTCAAAAGACATAGCCATGGGGGCATGTGTTACCGAGGAGCAAGCCATTGCTCATGCCCAATACCTTGATTTAGTGTACTCTCAATCGGGCATATTGTATGATATCTTGACTGATGCCCCATGACCTGGGACTTCTAAAGAGCGAGCCACCCCATCCATCGACAACGTTATTGGTTCCGTGTCTCAAACTTCATGTAAGTCTCCCTCTTCCAACACTGGGAAGCAAAAATCAAATTCTTCCAATGATTCTACTTCTCAGCCTACCCCGGATTCTGGCAAAACCTCGGAGGTCAACGTTGTTCAAGCCAATCCTACAGATAAAACATCCAAAGGGAAAAATAAGGGCAAAGGCAAGGCCAAAGCCAATGCCCCAAAACCAGATTCGTCTAAACCTCATGTTGATGATGGTTCACAGCGCAAGCCCAAGTATCCCTGTCTGATTTGTGATGAAGAACACTACACTAAGGATTATCCTAGATGAGCCGAAATTAGTCAATTGCTTAATGGAACTAAGGGAACTCCGGCGGTCCTCAAAGAACCTTTTCTCTCTCAGCAAACACAGATGGTCGAGAAACCTGCGCCATCTACACCGTTTGGCTCTCAAGTGTTCATGATGAACGGTTCTGCACCTATTTCCATTGCTACTCGGTCAAAAGATTATACTAGATCATGCTAGGTAGCAAGGAAAGAGATTGTTGATGGTCCTCCTCCCCCACCTACCTCTAGTCCTCTTGAGATTGAAATGCCTAGTGCTGAACCTGTTGTATGGCCACCTTCTAAAGGTGTTCTCCAGAAATCTTCTTATAATCCTAACGCCCATGCTGCTCAGCATTACAGTATTGTTGAGGATTTAGCACAGGCACCATCTGCGATGTCCACATTAGAAGTTCTTTAGAGTTTTCTGTCTCAACAGAAAGCGTTATTATCTGCGATCGATGGGATTGATGCTACTGATTCTAGCCTTCTCACTTTTGACTTAGAGAATTTCGTCCCCTGACTTCTGCACCAGATTGCGCTTGTCATACAAGTCAACATTAATGGTCTCAACATCCATAGATCCATTTTGGACGAAGGTGCATCCACCTATGTCATGTCATTTTCTTGCTGGAAGGCTATTGGCTCTCCAGCCCTAACTTCGTCACCCAATGCCCTTGAGACATTTGATGGAAGCAAATCGAAAGCATTGGGTGTTCTCACTAGCTTGCCGATCACGTTGCAAGGAAAGATAGTCAATTTCGAAGTAGAAGTAGTTGACGCTAAACTCAATTACAATATTCTACTCAGTCACAGTTGGAATCATGCTATGCTGTGCGTTCCGTCTACCCTCTTCTGTGTTATAAAGTTTCCACATGAGGGAAAAATCATTAATTTCAACCAGTTGTCGTTCTTTACCTCGTCTTCTAAGAACAATGTTCCATACGTGGACCAGATTCCTTCTCCCCCCGACAACGTAAGGTTGGGTCTTTTCAAAGATCCCGCCCTCATGGGCATCTTTCCCCTTTCACTACCAAATAAATTTCAAGTTAATATGATATCTCAGTCGAATGACCCTTGGATTGTCCCTTCACTTGAATAGGTTGATTCATTTGGGGATTCGATGCTGCTTAGTCTAATTCAAATCAATTATTGTGAGCTTGTAGCTGCATCCAATTCTCCCCCTTCTGAGGATGCTCCTTTGAGCATGTCTTTCGACGTTTATTTTCAATCCCCCTGGCTCGGCAATACAGATTCGCCTGATTCTTTGAAAGAAGTGTTTCCATCAGATGAGGCTATCATGGAAATCATGTCTCTCGAAGACCTACCGTGGATAAATGGGCATCATCGTTCCTCGTTTATGCCTGGCCTCGGGGAAATGTCTAATTGTCTTGATTTTTTTGTGTGTCAAGTTCTTTCTCCACCACTTCAAACACCTATCTTGACTCACAAAGTATTTGCTGAAGGTAGCTTGAGTAACATCACCCAGACGATGCCTATCGAAATTTCCGTGAAACCGGGAATTGTCGAGAACATCCATGTCGGAGTCACTTTCTCTTCTGATGAAGTCCAAGTGTATACTAGCCTCTTTCATGAATTACGTGATGTTTTCACCTGGTCTTACGAAGAGATGCCTAAAATTGATCCCAGTATTGTGGTGCACGAGATTCCCACCTACCCCGGTGTGAAGCCTATTCGTCAACGTCTTCGTCCAGTGCATCCTCGGAAAGCCGTCGCCATAAAAGATGAAGTTGAAAAACTTCTCAAAGCAGGTTTCATTTATCTGATTCCTCTGACAGAGTGGGTTTATAACATTGTTCCTATGGATAATAAGCAGGGAAAAATTTGCGTTTTTGTTGACTATCACCATATTAATTAGGCCTACCCTAAGGATAACTATCCCACTCCTTTCATCGATCAGATCATTGACGATTGTGCGGGGAGTGATATTTTTTCCTTCATGGACGAATTTTCTGGCTATAATCATATCAACATTCTCCCATCTGATCAACACAAGACCGCTTTTATCTGTCCTTGTGGAACATTCGCATATAAAAAACTCCCTTTCGGCTTGAAGAATGTTGGGGCTACGTTCCAGCATGCGATGTCTTATGCCTTTTACGATATTAGTCATGTTGTTAAACCATACCTGGATGACCTTCCGGCTCATTCAATTGCGCGAAAAGACCATCTAGACCATTGCCACTAGATATTTCTTTGCTATAGACGCTACAACATTCGGCTCAATCTGCATAAATGCATCTTCTGCGTTGATTCCGGTAGACTTTTAGGGTTTATCATATCCAAAGATAGAATTCGCCTTGATCTGCTTAAGGTTGAGGCTATTGTTAATCTCCCCTATCCATCCTCATTACACCAGCTCCAGAGTCTCCAAGGGAAAGCAAATTTATTACGTCATTTTATCCCGAATTATGCCGAAGTAGCCAAAGGGTTCACACGACTTTTAAAGCAGGATGTCCCTTTTTGTTGGGATGAGATTGCTCATAAATATTTTGATACACTTAAGACGTTGCTTGTCAACGCTCCTCTATTACATCCTCCAAATTATCATCATGATTTCACCCTCTATCTAACTGTCGCCTTCAGTATGATCACCATGGTTTTGGTTCAAGATGATGATGATGGTAACGAGCATGTTATTTACTACTTGTCTCGAAATATTCTCAACCCTGAAATGCATTATGCACATGTTGAGAAGTCAGCGCTGGCTGCGGTCCAGGCCGTCCAACGTTTTCGTCATTATATCCTTTTACGTACAGTAACTGTGATTTATGATTGTAACCCCATGACCTATATTCTGTCTCGACAGTTGCTGGGGGGGAAATACTCAAAGTGGATTGTTATCCTCCAAGATTTTGATTTGGAATTTACAACCGCCAAATCAAAGAAATCACTTCTTTTTGCTGAACTGATTTGTTCTCTCCCCGCTGACTCTGCTCCTTATTATTCCGAGGATCATATTCCAGACGAAACTATTTTCTTGATTACACCCTTGATCCATGGTACGGTGATATCATCGTGTATCTCCAGACTTCTACTTTTAGGTCTGAGTTGACGAAATATTCCTGACGCCGCATTCGACATCAGTCGTAACCTTATCATATTTTCTGAGATACCCTTTATCGTGTTGGATTTGATTCTGTACTTCGCCAATGTCTGACCCTCAAGGAATCTGAGAAATTTTTAAATGACTGCCACATTGGCACCTGTGTTGGTCACATGTTTGGTTATGCCACCACACAGAAAATCCTTCATGCTGGCTATTTCTGGCCATCCATTTTTAAAGACTGCATTGCAGTACGCAAATGTCATGCGTGCCAGATATATCAATGCAAGATGCGTGTGCCACCTATTCCTTTACACCCTGTAATTACCGTTGTTCCTTTTTCCAAATGGGGCATCAATTTTATGACGTGTAACCCTCACTTGGCCGGGGGGCATGCCTATATTATCGTCGTCGTTGATTATTTTACAAAATGGGCCGAAGCAATTCCTACACTGTCTGTAGACAGTAAGAAAAAAATGCAATTCATATTGAATCATGTTATTACTCGGTTTGGTGTCCCTCAAGCCATCGTTACCGATCATGGTTCACATTTTCGGGACTATATGATGGCGGAGCTGACGTCTAAGTTGGGTCTGCGTCATGATAGCTCAATGCCATATTACCCTCAAGCTAATGGCCAGGTTGAAGCTGTAAACAAATTTCTTGTTACGATGCTTCAAAGAAAAATTGGGATCCATAAATAAAATTGGCATCTCATGTTGTTTTCAACTCTATGGGCTTACCGAACGTCGATTAAGAGTGCAACCGGATTCACCCCGTTTCAGTTGATATACAGTCTGGAAGCTACTCTTCCGATTGAGTGTGAAATACCTTCACTCAAATTATCTATGGAATTACTGCCTAATACTTCACCTGAGGAAGAGCGTCTCATCTATTTAGAGAGATTGGATGAATAATATTGTCTCCATAGTAGTATTTTAAGATTGTGGTTATGATGTGATGTTTAGAAAAGGAAAGTTTTTCCTTAAACACATAGCCACGGGACAAATGAAATGGATCGGTGTAAGAGTCAATAACCTGTATGCTCTCAAGGTCAAGGATGCATGCAAATATTTGAGGAGAAAAGTAGTGGTAAATGACTTGGTGGTTGAGAGGGAGAAAAAATTGTCTCTGAACATGCAACCTCAGAAGCAGTCCCAGAAGGTTGTGGGGAAACCACAATTGGAGAAGCAGAGAGGAGACCTAGTGGAAGCGTCCATTCAAACAGAGACCTCCAGGAGGGGGAAATTTCGAGCCAGATGGGTAGAGGGATCACATGCAGTCATAACTCCAGGTGAGAGGTGGGGCGATGTGCAGACATAATCCCAAGAGAAGGAATTTGGGCAGGGTCCATTGAGATGGTGTGTCTCATGGATCAAACCTGGCTATGAGGAGACCATAGTACAAAAGTAGCAGGAAGGATCGGTTCGATTGATACAGTCAAATGTTAGGAAGACATAAATTAGAGTGACAGATATCGGATACTGGAGCACAGGTCATAGTTGGCAGCAGTGCAGAGGGCACAGATTTAGATGTCAGTAGCAACGCAAAGAGTCCAGTAGATAGGTGCAGTAGCTAGGAGCAATAAGAATACTCTCATGATATATGCATTATATTGATTCAGTGGTTTAGATGTTATTCAGTTTTAGGAGTTGCGGGTGTAAACAACACTAGAGAAGTGTTATATGCAGAACATTCTAAAGGTATCGATTCAGGATAGATTGAATTCCTCTCATGTTGAGAGGGAGTGTTGAGATTGTCAACAAGAAATAGTGAATTTGGCAACTAGAAACGACAAAAAATACACACACATTGGTGAGGTTACACACTGGTGAGGAATGTGGGTGTCTAATTTATTTGTCCCTTAAATAAATTGGACAATAAATTGTAATTTAATCTCATAACAACTTATATCAGTTAACTAAGTCATGATGACTGAGTTAGCTCAAGAAAATCGAGTTGAGGGTCTAAGATGAGGCATGTAGAGTGATCCTAATATTTTTGGGGTCCATTTGTAGTTAATGCACTGTTGGTGTGAAGATGTAATCAATTAACTCAATTAATTGAGTTAATATCAGTTTAAATAGTTCTAACTAAGTGATGAATTAGTGAGAGTTCCATTTAATTAAAGTGAATTTAATTCACAAGTAGTGATAAATCATATAATTGATGATTCACTATTAATAGTTGCATGCATGTCAGTTCTGAGGAAGACCCAGTTGAGACATAGGTTAAAGGGAACATAACTATCAGTTGTATTTTTAGAGAATTTCCCAAGTACAATTATAAAGCGATGAGGAATCCATGATGGATTGAACAATCAAGGAAGGTTGATTTTCCTATTTAATAGGGGACTAATTCTTTAGGAATTACGTGAGCAAGGCAGGTTGAAGGAAGGCTGAGAATTGGCTATGTGTTTGTTTAATTTTTCCTAGATCAGCGAGAGACGATTGGCAGAGTGCTGGAGAATCTCAGAGAGATTAAGCATTGTATTGTTTCATGATTCCTTGACTTTATACAATATATGGTAGCGGGGATTTGATAATTTTCTTTCCCAAAGAATATATTGTGTTGTGTGATTGATTTACTTATTTCTCTTACTTTCATGTGATTGAGCTATCATGTTTTGTATTTTGCAAATATTGTAGAAGGATTCAATATCTTTTTTTAGTACATCACAAGGTCGGATTGAATCCATTGATATAGAATTTCTATAAATTTATGCATACTTTGAGGCCAACTTGATCTCCTTTCGGCCAACTTGGTGTGGAGGTCACATAATACATATTTGACTAAAACATAATTATTTGTACATAATTCGAAATCCAAAGAAGAGTATTATAAAAGTTATAATGACTCTAATGACTCAATATAAATCCTAGGAGTCCATGCTTTAATAAGTCATTGTAATAATAGAAATTATTTTATTTATTCTATTGACAAGTACATTACATTATGACTCAATTACATTTGTAAAGACGGAACATAGTTACAATTTTCAGCACAAGGCATGCACCAAGTCCAATATTCTATATATTTTTTCTAATGAAATTCATTCCCAAATTATAAATTTGGAGAAGGAATATCCTTCAACTACCAATCCTATCTAGTTCAAATATCGATCCATCAACAATATTATCACCTAAAGCACCTGAAGCCCAAGATGGTGGATAAGCACAATACTTTGTTTCCTATTTATGAGTGCGGCTACAAATGTTCAGAAAACTTGAATAAAACCAAGGTTTCTTCAATTATATATCCTCTTTTAATTCATGGGTGTACACCCTTTTTCATGGTCAATCGTCAACTAGAGTCCCTCCATTCCTCAAGGAGAATTTACAATTTACCCCAAATACCAGAGTCGGTGATTGGTACCTCTTCAATGAGTACAAAATCATTAGAGTATATGGGTTTTAAGGAAAACCATATCATCTTACAACATTTTTGACTCGTGAATTTTCATTACAGTACATAAAGTAGAGATTTGACAGTGACAATGCACATTTCACTCCCAGGAAAACAACAATTAATTTCCACCTTCCTCACAAGTTGGGACCATTTTTTGTTCATTAAAGGAAGTATTTTGAGCTTGTGTAGATGATATTGGAGGGTTTTCATTTCCCATTAGCAGGATCTTGGAATTATGATCCCCATAATATCATCTATGAAATGAGGAAAGATAAGGATCGACAAAATCACAAGCACAATTTGAAACCCATAGGAGAAGATTGCACCAAAAATTCTACTTGGGAAGAAGTCAAGGCCATTTTTCATATAGTTGAATCAAACAGTTCCCACCTCTCAGGATGGAAATGAGACATTTCGAAACCCATGGCGGTTGATGAAGGAGAGGAGTCCAACATTAGGAAATCGAGGGTTAGAAAAGTGGTATAGGATGATGAGAATGAGGATGATGATGAAATAGAGTCACGGTCTCTAATAATATACAACAACCATTTGGAAACCCCATTAAAACATACTGTCACTATAGAATAATTTCCTTCTACCATGTCAAGATCTAAGGAAACAAAGTTAGGAAAGGTTTCCAAGCGTACTCCATAGTTGAGAATTTTAGGAGTCAAATAAGAAGGAAAGAAAAGAAATAAAACCAGGTATAAAGCACAAAACTATGTACTCCATCCCATGCAGGTTAAAAGTGCCTTAGATTATGAAATGGGGATTTTTAAGCAGGAAATACTATAGTACAAGATGGAGACAAGCAGATCCATTTCAGACTATCAAGTGCATCAATTGTCCCTAATTATAGACCATATTCCATATACTGATATCATGGAGTTTAACATGCAAGTGACCCATATGGTGCATAGAAAAATGCACCGAACAAATGCTACAACCAAGAAATTGTAATATTTGTATATCAAGTCTAGCAATCAGTTAAAGTATGAGAGGATGGTCTAAAGAACTGGGAACATGAATATAAAAACCCTAGAGGAAAAAATCACACACTAGACTACATTTACTTGGTGTTTTAAAACAATATAAGATTGTGTTACAGGATAAAGTTAGGGAGATAACCTCTATGAAAAAAAAGTTCAAGATCCCTGATGCACATCCTGTGTAGACAGATGAGCTAGCTAAGGTAGACAAGGAGAATTAGGTGCTCAAGTAGAGGATCCATGATCAATTAATGAAGAATAGTGAGTATAACTACCAAATCATGCTACTAGAGGCACATGTTAAAGATGTGAAGGAGAAAACGGATGAGACTCTTCAGTATCCATAGACCCCTAATGTTTTAACTAAGATTGTTAAAACATGCAAGAATTTGAAAGTTATTCTCTCAAAGTCGAGAGTAAGAACTGAAGACAAATGAAGAAGATATTGAGAATACTAATGTGGATATGTACCGGTCACATGAGCACGATGAGAAAATTGAAGCCGAATTTGTGGTTTTGAGGAGGAAACACCCTAGTAAGTCCTATTTCAGATATTCCAAAAGAATCATTTGGGAAAGTATCATGAAGACATTAGAAAATATTGGGATCATATGGAGTTGATTTAAGATAATATAGAAATAGTCAGGAGGGCCCTTATGCAAATGCCTGAAATTAAGATTATTGGTGATTTCCCCTCTAAGACAGGAGTGATCATAAATTTCCTCAGCCATATGCCCAGAGAGGAGGTAGTAAAAGAAAATATTGATAGATCCAGGTGGGTTTCAACAGCCAACCAGATGAAGAGAAATCATAATCTGATAACACTAGTAGAGAAGAAAGAACAGGCACTTTCCAATGGAATACAAGATTTTAAATATTTTTTGTGAAGTGATATGCAACAGGAAATTCTGATTTTTATTTGATGGTAATGATAATTTATATTACAAGGAATCCATTATGAATAACCTCAATTAAATTAAAGATAATAAAAAATGCTTCGAGGAGGAGTACTATCTCCTGCATGAAAAGGAAATTGTAAATTTGTATGAAGACTATTTTGAAATTGTGTTCATGTTAAAGAATATCTTCAAAGAGAAGGGAAAAATAGATTATGAGACCATCACTACTTTATAAGGGACCACTTTAGATGTGAAATCATGCAATATTCCTTTGGGAAAATAATGGAGGGGTATGATAGATTTTTATAAATTAACCATTCGAAATGGATATGCACCAATGTCATAGGTGTAATTGGAAAATGTAGGCTAAAGTTATATTTCTCCACAACAACAAGAAGGACGACCTCAACCATCAACAATAGCATTGACGCAATCAAGGCTGACGCCATCAAAAACTCAACCAAGGTAGCGTACAACCTAGAAAACACCGAGGAAAGAGAGGTAAGAGCACTCAACATATAGGAAAGAGAGAGAATTATAGTTCACTACAGAAAAATCAGATGTGAAACACCCTATGGCTGGAAGATTTTTCTAGAAACTTATAGAGGAAGTTAGTTACAAGAAAATTGTCAATTTTTAGTAGATTCCTAGTGTTTTATGAATACCAATAGTGGTTTAGAGCTAGGGTCTTGAGCCTTGATTTCCTATATATAGCCTTCATTTCCATGTAATTAAGAGATAAAATTTTCTCGTGCAGGGGAAACTGTCAAATTTCTCCTAGAATTTGTTGGGACTTTTGAAGTTGTCAAAGGAGGAATTCTAAAGTTTATTTTCGGTTGTTAGTTCATCTTCTCAATTTAATTCTAATAACCCACCTTGTAATATGTGTTTTAAACAATATTAATGCAATCACAGGGATTTTTCATGGAAGATTCATGTTGTAATATTGATTTTGTGTGGGATGTGTTTGTAATTGTAGAAGTTATAGGAAGTTTTGAATTTGTATGTTTGTTTTCTTTAAATCCTATAGAATTTATCAAGATTGTTGAAAGGGTATCATTGTTATTTTGATGAACTTTTACATGGGTTTTCAATGAAAATGAAAAAATTAAATTACTATGTTTTCTTACATCTAAATTCTTATTTGCTCAGTTGTCCATCTGACTTTAGCAGGTTGGAATTAATTCTTAATTTATCATTTACATTTATTAAGATCTATTCTCCAATTTTCCCCTTCCTTAAACCATTTTTATCTCTTCATTTAAAACCCAAGGCACATGGATGCTCTAACTAGAAATTAGCAGAAATTATGCCTAGAAAAATCATTTTAAATTGTTGAATTTTTCCATTATGTAGATTCTCAGGAGAAATTAAAGATTTAAACATAATCGAAAAACTTGATTCTTTTGGAATTTGTATATTGTATCTTATTCTTTCTTGCGAAAACATATGTTGAGGATAAAATGCATAGAATGTTCAAATTTTAAAATGTGTAGAAAATATCAATTGAATTAGGAATGAATTTTACATTGTATTCCCAACAAAAATTGAAATGATAAAAAAAAAGATAATTTGATTTGAATGGATGAAAATGGATCTTTATGTTTCTTTATTTTTTGTGACAAACGTTTATAAAGGAAACTAGAGTGCATGAAATTTATATTTGGAGTATACATATAAAATATTAACATAATTTAAAGAAAAATATACACAATCATTTAGTGGAACAACATTCACAATGTCAAGGAAATATTATGGTAAATTGTGTGTTGTCATTCGTATTCCCGGCATTTGGTGGACACTTCACCCATATTCACATGGAAATTAATGTCCCTGAAGATGGGTGAAGTGTGAACACAAAACTTCAGGCATACCAATGACAACACACATTTTACCAGAAGATTTCCTCTACATCAAGTTAATGACTGTGTAAATATTCATTCTAAAGAATTCACAATGAACGTAAATAATGGTTGATTTAATTCATTGCAACATGTCCATTACATTTTATTTTTCTTGTCAAAACTTCACACTAAGAACTCAAATGCATGAATGAACACTTAAAACCTAAAAACATAGAAATCACCTTCAAGCAAACTTAGGTGATCTACACGGAGATTTCTCCATAGAAAACAAAAACATCAACAACGAATTAAAATCAGATTTAGATGTTCCGAGTCTCTATGCTATACTAAGGAATAATGTGACTCTAGGGTCCCAAAAATACTGATGGTAGACTTGGAAAGAATAGATAGAGCAATGCTAATGTTATAGGTAAATTTGGGCATCATCCCCCAAGACCTAGTCAAACTGGACATCATCTCAATGAAATAGGGTCTATCATCCCCTTATATTTCAGTTGCTATATGCCCTAAGTGAAGAAAATTTCATTCGTGACTTCTATTGTGATATTTCCAAGGTTTGAAGTATCTATTATATGACCCACTGACCCACCAATGCTCATCTGCAAGGGACTAGCTACGTTGCAGTGCCAAATCCTCCATGCAAGGGTGCACTGTAGTGCACTTCCTGACATTGAAGGGTGTGTTGGTCACTTAGGAGCAAAATTCTCATTGTTCTGAGAATCTCCACATGGCCAGTGCCTTCTAGAAGAGTCCATATATGTCATACTTCGAATCCAAGTGTCCATCTAACACCTCTAAAATTGGGAAACATGTCTTGACTATTATTAGAAATTCATTCATTGAGAAACTACCATCAGTTTCCCTATAAATTGAGCACTCATCCGAGTGCTAGGGAGGAAGATTTTTGTGCAAAGTTATGTTGTTGGATTCTCATTTGATAAGAGAGTGAAAGTATTGATATGCTACTGGGATAATGCTGGATGTGATGAGGTTGGAATGAAGCTGGAGTAGGTTGACAACAAATTGATCCATTGATTGTTATTCCCCTCCTACTCTTTAATAAATATTGTTGTTCATTTTCCCATACATATGTCTCTATTTCATGTGCTATTTATTCTTGAATGATGTATGTATTTCAGATCTAATTGATTTGATTTGAGCAAGATAAGTAGATATCTTGTATATTGTATGTTGTTTGTTGTTCTCTGTTAGTATTTGCAGGAATCGATCTAGCGACTTGAGTTGGATTGAGAGCGACGACAACAACGACAAAAGGAGAAGGAGAAGCGAAAGAATCACAAGTAGGCTCCTTTCCTATTCTGTATATCTTCTTGTTTAGAGAAAATAATAGTTATTCTTTCCTCTGTTGTTCTAAGTGATAAACACGACACTTAGGGAATTTGGTTTATCCATATATCACAATTTTGTATAACAAATTGGCAACTCCACTAGGGAGTATCCTATCATTCCTAGTGTTTTTTCATGTACTTATAATTATCAAAAGAATCTACTTTTTTTTGTCAGTAATTTGAATGAACAAATTGCATTAGAAGTGTTTCAAGCTGCTTGATTTTCAATCTTAGCTGCACTCAACACACTGTTGGTCAAGACATAGTGCACTGCAGTGCACTGTCTCCTACTCAGGGTTGCTCTACAACGCATTTTCTCCCTTTAGTGACTGCATTTCCCCCTCATGCAACCAAATTCCATCAAAATTTGTCATTTCTTTCAATTTCAGCCACCTGTTTGATGTATTCTCAGATGTTTGATACCTCTTAGATACCAACAAAATTTCATGTTCTTCCTCCTTTGAAAAGTAAATTTATTCAATGTTTCATTAGTGTTTTTCTTTATCATTGGAAAATAAAATTCAAAGTAGTTCATTTCTGCATTAGATCAATTCTGTTTTCAAAAAGGAAATTTTTGTTTCATTCCTCATTTCCTCTAGGAAAATTGTGGTTCCATTCTTCATTTTCCTAAGAGAAATTGTTGTTTCATTCCTCGTTTCCCATAAGAAAACACTTGTTTAATTTCTTTGTGCATCTAGTTTCCTTTCGTTCATTTACATTAAAGGGAGCTGAAAAGAAAAACATGAATGTGCATATAGTGAATTGTGTGTGTTTCATAGGAACAAGTTAGGAAAGCAGCATTTAATTTTTGCTCTTTGCTCAAAAACTGATTACTCTTTCCCTTAGTAGCTAGGATTTTCATTGAAAAAGCTAAATTGAAAATTTTTCTTATCATTTAGTTTTCAATTTTGGGAATTGCCATTACATCACGTGGTGAACCTCAAAGAAATTTTTTTAAACAAGATCAACATAAAATTTATATCAATCAACCTAAAAAAGCATTGGAACATTAACAATAACATTTAGAAGGTCTAGGATAGAGATGTGTTCCGACGTCGTTAAACATAGTAGTTGTCGCTAACTTGTCTGCGATACATTTCGAGTGTGATACCTCACTCCACATACGTAATTATATCAGATCTCATCCACGTACCTTTGGGTATATAGGGCCGTGTTCTAGTACGAAAAGTATAAGGGGGTGCTCTCACTGTGTGGTTTCACATTAGACAACACTAATATGGACTTGGGCCTCCACGTACCTTTAGGTATATTTGGGAGGACAAATTTACATTGCTATACATCCATAACTAACTAAGTCGGCCGTCTTGTAACTTGTGATACACCAAACACAACATTCGAGGAGATTGTCTGCCCATACTTCCTGGTTCGCCAGGAGTTATTCTACAGTTCACAATCACTTGGTAAACCTCTTGCCTAGAGTTACACTTTTATTTTGTTTATTTTTTTTGTCATAAAATTGATCAGTCATCGTGGAAGAAGAACATCCCTTTCCCCATTGTTCGCGTAGAATAACACTTAAACAATCTTTACCGCCGAAAGCCATTTCTGATTGGTGAAGGTTACATCGTTCTACTGAAACCAGTACTATCAGTACCTCTGGTGCGACATCATCCTCACATACACTAGAGTTTTATCGATTTGTTTCTACAAATCCTGTTTCATCCACTATTTTCGAGACAGAGTCCTCACAACTACCTGTGGTCACGATCCATCCAATTAGTGAAACCATACCTCTCGAACCCAAAGTTGTTCAACTGGAAGTTGATCTGGATCCCATCATTATTTTACCTGAACATTTAGATCCCAACTTCTAACAACCATAATTTGTTCCTGTATCGGTCACTCCATAGTCAATCATAGCCATTGAGTCTCCGATATCACGCAGTCAACCACCTGAAATATATCTCGGGCATGACGAAAAAATCCTTCCACCTGATTTGATTTCGATTGAAGAAATACCACAAGACGAAATATCTTCAACTCCAACTCATTTTGGGGAGGATATTTATCTTTACGAGTCTTTTCCTCAATCAACTTACACTACTTTCTTTGATCCTGTGTCAATTTGAGTTCCTGTAGATCTTATAGGGTCTACATTGGATCATATGACCATGGCTGAGTCAACATATCCAGTTGTACCATTTTTTATAGTTGCAACAACATATACTGTTGCTACCCCGTCGATGTTCACCACATCACCAGAGTCACATCTATATGGTGGCCCTTCTGCCCCACCTGGTTACCAATATTTATCTGGAACCTTCGCTGGTACATCCGCAAACCCATGGAATTCACCCATGTCATCATCTGGTATTCTATATGGTACATCTCTAATGAGTATTGAACGGATTGATACTTTATATACATCTTTAGTGCAATATCAAGTTGGTCCATCTGGGTATATTCCATCAAGTATAATCTCAACTGGACTCCCAGCATTTGGAGAACAATATATACCATCTTATTATACTCCTCATGCTCAGGGGAAACCAATGGTCACCCATTTTTACAGTACTTCGTCGTTATATGGCCACCCTAATGTTGGAATGACTATTTTTTAATGGCAACCTATCCTTCCCATTCAAACACAAACGATTGTGCATTCATATCAATTGATTCAACCTTTTTCACCCACATCTACTCCGCTTGTTAATACATCATTATCCCTGTTACATGCTCAAAGTGTTGTACCTCAATCGTCTCAAGCAGGTCCTTCAACCCAATACCCTCAAGTATTGGGCCCTTAGTCTCCAACTCCTTCAGTTGTTTTACGACAACCACCTGCATCCGGAATTATTTATTCACAAGCAGATTCATCTATTATGGGATGTTGCATGCACAATCGAGTTTTACCTATTCACAACTAGGTCCAAGCTATTCTAGTTTGGGCTATAATCTTAGTGGACAGACACCTTGGCAGCCAAAAGTGGAAATGCCACAACAATCATTTCAACGACAAGTAACTTACTCAGGTTATGCTCAACCTGACTTAAATCGACAGTTGCCCTCTGTTGCAACTTTAGAATTTCCTGATTTAAATTGGCTTACCAATGACCCCATCAGCTATGCTCCTTGGTGGCCGATGATACCACATAAATTACCCTCAGATATTCCTAAGTCAAATGGAAACCTTGAGGAATACCTGTCGACACATGTTATGATTTATCATTTGTGGTGTTCATCTAACACTTAAATGATGACTCCATTTGACTATGTCTTTTCTAGCGTACCCTCACTGGTCTGGTCACGAAGTGGTACATTGAGTTACCACAAGCTTCATTTGATAATTTCACTACCTTAGCTACTACCTTTCTAACCCAATTCCATTTAGCCATATGATATGAAACTAGAACAAAAATATTGACAAATTTTAAACATAATAACGCTACTCATATTTCTGACCATATTCATGAATCGCGTCGTCATTGTAGAATGGTAAAGACATTTGTTTCTGATCAGCTTATTGTTGAGTGGTTCATTAAGTCCTTATTTCCATATATCACCAAGGATGTGGCCAATGGTGGTGTCGTCATTGAAGAGATGGTCATTGCTCGTTCTCAGTACTTAGATTTGATTTATACTCAGTCTGGCATGCTATATGAGAAAATTTCCAAAGCTTTGTGATCTAATTTTACTGTTCCTCCTCCATCTAAGGACCCTCATGCTGGTGACAGTATGATTGGTACTACAAGCAAACATCACTCTACTGCATCTGATCCTGCACCCTCTTTCAAAATTCATGCCGTGTCATTTGACAAAGGTAAAAGTGTCAAGCAACCTGGAAGTAAGAAAAAGGGGAAAGCAAAGAAAAAGTAAAATTCAACCCTGCAGGAGCGATCATCTGATCAAAAAACTGGAAACAATAGGAAACCTCATTACCCTTGCATAATATGTAATGAAGAACACTTTGTTCGAGACTTTCCTCACCGTGCCGAAGTCTCAAAATTTCTTAAGACCCTGAATGCATCTATTGTGTTGAGAGATCCTTTTTTGAATCCAAATACAAATATGGTTGTTGTGGATCCAGCTTCTAGTTCCCAAGTTCTTATGCTATTTGTCACGAATCTGAAAACTGATGTCTTGGTTTCAATGCATAATAATATTATGGTAGTCAGGCTATTGATCAACCTAATACCTCGACCATGAATCTGTCCACGGAATCTATTCGGCCAACTGCTATTCCTGAGTTAACAATAAATCCACCGAAGGGAGTCGTTCATAAATCAACATTCAATCCTCGAGCCCAAGCTGCTAAAAATTATAATATAGTTGAAGATTTGGCTCAATCCCCTTCAGCTATGTCGACGCTTTAAGTACTTCAAAATTGTCCCTCACATAAGCAACCTTTGTTGTCGGAAATTGGTCGAATCAATCCGACAGATTCCAATCTTGTAGTCTTTAATCATACGGGCTATGTGCCACAATTACTAGAAAATTGGAATTCTCCATCCAATTAAATTTTCTCAATCATCTCGTTCATCGTACCATTATTGATAAGGGAGAATCTATCTACATTATGTCTCTAAACTGGTGGAAGTAACTTGCCTCGCCACGCCTATCTGAATCACCTATGACGTTGAAATATTTTGACGGTCATACATATAAGCCTTGCAGTATCATCAAAAACCTGCATGTCAAACTAGGGGGAAAAATAGTAACTTTTGAATTTTAGGTCATTGACGAACCCCTTGATTACAACATTTTACTAGGAAGGCCTTGGGTTTAGGCTATGACTGCGATCCTTTCTACATATTTTAGAATGATCACCTTCCCTCATAAAGGTGTTATTATAGTCATCGATCAACTCTCCTTCTTTGCCTCCACTTCCCAGGTAGTCGGGAGCATTCTGTTAGTTCACGCACCCCAACTAGCACTTCAAAACATTGGCGTAGGACTCTTAAAGGATTCTTCCCTAATGGGAACCTTTATATTACAGCCACCTACAACGTTCACATAAATTGCAAGAATAGAGACCTGCTACATGGTATCTTCCACTCCATCTAGCTTAAGGAAGATTACAGATGATTCTGAAGTTGTTAAGTTGTATGAATTTCTTCTGCCTAGCCCAATTGAGCTAGCATAGCAATCAATCTACATGTCTTGGGTGGCGAATCTGAAATCATAATCGTCAATCGTTTGGGTCGATCATTCATTACATTTTGGTACTACATCTGATCCTTTTTCATCCACAGTCTTGACTGATGAGAGCATTGTGGAATCCATGATGCCAGAAGGAGAACCATGGGAATATCATCATCATCATTCCGATCTTCAGGATCATGAAGAATATAATATTATTAAAATATATCACCCATCGATCAAAAATTTATTTTCGAATTCTTTTCCCATTAATGCAATCAAATCTGAGAGAAATTTATGAAATATTGAAGAAAGCATTTATATCGATATTTCAACCAAACCCGACATTGTAGAAGAGATTCATGTCAATGGGTCTTGTTCTTCATCAGAACTCAAAAATTATCGCTCTCTCTTTCGTGAATTTTGTGATATATTTTGTTGGTCTTACGAGGAAATGCTAGACATAGATACTAGAATCATTGAACACACTATTCAAATGTACCCTAATGTCAGACCGGTACGTCAACACCTTCGTCCTGTTCATATGAAGAAGGCTACTGCCATTAAAGAAGAAGTTGAAAAACTTTTGTGTGTTGGTTTCATTTACCCTTTTCCGCTTACTAATTGGGTTTCCAATATTGTCCCTGTTATGAAGAAATAAGGGACAATCAGAGTGTGCGTCTGTTATTGGGATTTCAATCTCGCTTGTCCAAAAGACAACTATCCTACTCCCTTTATTAACTGTATTATTGATTACTGTGTTGGATGTGAAATATTTTTGTTCATGGATGGATTCTCCGGTTACAATCAAATCAATATCAGCCCAGAGAACCAATATAAGACAACATTCATCTATCCCTGGGGCACATTTGCTTATCATAAACTCCCAAATGGTTAAAAGAACACTGAGGAAACATTTCAAAGAGCAATGGATTATGCTTTCAATGACATCAAGAAAATTTTTCAACCTTATCTAGATGATTTACCCTCACATTCATGAAACCGGATTGATCACCCGATCCATTTGAGAGCTATATTTTTACGTCGTTGAAACTAAAAGATACGCCTCAATCCAAACAAATGTGTGTTTTGTGTTGGTTCTGGTCGTTTTCTAGGATTTTTCGTCTCAAAATAAGCAATATAAATCGACCCACTAAAGGTCCAGGCCATTATTTATTCTCCCACGCCATGAAATTTACTTGAATTATAGAAATGTCAAGGAAAGGCTAACTTCCTAAGGAGGTTCATACCCAACTATGCCGAAATTGATAAAGGATTAACTCATCTCTTGAAAAATGGGATTCTATTCCATTGGGATAAGATTGTGCAAGATTCTTTTGATGATGTTAAGGATACACTTTTCCGGGCATCATTAATGTATCCCCCCAACTATCAGAGTGATTATTTCTTACATATCGCCGCAGAAAATATGACCATTGCTATGATATTGGTCCAAGAAGAAGATGGGATAGAACATCCAATATATTATTTTAGTCGTAATCTCAATGATACATAAGTGAAGTATTCATACAGAGAAAATCTCGCCTTGGTGGCCATCCAAGCTGTCCAAAGATTTCTCCATTACATCCTGTTCCGGAAGACCATCATCATTTCAGATTGCAACCCCATGACATACATTTTATCATGACAATTTCTAGGGGGGAAATATTCAAAATGGATCGTCATTTTGTAGGAATTTGATTTGGAATTCATCAAATCCAAGTCAAAGAAGTATTTAGTTTTGGTTGAGCTTCTTTGCGAACTTTCCTCTAATAGTACTGTTATTACATTGGAACGATCAATTCCTGATGATTCTCTATTTCTGATTGGATCATATGATCCTTGGTATGTGGATTTTATCATTTATCTCCAAACCCAAAATTTTCGACTTGATACCTCTTGCTCTCAACAACGACGTATTCGATACCAAGCCAAAGAGTATCTAATCGTTAGTGATACACTTTATCGTCATGGTGTCGATATGATTTTAAGGAGGTGCCTCACTCATGAGGAGGTCGAGAAGTTTTTAAATGATTTTCATGTTCGGGTTTGTGGTGGACACTTGTCTGGATACGCTACCATGTAGAAGATACTCTGCCCCAGTTATTTTTGGAAAACTATATTACAGTCAGAAGTCGTAATGCATGCCAAATATTTGATCATAAAATCTGAAAACTGCCAACGCCATTGCATCTTGTTATTGCAGTGGGACCATTTGAAAAATGGGGCATTGACTTCATGACCTGCAACACTCATTCGTCCGAGGGCATGGTTATATTATTTTAGTTGTAGACTACTTCACCAAGTGGGCCGAAGTGATGCTTACATTCAATAACAGAGGAGAAACAACTGCATTATTCTTTTTCAATCATTTCATCTAACGGTTTGGTGTTCCACAGGCTATAGTCATAGATCATGATAAGAATTTTCACAATCACATGATGAATGAGTTGACTGCCAAATTAGGAATATCGCATGATAGTTCTATTCCTTATTATCCACAATCCAATGGGAAAGTCAAGGCTATTAACAAAATTCTTAGATGAATGCTTCAACGAATAATAGGAGTTCATAAATGAAATTGGCATTTGATCTTGTACTCGGCTTTGTGGGAATACCGAACCCCAGTGATAAATGCAACTGGATTTACCCCCTTTCAATTGGTGTATGGTCTAGAAGCTATCTTTCCTATCCAGTGTGAAATATCATTGTTAAAACTCATTGTTTACTTGTTACCTTACACCTCTACTGTTACACAACATTTTTTCACCGTCCCTGCAATCCCTCCCCCTTCATGCTGGAGGGTCATTCCCATGACTTGTGAGCAGTGTAATTCTTTGCAAACACCTTCTTTGCATCCTTCTACATAAGGACATCATTTCTCTTGTTGGAAATTTCCTCAAAAAAGCATGCAAAACCTATGTTTTGGGCTTGGCACGGGTAGCTAGTTCACCCCTTGCGCCAGCGTGGAAGATTTTCACTAGAGCCCGCGTCACCTGGCACTCTGTCTTAGTGCAGTGCCTGCACCAAGTTGTTTTATGGATGTTTTTAAAAAATTAGAGGTGGAAGTTTCCTTCTAACCACTTCAGGGATGAGTCACTGGAAGTGGTTAAGTTGATCAACCATGGATCTCCCTCTTTAGGCAGTGGTTTCCACCTCCCATGGAACACCCCTTGAAAGATAGGTCTCCCTTCCATAATTATAGGGATCCTAACCTCTCCCTCTCCCTCTATAAAAATAGGTCTTCTCCCTTTATGGGAGCTAGCTAAACTTGGAGAAGAATACTATAGCTGAGTAATTGCTATTGAGAAGGTAGAACCTTTTAGGATCCTATAAATATAGGATTCATAATTTTGAATTGAATTTTGATAGTCTTGTAAATATTTACATACCTTGCTTTCTGCAAGTTGTTTTCCCATATTTTGTAAAGAAATAAGAAAATAGAAAATCAAGAAGAGGGTAAAAGTTTTAAAAGAAAGATCAAAGGACTTAAAAAAATACATATACCCCAAAAGAAAAAAGATGAAATAAAACATGAAAGTGTGCAAGTCAAAATGCCACTACATTCTACTTTTTTCAAATGATTATCACAGAGTGTCAATAAATGCCATAATCCATGATGAGTTAAATTGTTTAATCTTGACTTGTCATGTTTTCAATTTCCATGTTCTAGATAGTAAATAAAGATTGGTCAGATAGTTTAATCCTGACTAATTAGTAGATAGGTAGAGAATAATGAGGAGCTCATCAGTTTAATCTGAGCCCTCGGATGAAATAAGGTAGAATTATCATTAGGGGAATTTTGAGGTCTAAAATGGGCCTCCTAAGGAAATTATAAAATAATAGTGGAAAAAATCAAATAAGATTTGATGACATCATCAAATTTTAGAGGGAAAAATTAAAAAACTATTTTTTCAACTCATATTTTCAACTTATCTCCCAACGTTTTTACTCAAATTTCGAGTGGGAGTACTTGTTGGATGCGAAATTTAATTCCTTATCCAAGGAGTACCCATGTTGCATACTTTCGATCGGTCCTACTACACGAAAAATGAGAAATACATAAAAAACGTGATTGTAATCACGTTTTATTTATTTATGTATTTCCCATTTTTCATGTAGCAGGGTTCATTGAAAGTATGCAACATGGGTACTCTTTGGATGAGGAATTAAATTTTGCATCCAACGAGTACTCCCACTCGAAATTTGAGTAAAAATTGTGGGGAATAAGTTGAAAATACGAGTTGAAAAAGGAGTTTTATTATTTTATTGTTTTTTAATATTTTTACCCTTTTATTTAGAAAATGGTAAATCATCCCCCATGGTTGACATCATCATCTTGAATCCTATTGGTTGTTATAAAGTTTATTTTTGTTGTACATTTTTCTTAGGAGGCCCATTTTAGACCTCAAAATTCCCCTAATGATAGTTTTTATGCTTTCAAAAGAATAAAATCTTTCAAGGTAGCAAGCTTAAATGCACCTGCCAAAAGGAAGAAAAAATTTTAGAATAAAAGTTGGGTAGGTAGAAAGAAGTGGGAAGAAGCTTGTAAATACTCATCACCAGGTAAAAATTACTAATTTCCCATCCCCTATAGTAATTCTGCTTTCTAGACTTTTAGTCAACGGGGCTCAGAGCATTTCTCTGACTTCTGTTGGGACCAGATCCAAGGCTCAATGACTGATTAGTTGAACATGTTGAATTCCTATATTACTCCCCAATTATCATTATTTACCCTTCATTCTCCCATTAAAACTCAAAAATTTAAGTAGTAACTCCTTTCTTACTTAATGATACAAAATATCCCATTTGATTAACTTTCTCCATTTCATAAAGCATACAAACCCTCAAAAAACATCTTACCCTAAGTAAAAGTGGTGAAATCATCAAATGATAAACTTTGCTTTAAGGTTTTCACTTTACTTAGTCAATAAGTGTATTTCTTGAGTATTTCATTTTCCTTATCATATTAATTTCTTACTTATTTTATTAATTCCCTAAAAGATACCTTATCCTATTAATATAACTTCTTTTATTTAAATATCCTAAAAAAACCCATTAATATAAGATTTTATGCCAAAGTAATTATTCACATGTTGAAATAAAATCCTAAAATATACCCCCCTTTGGCATAAAACTAACTATATATAAATACCCCACCCCCTATGGTTATAGACCTTTCCAAAAGTCTAAAACTATATAATAAAACAAAAAATGCAAAAATTGGCTTCTTATGCATATCTTATGTATTTCTAAGCACATAAACATTACCCCGCTCATCCATTTTATCCTAATTTTTTTATAAAGGTTCAACCACTACCTTTGTAAATACATTTTCTATCCTTCCCCGCACAAACTTAACCCAAGGTTAAAGTGTGAAATTACATAACTTAAACCTTTCCTTTTTCCCGTTATGTAAAGCCACCTACTTTATATAAAGTTAACCTAAGGTTTTAACCCTGCTTTGCATATTAAAACATTGCCTCTGCATCCAAAGTTGAGCTATACCCCCGACCCGCACATATAAGCTCCACTTATATAAACATAACCTCTTTACTTTCATATAAGAACTTTGGTTATAATGCACATCATACAAAGGTTTTTATTAAGTTTCCAAGCCATCAAGACATAGTTCAAACCCTGGTCCTACCACCATTTCGACTGCAACTCCTAAAACTAATCGTGACTATTCATTTCCTTTCTAATGATCCAACGACGTAGGATCACCATCGCGCCCATAAACCAATTGATCACCCAAAGCTCAACGAATGCGAAATGGGTAGTTTTCCCATTTTTTTCTCCCGCAACGTCGCGCGATTTCATTTGATCGCGCTCGTTTCAGCAAAAACTGCTTACTACCAAGATCCAACGCGAAAACTGCTTCCAGTGACGCATTTCAAAAATCAAAACCACTCCCGCTTTGATTTGACTAGCATTCATTACATTTTTAAAAAGATTATATCAAAGGTTTAAACCTTTGTTATGATATTTATTTACGTTATTTGTGCTTCCGATTGTTAAAAAGAACTCTACCTGACTATATTAAAGTCGCCCAACTGTGTTTTAAACCTAAATTTCACATTCAGAGCTCATTTTAACCGCAAATTTCCTATTTGAATACCATCAAAGAATTTTTCGACTCCTTGAACCAGAGCTCAAATTCAACCTTTAAAAGTTGCAGAAAACCTTCCGACAGTCGAATACCTACCATATGAGGTATTTATTGACATACAAAATCTGCAAATTCAAAGTTTAAACCATCCATAAGTAAAAAAAAGTCTAAATTAGGAGAATTGTCTGTAGAAATTTCCCAAAAACGCCCAAAAGCAGGCCAAACCCTAGCCAAATTTTTCCAAGAAAACTTATTTCCACTGTAAACCTTTTTTAAGCTAATTACATCAGTTTGTGACTTATGAAGATCATTTCTAAATAGAAAAGGGTTTAAAGTCTACAGATATCTTAAAAACTCCTTTTTACAATCCAAACCATTCACGAAACCCTCGTTTCCTTTCTTATCCCAGTTTATATCTTACAAGCCTAATTGAGAAAAAAGTCCAAACGAAGCCATCCTTAGCCTAAATTGCTCAATTTCATCTTTGTTGAAGTAAAAAAATCCTGCAAATAGTCTAATCTTGATGTAGTTACCCAAAATGCCTAAAAACGAATTTAAACCTCTACAAACAGATCTCATTCCACAGGACTTTTCAAAAGTCTTCAATCACCTCGCTGCAGACCTAGATTTCATTAACAAATTGTTTGATTTTTGCAGGCTATTACTAGAATATGGATTTGGGCCAACAGTTTCAATACTAGTTGACAAAATTGTTTGCTCCAAATTCTCAGATTTTAATTCAAAAGCTTCATTCAACAAATATTTTGTTTACAAAGAAAGAATAAAATCAAGTTAGAGAGAGATCAGAATGATGAAATGTGCACAGTGAATGGTAAAAGTGAAATCATAATTCACAATGACAGAGAAAACAAAACAATCAAAGAGTATCAGAGTTAAAGTGTATCAGGTAAAAGTCAGAGTGAAAGTTAAAACAAAGTTACATAGCAGACAAGGTAAAACAGTAAAAGTAAAAACAGAGTCATTAATGGTTAACGGAGATGAAAATAATTTCACCAGTAACAATGAAGTTTATCCAAAGTGAAAGTAAAATAGTTAAAAGAAAAAAAAAAAGGTTAAAAGATGAAAATAAAGCAAGAAGGAACAATTTTGTAGAAATTTCCTGTTTAAGTCATTTTTTTGCAGAAACTATTGTGACCAATCCAAGATGAATTTTGCAAAACTGAAGGAATTTTATGTTCTTAAGATGTCCACCTACAAAAACCTTTCTCACTTTTCAAATAGACATTATGGGTTGGGAAATATTAAACAATATTGGAAAGCACGTTTTTCAGAAAATTCCTGTTAAGTCATCATGTTTCAGAGAAACTTGTGGCCAATAAGAAATACATCTTACAAAAATGAAGAAAAATTTTGTTCGTAAGAGACTCATCCACAAAATCCTATCTCACTTTGTGCACAGGAATTACAGAATGAAAGATACATGCGCATATTTACAGCCTATTTTTCAGACTCTGTAAAACTCTGTTTTACACATCTTTTTGCAGAGCCTATTGTGAACAGCTGGAGGAGAAATTTAGGAAACTGAGAGAGGTTTATCTCACCAACCTATTCATATACAATAACCTCTTTCAAGTTTTACATATATATTTCGGATTGAGAAATAAAATGGTATCATTGGACCCCAAGTTTGCAGAATTGCTGGAGCAGAAAGCACAAAGAAAGGAAATAGTTAGTGACTTGGATCCCTCATCATCAACTAAGAGTTGAGATCAAATTCGAATTCTCCTCTTTGTCATCACCCATCCATAAAAAATAGTGCCAAATAGATGCATTAGTTTTGAGTGTCTTTTACTTAAGTTCTATTTATGTAAATCAGTTGGAGATATTTGTAAAACAATCTTGATATTTTTTCAAGATATTCTAGTTTAGAATTTGTATAAATACTTCACTCTTTGAAGTATTTTAGGGTAGAATAAAATTTCTAAGATTACTGTAGAATTTTTTCTAATACATTGGAGGCTTACATGTGTTGATTTCAAAGTAGCAGACTGGACAAAGCTAATTGGGCATCATAATTCAGGATTCTTGCGATAAGTTAAAGAGTAAAGTGCATCTTTTCTTTTCATTGTTTCATTTTTGAGTTCCATGCAATTTCATTGTGTTTGATATGTCTTAATGAGTAACTAGGAATATTACTTCAGGATTAGCTTATTGCTCCCTGTTTTAACTAAGTTACCATTTAAATGTTTTCTGCTAATTTCTGGTGTTAGGAATCCTTCACTGCTCCTACTCCCATTTGACCCCTGCCTCCTTCCTCTATTGTACAGATCAAAGGATCCTTCATTTCCCTTTATCCCGACTATACCATTTCATCAAAAAACCTTTTACCCAAAACTCTAAGGGTTATATACCTTGCCCTGAATACATTTGCATCCTTTTGGCCTTGTCTTCTAGTTCTGCTTGCTAGACTTTGAATCCATAGCCCAATGGACTAGTAGATCCCTCTTTAATTTGTCTTTAAGTAATTTTTATTTTCCACCAAACAATTTAAAACAAAACCAAATTTTCTATCATAACTAGCCTAAAACATAAATAAATAAAAAAAGATAAATTTTAAAGAGAAATCCCTCTCTGAAATATAGGAAGGCTAGATCCTATTGTTCCAAGTAGGTTTTTGGTTACCTCAGACTATTTCTCTTGAACTTGGAGAAATTACTGAGTGTTAACATAATGGCGACCATACTGGGGAAGACTAACATTTTCTTCAGAAATATTTTACAGGTTCAGATCTGATCTATGAGGGTGGACAATGATCATACACACAAAGGTTAAAATCATCCACCTCGCGACTCCAACTCAATTTGACAATCAAGACTCCACTGGAGGAATGAACCTCAAAGAACAATATGGAAAGATCAAGCTTTTAACTTGGATCTTATTTCAAGACATTATGTTCTTTCTCATTAAGAATTTTTTTCAATGTATACTGTATTTTATAGAAGATCTTAGATTAGTTTTTAATTATTTTCCTCTAAAGATTGTAAATAATAATTCTCCTAATCTCTTTGAACATCTTTCTTCTGAATCTAATGATGATCATTTTCCAATTAAGAAGGCTCAAATAATCAAGACTGATCTTACAATCCTTGTACATATTCATGTACCATATAAAGTTCCAGATAGATATAAGCCCCTTATTTTACCTCCTATACTCCATGATTTTCCTAAAAACTACTACAAACATCTTCGTAGATTTGATAGAGAGAATGGTACCACTGCCCAAAAACATATTCAAGGTTTTGAGAATTATGTGGATTTATTTGAGATTGATGAAGATGATGTTAAAATCAGAATTTTTGCTCTTTCTTTGCAAAATAGAATAAAGAGTTGGTTCAAAAATCTACCTAATGCTATCGTCTCAAATTTCTAGCAATTTATCAAACTTTTCCTTGATAGATGGATAATAAAAGTTAATCCTTTTGTGATCATGGAAGAATATAATCAGTTAAAAAGACATCCAAATGAAACAATACAACAATTTTCTGACAGATTTATTCAAGTTTATTATTCAATGCTAGAAAATATTAGACCTCCTCATGATTCAGCTCTCTTGCATTATCCAAGTGCCTTTGATCCAAAAATAGAATTTCGGTTAAGAGAAAGAGATCCAGAAACACTTGTACAAATGCAAAACATTGTAGTTGATGTAGAATTTAATCTGCAAATCAGACAAGAAAAGTTGAAAGTAGAAGAAGAGGAAAAGAAAAACATTACAGAGGTAAAACTCAACCTTTTGGTAAGAAAACTAGATGAAAGAAACAAAAGATCACTATGAAAGATGAATTTTTTGTTCAAAATCACCTTGATACATTTACTGAAGAAATAGAAGAGGTTGATAGCCATGAACATATTCCTGCTAACTCCAATTATCATAGATCAGAAAATGGATTTACAGATCAATATGTGGAAGAGGAATCTACTGATTTAATATGTATGTTTGATGACATTCCTTATTTTGATGATTTTCCAAAGTATGATCATTATGATGATATTTATGTTCTCCAAACTCAAGCTAACTATACAAAGAAATTAGCAGCTAGTTTGTGGGATGAGGAAACTCAGTTTCAGCAGCTAGAATACAGTAATCAACCAATACATATCAGCCATGAAAGTGAGGAAGAAAGAGCAGAAAATGTGGAAATAAGTAAAGATTCTTTACCTCTTTGTTTTTCTTCATTCAAGTTCATTAGAGACAAATTTCATGCTATCAATAATCATTAGTCTTTAGATATTTTTATGGACAACAAAGAAGATAATGAAACTCTTGATCAGGATATTTTAGTTTCACAATTACAATTATCAAATTCCATTGAAATAAATGATCAAATGACACAAGAAAGTTCCATACCACTATGTTTTGAATCATTTCAGCGTTTAAATGAAATATCGTGTAACATATTTAAATAAAAGGATGAGAAACTTGTTGAAGTTTATGAAGTCCCATGGAATCCTATATGCCATAAGTTGCAACAATTTTCCCAAGTTTTTCATTATCGAATAGCTGATATGTTGGATATTGAATGCATTCAAAGAATTCCTCTATTAACTAACTATGAATTTCAAAATCAAGATGATAAAGATTTCAATAGTCAAACATTACAATCAGTAGGAATATCATCACAAATATTATCTGAAAGTTTGCAAGGAGATAAATATGAAAATAAAATTTCATATTCATGATATGGAGGCCATCCAGAACAGATGTACAGTTGTTCAGATCAGTTAAACATCAGTGCATATATTTTGGAAGATCCTTTTGTACAATTTGTAGAGTCAAAAGAGGAAATCAGGTATTTCATTATCCTCTAATTTGTTGACAAGTTTCTAATAGGTTGTGGAATTACAGTTTTGGTAATCAACAAGCAAATGCAACAAAATATATCAAAGTACATAATGCTTGAATGGTTGCATTGGATATTTCATTTTACCTAACTAGTAGTTGGACAACTGAGTAGAGTAAGTAGGTAGGATTTCAGCTTATTTCAGTTTTCAGTTTTTCGCTAGTTTTGAAAATAATTCATTAAGATTTAAAGCCAAGGAGAAGGTCCTAAAAATATTTAAGATCTATCAGTCTAGTTTAAGAATTGCAGTATGTTCTTTTAATTTCAGATCAGATTTTAGTTTGCAGAAAAAGGACTAAATTCAATTCAAGAGTTTCAGTCACTGAGATTTTATAACAAAGAAAATGTATGTTTGGGATTGGCTCAAAGGATCAGACTTATAGTCGACGGTGTTCTTGACATCTCACAAGGAGATGCCATCCCCATGTGAAGCCGCTGTTAGGATCCTATAAATATAGGATTCATAATTTTGAATTGAATTTTGATAGTCTTGTAAATATGTACATACCTTGCTTTCTGCAAGTTCTTTTCCCATATTTTGTAAAAAAATAAAAAAATAGAAAATCAAAAAGAGGGTAAAAGTCCTAAAAGAAAGATCAAAGGACTTAAAAAATTACATATACCCCAAAAGTAAAAAGATGAAATAAAATATGAAAGTGTGCAAGTCCAAATGCCACCACTTTTTACTCTTTAATCTTGACTTGTCATGTTTTCAATTTCCATGTTCTATATAGTGAATAAAGATTGGTGAGACAGTTTAATCCTGACTAATTAGTAGATAGATAGAGAATAATGAGGAGCTCATCAGTTTAATCTAAGCCCTTGGATGAAATAAGGTAGAATTAGATAGTTTTTATGCTTTCAAAAGAATAAAATGTTTCAAGGTAGCAAGCTTAAATGCAGCTGCCAAAAGGAAGAAAAAATGTTAGAATAAAAGTTGGGTAGGTAGAAAGAAGTGGGAAGAAGCTTGTAAATACTCATCACCGGATAAAAATTACTAATTTCCCATCCCCTATAGTAATTCTGCATTCTATACTTTCAGTTAAAGGGGCTCAGAGCATTTCTTTGACTTCTGTTGGAACTAGACCCAAGGCTCAATGATTGATTTGTTGAACATGTTGAATTCCTATATTAATCCCCAATTATCATTATTTACCCTTCATTCACCCATTACAACTCAAAATTTTAAGTAATAACTCCTTTCTTACTTAATGATACAAAATATCCCATTTGATTAAGTCCCTCCATTTCATAAAGCATACAAACCCTAAAAAAAAATCTTATCCTAAGTAAAAGTGGTGAAATCATCAAATGATAAACTTTGCTTTAAGGTTTTCACTTTACTTGGTCAAATAAGTGTATTTCTTGAGTATTTCATTTTCCTTATCATATTAATTTTTTACTTATTTTATTAATTCCCTAAAAGAGACCTTATCCTATTAATATAACTCCTTTTATTTAAATATCCTAAAAAAACCCATTAATATAAGATTTTATGCCAAATTAATTATTCACATGTTGAAATAAAATCCTAAAATATACCCCCTTTGGCATAAAACTAACTATATATAAATACCCCGCCCCCTATGGTTATAGACCTTTCCAAAAGTCTAAAACTATATAATACAAAAAAAATGCAAAAATTGGCTTCTTATGCATATCTTATGTATTTCTAAGCGCATAAAAATTACCCCGCTCATCTCATTTTATCCTAAGTTTTTTATAAAGGTTCAACCAGTGCCTTTGTAAATACATTTTCTATCCGTCCCCACACAAACGTAACCCAAGGTTAAAGTGTGAAATTACATAACTTAAAGCTTTTCCCTTTTCCCGATATGTAAAGCCACCTGATTTATATAAAGTTAACCTATGGTTTTAACCTCACTTTGCATATTAAAACATTGCCTCCGCATCCAAAGTTGAGTTATACCCCCGACCCACATATATAAGCTCCACTTATATAAACATAACTTCTTTATTTTCATATAAGAACTTTGGTTAAAATGCACATCATACAAAGGTTTTTATTAAGTTTCCAAGCCATCAACACATAGTTCAAACCGTGGTCCCACCACCATTTCGACCGCAACTCCTAAAACTAATCGCGACATTCGTTTCCTTTCCAATGATCCAACGACGCAGGATTGCTATTGCGCCCATAAACCAATCGATTGCCCAAAGCTCAAACGGACACGAAATGGGCAGTTTTCCCATTTTCGCCTCCCGTGACGTGGTGCGATTTCATTTGATCGCGCTCTTTTCAGCAAAAACTACTTACCACCAAGATCCAATGCGAAAACTGCTTCTGGTGACACATTTCAAAAATCAAAACTTCTCCCACTTTGATTTGACTAGCATTCATTATGTTTAAAAAAAAAATTATATCAAAGGTTTAAACCTTTGTTATGATATTTATTTACATTATTTGTGCTTCACGACTCTTAAAAAGAACTCTTCTTGACTATATTGAAGCTGTCCGACTGTGTTTTAAACCTAAATTTCACATTCAAAGCCCATTTTAACCACATATTTCCTGTTTGAAGACCATCAAAGAATTTTTCGACTCCTTGAACCAAAGCTCAAATTCAACCTTAAAAAGTTGCAGAAACCCTTTCGACAGTCGAATACCTACCATCTGAGGTATTTCTCAACATACAGAACCTGAAAATTCAAAGTTTAAACCATCCATAAGTAAAACAAAGTCTAAATTAGGAGAATTATCTGTAGAAATTGCCCAAAAACACCCAAAAGTAGGCCAAACCCTATGCAAATTTTTCCAGGAAACCTTATTTCCGCTGTAAACCTTTTTTAAGCTAATTACATCAGTTTGTGACTTCTGAAGATGAATTCTAAAACATAAAAGGGTTTAAATTCTACAGATATCTTAAAAACTCCTTTTTATAGTCCAAACCATTCAGGAAACCCTCATTTCTTATCTTATCCCAGTTTATAGCTGACAAGCGTAATTGAGCAAAAAGTCCAAAAGAAGCCATCCTTAGCCTAAATTGCTCAATTTCATCTCTATTGAAGTAAAAAAATCCTGCAAATAGCCTAATCTTGCAGTAGTTACCCAAAATGCCTAAAAATAGAGTTAGACCTCTACGGACTGATCTCATTCCACAGGTCTTTTCAAAATCCTTCAATCACCTCCCTGTAGACCTAGGTTTCATTAACAAATTGTTTGATTTTTTCAGGTTATTATCAGAATATGGATTTGGGCCAATAGTTTCAATACTAGTTGACAAAATTGTTTGCTCTAAATTCTCATATTTTAATTCAAAAGCTTCATTCAACAAACAGTTTGTTTACAAAGGAAAGAATAAAATCAAGTTAGAGAGAGATAAGAATGATGAAATGTGCATAGTGAATGGTAAAAGTGAAATCAGAATTCACAATGACATAGAAAACAAAACAATCAAAGAGCATCAGAGTTAAAGTGTATCAGGTAAAAGTTAGAGTGAAAGTTAAAACAAAGTTACAGAGCAGTCAAGGTAAAACAGTAAAAGTAAAAACAGAGTCATTAATGGTTAACAAAGATGAAAATACTTTCACCAACAACAATGAAGTTTATCCAAAGTGAAAGTAAAATAGTTAAAAGAACAAAAATGTTAAAAGATGAAAACAAAGCAAGAAGGAACATTTTTGCAGAAATTTCCTGTTTAAGTCATGTTTTTGCAGAAACTATTTTGACCAATCCAAGAATAAACTTTCAAAACTGAAGGAGGTTTATTTTCTTAATATTTCCACCTACAAAAACCTCTCTCAATTTTCTAACAGCCATTATGGTTTGGTAAATATTAAACAATATTGGAAAACACTTTTTGCAGAAAATTCCTGTTAAGTCATCATTTTACAGAGAAACTTGTAGGCAATCAGAAATACATCTTACAAAACTGAAGGAGGTTTTTGTTCCTAAGAGACTCATCTACACAAAACTATCTCACTTTGTGCACAATAATTACAGAATGAAAGATACATGTGCATCTTTACAGCCTATTTTTCAGACTCTGTAAAACTATGTTTTACACATCTCTTTTCAGAGCCTATTGTGAACAGCTGGAGGAGAAATTTACGAAACTGAGAGAGGTGTATCTCACCAAATTATGCATATAAAATAACCTATTTCAATTTTTACATATCTATTTCGGATTTAGAAATAAAAAGGTATCATTGGACCCCAAGTTTGCAAAATTGTTGCAGTAGAATGCACAAAGAAAGGAAACAGTTAGTGACTTGGATGCCTCATCATAAACTAAGAGTTGAGATCAAATTATAATTCTCCTCTTTGTCATAATATATCCATAAAAAATAGTGCCAAATAGATGCATTATTTTTTAGTGTCCTTTAATTAAGTTCTATTTATGTAAATCAGTTGGAGATATTTGTAAACCAATCTTGATATTTTTTTTAAGATATTCTAGTTTAGAATTTGTATAAATATTTCACTCTTTGAAGTATTTTAGGGTGGAATAAAACTGATAAGATTACTATAGAATTTTTGCTGATACATTGGAGGCTTACATGTGTTGATTTCAAAGTAGCAGACTAGACAAAGCTAATTGGGCATCATAATTCAGGATTCTTGCGATAAGTTAAAGAGTAAAGTGCATCTTTTCTTGTCATTGTTTCGTTTCTGAGTTCCGTGCAATTTCATTATGTGTTTGATATGTCTTAATGAGTAACTAGGAATATTACTTCAGGATTAGCTTATTTCTCCCTGTTTTAACTAAGTTACCATGTAAATGTTTTATGATGATTTCCAGTGTTAGGAATCCTTCATTGCTCCTACTCTCGTTTGACCCCTGCCTCCTTCCTCTATTGTCCAGATCAAAGGATCCTTCTTGCCCTTTATCCTGACTATACCATTTCATCAAAAAAACTTTTACCCAAAACTCTAAGGGTTATCTATCTTTCCCTGAATACATTTGCATCCTTTTGGCCTTGTCTTCTAGTTCTGCTTGCTAGACTTTGACTCCATAGCCTAATGGACTAGTAGATCCCTCTTTAATTTGTCTTTAAGTAATCTTATTTTCCACCAAAAACTTTAAAAAAAAACCAAAATTTTCTATCATAACTAGCCGAAAACATAAATAAAATAAAAAAGATAAATCTTAAAGAGGGAGCCCGCTCTGAACTATAGGAATGCTAGATCCTATTGTTCCAAGTAGGTTTGTGGTTACCTTGGACTATTTCTCTTGAACCTGGAGAAATTACTGAGTGCTAACAGAACCAAGGAGAACTCCATAGAGAGAGTCCCGTCCGAATTCCCGATGAGCCTTTGTGAGACGCGCTTCGCTTGAACCCTGTTGGAGGAGACCGCGACGTCGAAGCTTGGTTGTACTTTTCCTTTCATTTATTAATATACTCGACTAGGGTGTTGGTTCCATCATTGTGTTATGTTGGTTATTTAATGCAATTGATTTAGTTTGACTAACTAATAGTTACGAACATGAATTAGTATGTTGTATATTGTCATTGTTTCTTGTGTGTGCGCAAGTGTCCGAGTGTGAAAGTGTGCAGACCGTGACCAGTCAAACCAGGAGCGAGAGGCAGCCACTCTTTCTGATGACAATAACAGCATAGGACCTCTGGTAAGTAATCTATAGAATCTCCATCCATTTGTTAACTAGGAATCAATATTATAGCTTGTTTTGTTTGTTGCTAGACCCACCCTAGGGCTAGTGGGATCGCCTCTATCCACAAACGGGATTTACCTCACCAAAAAATTGGCGACTCCAATGGGGATCAGTGTGAGTTTATCTTTCATCCATTAGGTCTTCTTTTTGGTATTTTCTTGCTTATTTTTCCTTTTCTGATTATTCTGCTAAGTCTAAGACCCTTGTTCAGCCCTAGAGGATCAGATCTGATCTCTGTCTTTCAAAAATTTTCCCTTTTGCTTGAGTGAACTGGCTTGGCATGCTTTCTGTTAGGACATTTGTGCCGATTGGCACTAGTTTCTAGTGTTGTGCCCGTGCCATCCCCTGTTTGGCGCTAATTACAGCCAAACAGCCGCGCCGACCCCTGTAGGTTTTAGGATTTGATCTGTTTTGAAGATTTTTGGTCAGTACTTGTGCTTCTGGTTTATTTCTCGCCATGTCTTGAGTGCTTTGGGATTTTTTTATATTGTGCTCAAATTTCTTCCTTCAGTTGTTTTTCCGTTTCCTATCAGCATCACAGCCTTAGGGTTTTTAAGTGCTTTGGTATGCTGAGCCTCCTGTAGGAGTTTGAGTCTTTGGTTTCGCAGTCAACTTCATTCCTTGTTTGGTTGCATTCAGCTCCCTTCATCCGTTTGAGTGATTGCATTGGTTGAATTATTCTTGCCTCTTTCGTTCAATTTTGCTTCTTGTCACTCCAAGCATAGCTCACACTGCTTGCATGGGTCTATTTTGAAATATTTCTTCAATTTGAGATATTGCAATGTTGGTTTGAGTTGTGTTATGTTTGTTTTGGGTTGATTGAAATTATTTCGCTTCAACTCTCACATTAATGTTATCGAACTAGTGTTTTGGTTTGTTTTTCATGTCATTTAGTGCACTTTTTTCTCTATTACACTGAAAAAAAAAAAAAAAAAAAAAAAAAAAAAAAAAAAAAAAAAATCCTTGCATTCTTGTTTGCATTGTGAAATTGAAATTCTTTCGCATATCTAGCATTGGAAAATTCTAGGAAAGATTTATCATTTTCATTAGCTTGCATCAGATACTATAGTGGATGCTTCTGCATGTTCTTATTATTTCTTATCACTTGAAAACTCCTAACTTTCTCATAGATATATTTTCATCGAACAAAATGGTAGTTTTTGGCATGTAGCTTGCATTTAGTGATTTTTGAGATCCAACATTTGGTAGGACATTGTAATTGAAACGTAAATACAAGATCAACTTAAAATTTACTCAATTAACCTAAGGAAACATTGAAACCTAATGAAACATCTAGTGGTCTAAGTTAGAGACGTGTTCCGGCGTCCTTAAACCTAGCAGCGGTCGCTTGCCATGTGGCTTCAGACAGCACTAATATGGACTTGTGCTCCCCGTACCGTCGAGTATATAAAGAGAGAACCCTCTAGGTTGCAATCCTTTTATTTGTAGGAAGCCGACTCTGTCGCCTTGTAACCATGATACACCGAACATAGCATTTGGGGAGACTACCTGCACGTACGTCAAGTCCTTGGTCAACTCTTCTTTCGTTTGATTACCGAGGTGTATATGGCAGTTCACGGAAACCTGGTACACTCTTTTACCTAGACTACCTGAGCAGTCATTTTCGATCTTTACTGACTCCATAGATTTGAAAATATCATTGAGCACTTGTCCTTTCACGCTCGCTTAAAACTGAAAGTGACTAGAGTCATCTTTTGCCTGTTTCTTGACTCTTAAAACATGAAACAACGAATTTTTGGTTTCAATGTGGTAAAATAAACTACCTACAATTACACGCCCATTAAAGTTTGATTGCTCAGCATGTCTTTGTTTTCCTTAGTTTTTGTCCAAGAGTATTCATTTTCGATCTTTTTTTCCCTTTTCTGGTGTGCTACAGTCACAGTGGTGGAACCATCGGTTTCGTCTAGTGGTAGTCCTTACTCAGACGATTCATCTAAAATTTCTCTATCCTCTAGTTCTGTCGAGCTTCAGTAGCCTATTCTCCCCTCAGAGTACCCCTTTGGAGAACCAGTTGAGTTCACTTGGCCTCTTTCAAATGCTTGGTTTGGGTTTGGGGTCGGGGAACATTTTCCCCCTCTTACATCGGGATCTCCATTTTTGGCTGTTATCATACCTCCTATTCCCTGTAGTATTTTACAAGATCTCACAGCAGATTCAGACATGGACTCATTTGGTCCTATTGGAAGTGAGGGAATTCCTGTTTCTGATGAATAATACCAAATTTTTTAGGAAGATATCCCTCGAGGGTCTGCTCAATCTTCACCATCGGTGTCACTTCCAACCGAATATAGGTATTTGGGTCAGATTATGGCTAGTATTGCCTCCATGGCGGCATCAAATCTGTCGAGGGGGCTGGTCCTTCCATCATTAGGGATGTCACCAATGACACCTGTCTCATCGACGCATTTTGTTATGTATGTCCCAACTAGACCTACTGTTTTTGTGGTTGCATCAGCACCGATTGTCGCCACTCAGTCGTTAAGGGTTTTGTCTTCGATAGAGACTTGAATTGCCATGGCGATCCTTGATGGCCTTTCTTTCGAGGAGTATCAGCTAGCTGTTCAGCAGCAGAGCTCCCAGACTTACCAGTCCCCTCAGGATTCTGGTGATCCTTATCTTTCTCATTATGACGTGGTTAGTAACCCAATTTATTCACTTTCGTTTCGCTATGATGAGCACGGTAACCCTATCTATTTTCCTTCTCCTGAAGCTTATCAGTTCCTTTTCAGTTTTAGACCTACCTTGCCTGTGAAACCTTCTAACCAACAAGGACAACCCTTTCAGGGACAACCTTTGGTTCAGCAAGGGTATGCTTACGACCCACAAGGAAAACCCTTTCAGGGACAACCTTCGATTCAGCAAGGGTATGCATACGATCCACAAGGGCAACCCTTTCAGGTAGAACCTTTGGTCCAGCAAGGATTATCTTACGAACTACAAGGGAATCTTTACAATCCACAAGGCCAACCTTTACAAGGTCAGCCTATGATCCAACCTGGGCAACCACAAGGACCTGCTGGGCAACCGATATATCATCCAGGACCTTCATATGGTCCTGGGGGGAAAATTTATCCATATCAAGGGAAACCTTTTGTGCAACCACAATAGCCATACCTTCCAATTGGTGCAAATGTTGCATAGCCAGGACCATCTTATGGTCCTACTCCAGGTCAACCTAGTCATCAGGCACAACCTGGCCCATCGTAGCCATTAGGCCAACCTGCTCTGCTGGGGCAACCTAGTGGCCCTCATCAGTCAGGTCAACCTGCACAGACATTTCACCCTTCTCAGCAACCGCTCTACTCTACACCGCAGTCGGGTCAACCTGCGCACCCGATTTATCCAGCTCAGCAGGGCCCTACTTATTAGCAGCCCGCTCGACCCCAAGGCGCTTATTACCCCCAAGGTCAATATCAAACAGTATACCATGTGCCTCAAGGTTCTTCTTATTACCCTCAACCGCAAGGCCATACTTACATTCCACAGAAAAATCTTTATGCTACTCAATCGGGACCCTCATATACTCAGAATTAGTATCCTAGTCCTCAACCTCAATATCCTGGTCCTCAACCGCAATATCAGCCGAACTATCCGGCTTATACCCCTTATGGTCTGAATCCTTTGGGACAGAACCAATGGGGGCAGAGTTACACTCAACCAGGATGGAATGTGGGTATGGGTCCTTATCAAGGACCTGTTATGCCTTTCAACCCTCTATTACCCTTTCTCGCCACGTTGGAATTACCAGATGTGTCCAAATTAACAAATGATCCAATCCTTCATAATCTGTATTAGCCTCTGGTTCCAATGAAGGTTCCTGGTGATTGCCCCAAGTTTGAGGGCAAGTCTGGAGAAGACCCCCAAGCACACATTATTACATACCATTTATGGTGTTCTTCCAATTCTTGGGTGGATGACGTTATTCGATTCCGTCTTTTCCAGCTAACTCTCACCGGAGCTGTTGCTAAGTGGTACATCGATCTGTCTCGCTGTATCATTCAAGATTTCAACTCTCTCACTATGGCATTCCTTACTCATTTCTGGTTACTAGTTCGTTATGAAGCCGAGATGCATCTCCTAACATCCTTGAAACAAGACCGGGCTACCCATATCGCGGATCACATTCATGAATGGAGACGTCGTCATCATCTGATCAAATTTGAAATTCCTGATCAGCGTCTTAATCATTGGTTCACTACCTATTTTGTCAATCAGATTTCAAAAGACATAGCCATGGGGGCATGTGTTACCGAGGAGCAAGCCATTGCTCATGCCCAATACCTTGATTTAGTGTACTCTCAATCGGGCATATTGTATGATATCTTGACTGATGCCCCATGACCTGGGACTTCTAAAGAGCGAGCCACCCCATCCATCGACAACGTTATTGGTTCCGTGTCTCAAACTTCATGTAAGTCTCCCTCTTCCAACACTGGGAAGCAAAAATCAAATTCTTCCAATGATTCTACTTCTCAGCCTACCCCGGATTCTGGCAAAACCTCGGAGGTCAACGTTGTTCAAGCCAATCCTACAGATAAAACATCCAAAGGGAAAAATAAGGGCAAAGGCAAGGCCAAAGCCAATGCCCCAAAACCAGATTCGTCTAAACCTCATGTTGATGATGGTTCACAGCGCAAGCCCAAGTATCCCTGTCTGATTTGTGATGAAGAACACTACACTAAGGATTATCCTAGATGAGCCGAAATTAGTCAATTGCTTAATGGAACTAAGGGAACTCCGGCGGTCCTCAAAGAACCTTTTCTCTCTCAGCAAACACAGATGGTCGAGAAACCTGCGCCATCTACACCGTTTGGCTCTCAAGTGTTCATGATGAACGGTTCTGCACCTATTTCCATTGCTACTCGGTCAAAAGATTATACTAGATCATGCTAGGTAGCAAGGAAAGAGATTGTTGATGGTCCTCCTCCCCCACCTACCTCTAGTCCTCTTGAGATTGAAATGCCTAGTGCTGAACCTGTTGTATGGCCACCTTCTAAAGGTGTTCTCCAGAAATCTTCTTATAATCCTAACGCCCATGCTGCTCAGCATTACAGTATTGTTGAGGATTTAGCACAGGCACCATCTGCGATGTCCACATTAGAAGTTCTTTAGAGTTTTCTGTCTCAACAGAAAGCGTTATTATCTGCGATCGATGGGATTGATGCTACTGATTCTAGCCTTCTCACTTTTGACTTAGAGAATTTCGTCCCCTGACTTCTGCACCAGATTGCGCTTGTCATACAAGTCAACATTAATGGTCTCAACATCCATAGATCCATTTTGGACGAAGGTGCATCCACCTATGTCATGTCATTTTCTTGCTGGAAGGCTATTGGCTCTCCAGCCCTAACTTCGTCACCCAATGCCCTTGAGACATTTGATGGAAGCAAATCGAAAGCATTGGGTGTTCTCACTAGCTTGCCGATCACGTTGCAAGGAAAGATAGTCAATTTCGAAGTAGAAGTAGTTGACGCTAAACTCAATTACAATATTCTACTCAGTCACAGTTGGAATCATGCTATGCTGTGCGTTCCGTCTACCCTCTTCTGTGTTATAAAGTTTCCACATGAGGGAAAAATCATTAATTTCAACCAGTTGTCGTTCTTTACCTCGTCTTCTAAGAACAATGTTCCATACGTGGACCAGATTCCTTCTCCCCCCGACAACGTAAGGTTGGGTCTTTTCAAAGATCCCGCCCTCATGGGCATCTTTCCCCTTTCACTACCAAATAAATTTCAAGTTAATATGATATCTCAGTCGAATGACCCTTGGATTGTCCCTTCACTTGAATAGGTTGATTCATTTGGGGATTCGATGCTGCTTAGTCTAATTCAAATCAATTATTGTGAGCTTGTAGCTGCATCCAATTCTCCCCCTTCTGAGGATGCTCCTTTGAGCATGTCTTTCGACGTTTATTTTCAATCCCCCTGGCTCGGCAATACAGATTCGCCTGATTCTTTGAAAGAAGTGTTTCCATCAGATGAGGCTATCATGGAAATCATGTCTCTCGAAGACCTACCGTGGATAAATGGGCATCATCGTTCCTCGTTTATGCCTGGCCTCGGGGAAATGTCTAATTGTCTTGATTTTTTTGTGTGTCAAGTTCTTTCTCCACCACTTCAAACACCTATCTTGACTCACAAAGTATTTGCTGAAGGTAGCTTGAGTAACATCACCCAGACGATGCCTATCGAAATTTCCGTGAAACCGGGAATTGTCGAGAACATCCATGTCGGAGTCACTTTCTCTTCTGATGAAGTCCAAGTGTATACTAGCCTCTTTCATGAATTACGTGATGTTTTCACCTGGTCTTACGAAGAGATGCCTAAAATTGATCCCAGTATTGTGGTGCACGAGATTCCCACCTACCCCGGTGTGAAGCCTATTCGTCAACGTCTTCGTCCAGTGCATCCTCGGAAAGCCGTCGCCATAAAAGATGAAGTTGAAAAACTTCTCAAAGCAGGTTTCATTTATCTGATTCCTCTGACAGAGTGGGTTTATAACATTGTTCCTATGGATAATAAGCAGGGAAAAATTTGCGTTTTTGTTGACTATCACCATATTAATTAGGCCTACCCTAAGGATAACTATCCCACTCCTTTCATCGATCAGATCATTGACGATTGTGCGGGGAGTGATATTTTTTCCTTCATGGACGAATTTTCTGGCTATAATCATATCAACATTCTCCCATCTGATCAACACAAGACCGCTTTTATCTGTCCTTGTGGAACATTCGCATATAAAAAACTCCCTTTCGGCTTGAAGAATGTTGGGGCTACGTTCCAGCATGCGATGTCTTATGCCTTTTACGATATTAGTCATGTTGTTAAACCATACCTGGATGACCTTCCGGCTCATTCAATTGCGCGAAAAGACCATCTAGACCATTGCCACTAGATATTTCTTTGCTATAGACGCTACAACATTCGGCTCAATCTGCATAAATGCATCTTCTGCGTCAATTATGGTAGGATTTTAGGGTTGATCGTATCCAAAGATGGAATTCGCCTTGATCCACTTAAGGTTGAGGCTATTGTTAATCTCCCCTCTCCATCATCGTTACACCAGCTCCAGAGTCTCCAAGGGAAAGGAAATTTCTTACGTTGTTTTATCCCAAACTATGCCAAAGTAGCCAAAGGGTTCACACGACTTTTAAAACAGGACGTCCCTTTTTGTTGGGATGAGATTGCTCAGCAATATTTTGATATGCTTAAGACATTTCTTGTTAACGCTACTCTATTACATCCTCTGAATTATCATTGTGATTTCACCCACTATCTAGTTGTCGCCTTCAGTACGATCGCCATGGTTTTGGTTCAAGATGATGATGATGGTAACAAGCATGTTATTTACTACTTGTCTCGAAACCTTCTCATCCCTGAAACGCGTTATGCACATGTTGAGAAGTTAACGTTGACTGCGGTCCAGGCCGTCCAGCATTTTCGTCATTATATCCTTTTATGGATGATAACCGTGATTTATGATTGTAACCCCATGACCTATATTCTATCTCGACATTTTCTGGGGGGAAAATACTCGAAGTGGATCATTATCCTCCAAGAGTTTGATTTGGAATTTACTGCCACCAAATCAAAGAAATCAATCATTTTCGTTGATCTGATTTGTTCTCTCCCCGCTGACTTTGCTCCTTCTTATTCCAAGGATCATATTCTGGACCAAACTCTTTTATTGATTATCACCCTAGATCCATGGTATGGTGATATCATCATTTATCTACAGACTTCTACTTTTAGGTCCAAGTTGACGAAAGATTCCCGACGCTGCATTCGGCATCAGTCGCAACCTTATCGTATTATCGGAGATACCCTCTATCGTGTTGGAGTTGATTCCATACTCTGCCGATGTTTGACCCTCAAGGAAGCTGAGAAAGTTTTAAATGACTGCCACAATGGTGCCTGTGGTGGTCACATGTTCGATTATGCCACCGCACAGAAGATCCTTCATGCTGGCTATTTCTAGTCATCCATTTTTAAAGATTGCATTGTTGCAGTACGCAAATGTCATGCGTACCAGATATATCAATTGAAGATGCATGTGCCACCTGTTCCTTTACACGCTGTGATTACCATTGGTCCTTTTGCCAAATGGGGCATCAATTGTTTGATGTGTAACCCTCGCTCGGCCGGGGGCCATGCCTATATTATCGTCGCCGTCTATTATTTTACAAAATGGGTTGAAGCAATGCCTGCACTCGCTGCGGATAGTAAGAAAACATCACAATTGATATTCAAACATGTTATTACTTGGTTTTGTGTCCCTTAAGCCATCGTTAACAATCATGGTTCACATTTTCGGACCATATGATGGCGGAGCTGGTGTCTAAGTTGGGTCTGCGTCATGATAGCTCAATGCCATATTAGCCTCAAGCTAATGGCCAGGTTGAAGCCATAAAAAAAGTTCTTGTTGCGATGCTTCAACGAAAAATTGGGATCCATAAATAAAATTGGCATCTCATGTTGTTTTAAGCTCTATGGGCTTACCGAGCATCGATTAAGAACGCAACCGGATTCGCCCCATTTCAGTTCGTGTACGGTCTAGAAGCTACTCTTTTGATTGAGTGTGAAATTCCTTCAGTAAAATTAGCTGTGGAATTACTGCCTAATACTTCACCTGAGGAAGATCGTCTCCTCTATTTAGAGAGATTGAATGAAACTCGTTGCTTAGTTGCTTTGGTCATCGAAGCACAAAAGAAGTGAGTCAAATCTCACTTTGACCAAATAGTTTATCCTCGTTTTTTATCGAAGGCAACCTCGTCCACCTGTACGACCAAGCTCATGACAAGCTGGGGGTGCGTAAATTCCAACCCATGTGGCATGGGCCCTACATCGTCAAACGTGTGTTACAGAATGGGGCTTATGAGCTTATTGATTATGAAGGTTATCCCTTAGCACAACCCAGAAATGGGTTGTATCTAAAAAAGTATTATGCTTGAGTCATTCATGCATGATATGTGTACATAGGTGATTTTTTCATTTTTGTGCATGTTTAGGTTTGATATGCTTTGTAAGTTTTTGTATGCTTATTGGGTCTTGCTTGTTATGCAGATGTCTATTACCCCTTATGTCGGTTTCACGGATGGTGCTTCCCACAGTACCAGGAACTTGTCTTCAGCAGCCGGGGTAATTTATAACCCTGCTGGTGAGTTGATTAACCTACAAGGTATTTGTCTAGGACCAAATACAAACAATTTCGCTAAATATAGTGCTATTTTGGAACTATTAACCGAGGTGGTTAACCTCGGCATACACACATTACTTGTAAATCTAGATTCACAGCTTGTTTTTCTTCAACTTAATGGTCATTATTCGGTTCGAAACCCATGCATTTTGAGATTTTATTTACGTATTCGTTTTCTTGAAAGACAATTTGATTTCATCACATATCGACATATACCAAGATGAATGAATACGTTAACTGATGCAATAGCTAACATTGTGTTAGATAGACATTTGTGTAATTTACAAAACATCATCATATGTAAATAGACCCATGTAGAAAATATATATATATATCGCATGTTTGCAACTATGTGCATCATAAATGTCAAAAATATATGTATGTTTCTGTTACATCCTGAAACAACATCTCTCTCAAAATATGCGAAATAAAAGCCTAGGTGCCTAATCAGCGTGGTGCTCATGATAGCACGTCACCGCCTGTACCAACCGCCTCAGCAAGCGGTGGATACGACTTGGCACCCCTACGGTATGCCTATGGTAGGCCCGAGGAACATAATCAAAGCGAGCATAGTCCGGAATCCCACGGGTGATCCCCTCTAGATTTTGTATTATCTCCTCCCCCTCACCACCCTCACCATGAGTATCGAAATTGCGAGGAGTTCGCCTCGCTATCGACGACATAACTGTAGGTATTTCTGGGCAAACATCTGCATACACATAAGATTAACTGTCAAAACATGCATATATACCAAAAAATCATAAACTCATGAAAATAAAAAATGAGTCTCACCTAGCTCTTCGTCCCAATCCTTTCCCTCTGGGAGTGGGAGGTCTAGATCACCGGTGAAGTTTGTACCAGAGTAGGGCCATTTCTCCACGACAATCAGTTTTCGGTGGAGCCAATCGAACAATTCCAGCCTCCAAGACATCTGTTGGCCACCCCCTGCTCTGGGCATCAGTGCAGCCCATCGAGCCATTCGTGGTGCTCTGGGTGGTGGCATCGGGACAATGACCTCCTGGTGTTGGAATATCGATATTTGTTCCAAGACGAACAATACCAAAATCGATCCATATCCAAACTGTTTTATTTTGGTCTTCTTGCACTTGGTTAGTTGTCGCTTAATGTTAATGGTCACAACCTCTGCCCAGTTGTAGAGAGTTAGGTTCAGGCAGTCTACGGCAAGAAGCAGTTGTGTTTTTGTGGCTTCGTGTAGTGCTTGCGATCCCGCAGCCCACGTGATACTGTGCAACACTACTTTTAGTGCCAGATCTGGGATGATTTGGATGTCAACCTTTCTAATCCCTGTTCCTTTTCGTGCCCCTCATCATACCCTGTCGATCACCATCCCCATGCTTTCCATGGTGTGACGGGTACCGGTCATGATAGGGATTGCACCCCTTCGTGACAATACTATGATAAAATAGAAATCAGAAACTTCGATTTCAAGTTCCTAATCTCGAAGCATGAACTTTTCTTGGTCTTCATCCTTGATGCTTATCAAATACTGAATCAATTTCGGTTGAGCCCAGAGGCACGGTGTTAGGAAGAATTTATTAAGCCCACAATATTTGAGGGCATCCATGCATCGATAATTATCCATGGTAAGTTCATATTCCTCACTGTGTTCCCTCTCTTTCCACTCAATCACCATTCTTTCTGCTTGGTACCTGCACACATTGTTCATATGAGCATTGTTAGTCTACTTGGGCATTGAAATTTGCAAGAAAGTGACTGCATTTTCCTTAAAATTATGTGGATTTTTAGGTTGCAAAGTTGGCACGAATTTTTCACAAAAATTCGCGCCAATGGGTGTGCCCTCTGTGTAAAAATGGGTGATTGGCGCGGGTCTGTGCCTGAAACCTGCGCCAACCGCGATGCCCTAATTTTGATAAATCTTCTCCTAGGAAATCAAATGAAAGGAACAGATAATGAAATTTAGCTTAAAATATGGGAAATGGTGGCAGCTCTTACCTAATACTGATGGAATCAAGATCGGTTCACTTGATCACTCGCAATCGTCACCACAAGATCACAAAGAACAATGGGTCACTGTTGCTCCACAAAGAGGTAAAAGTGAAAAGTAAACAAATTTTACCACTTATGGCATTTTATAAATTTTCAGAATCTTAAATTAGGTTTTAAAACATATTTGTCGATTATTTTATCATAATATTTTCGAGAAATGGGTTTTACACATGTCTCTTGTGCAGCAACAGGTTTTTCACATGGTTATGACGAAGTAACGAGTTATATTTTATACTTTTTCAGACTCGATAAAAACATGAAAAAGTCACTACTAGAGTCATATTTCATCTCTTTTCTGACTCTCTAAAACTGAAAATATTACCGAGATGCTTGTCGTTTTGAACTTGTTAAATGGCTACGAAACGATATCTACCCAGTATACGTTTACCGCTTTTTCGGGCTGGGATAGATTATTTACAAAAAAGGAATACCTTAGCCTATCGTGACTAAGAGGTTCTCTTAGATGATGTTTTCTACCTTTTAGGATTTGAGAGACTATTTACGAGAAGGGCCTTGCTAGAGTTTTCTTTTTTGCTTTATTTTCAAACTCGCTAAACATGAAAAGATGCTGAGTTCTCCCTTTGTCAGACTCGTTAAAAATTGTTGAAATCAGACTCCGTCATTATGACGTTACTCGAGTTCCTCCTTCCTAGGGCTCATAAAATGTACTAGGTTGGATTTGTTCGAAGGACAAACTTACATCATAAGCATATGCTATCCCCTTCAAGCTTGTTTACAAAAATAATTCGGGTACTTGCCAGAAATGGTGGGGGAAAATGGAACCAGACTTTAGTCGGTAGTATGTCACTCTTGAACATTGCACTTGTTTGCATTCGTGTCGGGTTGGGGACATCTCACTTCATCATTTTTTTTCCTCCATGGTTTGGGTAGTCTCTTTTGACCGCTCATCTCCTCTTTTCCACATCACCATGACCTCAGATCCCTTGATGTCAAATACTTCCAAATCTAGTGTCGTGCTAGTGATATGTTCAACAGAAGTTTTTCCTCTGCAGTTTTCAAGCTCCCTCTGATTCTCAATTGTTCCTAATTCGAAAATCATCATATTCCTCTATCTCGTGTCGATGATGTGGGAAACATCATGGCCTTCCTTCGACCGGGTCGCTTCCTGTCAACTTCAGCTCATTTTCCAGGAAGCTGATCTAGAGACTTCCTTCAAGTACCTTGGAGCCTGCATACCTTAATGGTATGTTCTTTGCATCTGACACAAGGTTCACATCATCGGCCTTCGATTGGATGATTCTGCTGGTGTTGAACACCATATCACTGTTCACATCCTGTGGATTGTACCTTTTGTACCTTGAGAGCCATTATCATTATTGGTGGTTTCTCTCGCGTCTGTTAATAGCTCTCATTATTGGCTGGTAATCAGACGATGTTCCTGCATGTTTGACTTCAACTCGTCTATTCACATTATCGAATTTGTACTTTTTCCAGGTTGAGATGGAGCGCAAGACCCTGGGTTTTGTCTGATAAACTCTAGACTGCGGGTTCTTTGTGGATTACTATGACTTATTACATGACTCTTCTGATTGGATGGCTGTGACCATACCTGAGTCTATTTGTTTGTCCTTATTGCTAGATGGTTGTGTCCATACCTCAGATCTCACTTTTTAGGTACTCTATTATGGATGGTTGCATCCATGCCACATATCATGTATCAAAGATAATAGTTGTATTTGTACTCGTAGGTTTTCTGACAGCAGTGTTTGGGTCGAACACGTTCTCATAAATCATTTCACCCCTCCCTCTCTCTTGGACCTCGTGCTTCAGGGGGCATCTGTTACACAACATTTTTTCACCATCCCTACAATCCCTCGCCCCACATATTGGAGGGTCATTCCTGTGACTTGTGAGCAGTGTCATACTTTGCAAACACCTTCTTTGCATCCTTCTGCATAACGAAATCATTTCTCCTATTGGACATTTCCTCAAAAAAATGCACAAAACCTATGTTTTGGCCTTGGCGCGGGTAGCCAGTTCACCCCTCACGCCGGTGTGGAAGATTTGCACTAGAGCCCGCGCCACTTGGCGCTCTGTCTCAGTGCAGTGCCTGCGCCAAGTTGTTTTAGGAATGTTTTTTAAAAATCAGAGGTGGAAGTTTCCTTCTAACCACCTCAGGGATGAGTCACTGGAAGTGGTTAAGTTGATCAGCCACGGATCGCCCTCTTTAGGTAGTGGTTTCCACCTCCCATGGAACACTCCTTGAAGATATTTCTCCCTTCCATAATTATAGGGATCCTAACCTCTCCCTCTCCCTCTACAAAAACATGCTATCTCCCTTTATGAAAGCTAGCTGAACTTGGAGAAGAATACTGTAGCTGAGTAATTTCTATTGATAAGGTAGAACCAAGGAGAACTCCATAGAGAGAGTCCCGTTCGAATTCCCGACGAACCTTTGTGAGACGCGCTCCGCTTGAACCCTATTGGAGGAGACCATGATGTCGAAGCTTGGTTGTACTCTTCCTTTCATTTATTAATATACTCGATTACAGTGTTGGTTCCATCATTGTGTTATGTTGGTTATTTAATGCAATTTATTTAGTCCTCTTTGACTAACTAATAGTTACGAACGTGAATTAGTATGTTGTATATCGTCATTGTTTCTTGTGTGTGCACAGGTGTCCAAGCGTGAAAGTGAGCGGACCGTGATCTGTCAAACCAAGAGCAAGGGATAGCCACTCTTTCCAACATCAACAACAGAATAGGACCTTCGATAAGTCATCTATCGAATCTCCATCCATTCGTTAACTAGGAATCAATATTATAGCTTGTTTTGTTTGTTGCTAGACCCACCCTAGGGCTAGTGGGATTGCCTCTGTCTGCAGAGGGGATTTACCTCACCAACATCTACTGAGGAAGCATGTCTTTTTAACCTCGTCCATCTTTATGAAACGCATCGTGAAGCCGCATTGGCCAACGAAGCGCATAAGAGATGAATTAAGGTGTAATATGACCAACATGTCCAACCTCGCATCTTCACAGAAGGTGACATGGTCTTACTTTATGATAAGGAAGTTGATGTAATAGGTACATGAAAATTTTAGCCATTACGTCATGGCCCCTATATTCTCAAAAGATTTTTGGCTAAGGGCCCCTATGAGTTGGAATATTATGATGGAATTCCATTGGCGCAACCCCGAAATGGGTTGTATTTGAAATGTTACTATGCTTAGTTAAGCATGGTAAACTGTCGTATTATATTGTATATATGATTTTTATTTTCATTTACTGTCTTAGTTTGTTTTTCTAGAGTTTTCTTGAAATTAGTAATCCTCTTTACATTTCATCTCAGATGTCTCAATCTTTGGAACCATTCGTTGGATATGTTGATGGTGCTAGTCGTAGTATGAAGAATCTATCCTCTGCAACATGGGCCATTTTTGCTCCGAGCGGTGAGTTAGTGAGTTTTTAAGGGATTTGTAGCAGTCGATCTACAAACAATATTTCTGAGTATAACGCATTGATCAAGCTTCTCTCTAATTCCATTTCATTTGGTATTAACCGCATAATCATTAAGTTAGACTTACAACTTGTTGTACTACAACTTACTAGCATTTATACTGTCAGAAATCCAACACTGCATCGTATGTTCCTAAGAGTTCGACTTTGGAAATACATTTTGATTTCATTCAATATTAACACATTTCCAGAAACTTGAACACATTAACTGATTCCTTAGCAAATTATGTTATAAACATACATTTGCAACACATTGAAAGACATATTTTCAATTCACATCACATAATTGAATAGGATTGCACAATAAACATAAGAAAACACTGAAAAAAAATAGATAGATATTTATAGGTTTTTATAAAATTTGTGCCCAAGACACATTGGTCATCTCACCTCAAAATGTATGCAAAATGACAAAGTAAACAAGTGTGGCTCATGATAACAAGCTACTGATCTAACTATCCTATGCAATAATTGAATCCCATGGTTAGGAATGCCAATAGTGTGGTGCTGCAGTCTCATGAGTAACTCTTCGATTCGGCAATCAGGAATCATGATATTCAATCCCTCCACATATTTTTGTAGCTAAGTAAGAATCTTGGTCATATATAAATATTTAAGGACTTCTCTCCTAATAGCCCTCTCTGCTGACTCTTCTGTTCTATGATCTAGCTAACCCACTAGTCAAAGTCAACCTACATATGCATACATAAAATCTTTAGTTTAGTCTTGGGAAACATCAAAATACAAAAACATGTATAAACCTTAGAAAAAATCAAAAAACATGGTCAAAAAATTCTTACCAATTGCACCCCACTGAGCGGCGTCTAGTAGAATCAAGTCTAGATCTCCTCAGAAGTCTACACCTGCATATGCATAATCATCGATGGAAATCATCTATCATCTAAACCAGACGAAGAATGCAGTAGAGAATATGATAGTCAATTGACCAACATGTCTAGCCATAAATTCTACCTATCTCTACATCCGTGAATCTCTAGGGTCGGATATACCCAGTGTAACATGTTGGGGCTACATTAATGGAATCCATTCTAAGGAAAAGGAGATTAGGATCGAGCCATAGTTGAAATTATTCTTCCTTCCTCCCTTTTCCTTGGTCAATTGTTCTTTCATTTCAAAGACGATAGCTTCATCCCAATTAAATATTGTTGGTTCTAAACACTGTAGTGCATAATGTGTGTATGATCTGTTTTCCACATGTAGTGTAGCGGAACCGGAAAGCTTTGCGATAGTGAATAAGATGGTCCTCAAAGGAAAATAACGTACATCACAGATGTTTATTTTCCCATCCTTACTAGGTTCAGTCCCTGGATGTCAACCTTGTAGTATGTAATATTTCACTGTCTCTCCTCCAAGAGCAAATCCTGAAAGAGAAATGAGAGAACCTTGCCTTGATAATCCTGTGAGAAAATAATTTTTCTCCACTAATATTGGGACCACTTTGTCCCCAATGTAAAAATATTGTATTACTGAATCCTAAGAAAGAATAAGGAACTCTAATAGTTCCATTTGTTGCCTCATACCTGACAATCTGAATTAATTTAGCAACCCACAATCTCCGAGGGCTCTTACTGTACCTGGATCGTTTAGGGAAATCATGTTGTGTTCTTCATGTTCTCTTTCCCTCCATGTAATATTTATTTTTATCTGATGAATACCTTAAACACAATCATAAGATTCATTGGGATCCATTTCATGCAAAAAAAATGGGAAATTTTGGGCACACAGTAAAAAAAAGAGAATGAGAATTGCGCCCAATGCACCCGAGGTAAAGGGACAAAGCATTGCAGTGCATCTGGCCTTCAATTTTAGTGCATTGAAATGCACCTTTCAACATTCAAGCGTGTGTTTCCCTCTGATTGTAGTAGATTTACCCCAAGGGGATAAAAAATCTAAAAATTTACCATGAAATGAAATGAAAATGATACTAAAAGAAAGAGAAGGTTCATAGCACCAACCTAGATCGAATGACGAGGAAAATCGTTCGCATAATCTGTCACAATCAACTGCTGAAGCTTGGGGGAAAAAACTAGTTCAGAGCTCCTATTTCTCAAATGGTAAAAATGAATGGTAAAAACTCTTTTAATTAGTCAATTTGATTATTTCAAATCATATTTAATGTTGTGACTATGGTTTTTATTAATTTTTTCTATGAAACAGGTATTTTTAATCCATTTGATGATTTTATGAACAAGTTTTACAGTTGATACAACAGATTACTCAATCACATTTATTTAAGAATGATTTGACCACAAAGCATAATTTTATCCTTATTTTTTGACCTTTGATAAAAATGAAAAAAGACTTGAATCACACTTCTATATCTCTTTCAAACTTCGATAACAGTGAAAAAGGAACCCCTAGAGTTTTCTTTTCACTCTTTTCAGACTCCTATAATGTCAAAATATTTTCGACCACTTGTCTTTTTGAGCTCGTAAAAGTAAATGAAACGACATATACTTTTTATAAGTTTAACCCTTTTCTGAACTAAGATAGATTATTCACAAAAAAGGAAAACCTTAGTCGAACATGGCTAAGCGGTTTTCTTAGGTATCATTTTACACTTTTTCAGACCTGAGCGACAAATTTATGAAAAGGGACTCATGGAGTTTTCTTTTTCCGCCTTTTCAAACTCTCTAAATATGAAAAAGGACCGGGTTTTCACTGTCGTTAGGCTCGTTAAAAAATACAATAGCGATGGACTTTTCGATCATGGAAAGTATCGAGTTTCATTTATTGATAGACTCGTTAAATTATTAAATAGCGATGGATTCACCCAAAGGGTTGAATTATAGATCAAGCATATGTTACCCTCCTGAAGCTTGTTAAAAAATAAAGAGGTACTGGTTGAAAAATGACTGGGGAAAATTTGGGAAAAATAACATAACACTTTATGGTAGCAGGTCGCTCTTGAACATGACACTTTCACTCCATCATCGTCACTTTTGGGTTGGGTAATATTCTAGATGTTTCATTCATAGATTTGGTTCATCATACCTTCACTTCGGTTTTGGGTCAATGCTGCCAACTCATCTTAGTGTCGTCGATATGTTCAAGAGAAGTCATCTAGTGAATCCTAATCCTTCTGAAATACTCATAAACCTTCATTTTCATGACAGTAAACCCTAAACATTGCTATATCAAGTCACATTTTGTCTCTGAAATTAGTAACTCCTATTTCGCAATAAATTTTCTGCCTGTCGACATCAGCTCATCATCCACGAAGTTTACTTAGAAACATCTTCTAGTACCCTGAGGCTTGTTACATCATTGACAATTTTCTTGCTTCCGGACCTTTGATCTAAAATTTTTTTTGGGTGTTCGACATCAAATCATCTATTCACACCTTGCAAATTGAACTGTCATAACTTGAGAGCCAATAATGTCAATGGTGGTTTTCTCGCATTTGTTAACAGCTCACATCATTCGCTGGTAATCAGACGATGTTTCCCCATGTTTGACTTTAAATTATATATTTTCATGTTTAGAATTGTACCTAAATGATCAAGTGAATGAGATAAGAAGACCTCAGATCTAGTTTCATCCATCGGAGCTGCGATTTCAGGATTTTTATACACATCATCTGTACGATGACTTTACATATAGATTGTCATCCAAACATGGGCCTATATATGTAGGCATGTATATATTGGGAAACATTCCAATGTAGACTACTTTCTAAATTATGTACATGTTATTAGATAGTTTATGTGTTGAGCATGGGAATTCCTCCCTCGGCAATTCATGAACAAGATAAAATATATCATGATGTAATGTATTGCAATATTGATGCAAGTCACCATCCGCTTCAGTTCCTACTCATCACATCGTAAAGCATATCATCCAAATATTATTATTATTTTGACTTCATGCTTTAGGGGGAAGATGTTATAGGCCAATTTTGGCATCATCCCCCATGACCTGGTTAAACTAGACATGATCCCCAGGACCAATGAAATAGGGTCTATCATCCCCTTATATTTCAGTTGCTATATTCCCTAAGTGAAGAACATTTCATTCATGACTTCTATTATGATATTTCCATGGTTTGAAGTATATATTATATGACCCATTAACTCACCAACACTCACCCATAAGGGACTAAGTATGTTGCAATTCCAAATCCTCCATGCAAGGGTGCACTGCAGTGCACTTCCCGACACTCAAGGGTGCGTTGGTCACCTGGGCGTGGAATTCTAATTGTTCTGGGAATATCCACATGGCCAGTGCCTTCTAGAAGGGTCCATATGTGTCATACTTCGAATCCAAGTGTCCATATAACACCTCTAAACTTGGAAACATGTATTTTCTATTATTATAAAGTCATTCATTTAGAAAATACCAACAATTTCCCTACAAATTGAGCACTCATCCTAGTGCCAGGGAGGAATAATTTTGTGCAAAGTTATGCTCTTGGATTCTCGTTTGATAAGAGAGTGAAAGTATTGATATGCTGTTGGGATAATGCTGGATGTGATTAGGTTGGAATCAAGCTGGATCATGTTGAAAACAAATCGATCCATTGGTTGTAATCTTCCCCTTCTACTCTTTAATACAGATTGTTGTTCATTTTCCCATACATATGTATCTATTTTTTGTGCTATGTATTTCAGATCTAATCGATTTGATTTGAGTAAGAGAAGTAGATATCTTGTATATTTTATGTTGTTTATTGTTCTCTGTTATTATTTGCAGGAATCGATCTAGCAACTTGAGTTGGATTGAGAGCGATGACAAAAGCGACAGAAGGAGAAGGAGAAGCGAAAGAATCACAAGTAGGCTCCTTTCCTATTCTGTATATCTACTTTTTTTAGAAAAAATAATAGTTATTCTTTCCTCTATTGTTTTAAGTGATAAATACCACACTTAGGGAATTTGGTTTATCTGTAGATCACATTTCTATATAATAGCTAGCCCTATTTCTCTCGAGATACAAACATATAGAGTAGGACTTCAATATAATTTTAATGCTTCCATGGTTTCTCCCCTAACTTTATTAAACCTAGGAAAGTGATATTTTCTATAGGTGGGGTTTATACTTGAGAAATCCCCCTACTAGTTTTTATTAATATATTATTGATTTATCTTTACTTCCATAGGGTATAACTCCAAACGCATAGTGAATGTTTTTTTAAAAATTGAACCATATGTTCTCCATGCTTTCTCATTAATATGGTCCAAATTTCATTATATTAAACATCACATAAAATAGTTATGATGAAAATTCCAAAATCACATATTCGAAACTAATTTAAGTAGCATGCAGGAACTGTAATTTACTTAGAGAATATATTTGAAATTGTAGTGAAAAAATATCTAACATTTGAATTATATGTTCAAAATTATTTCTCCTAAACACAGTCTAAGTTTCATGATATGAAACATCATAGGAAAACATTATAACGAACATCCCAAACTAACCCGTTTGAGATTTATTTAAAGAGAAATCAATATATATATATATATATATATATATATATATATATATATATATATATATATATATATATATATATATATATATATATATATATCTGTGTGTGTGTGTGTGTGTGTGTGAAATCTAAACTAGATTTTGCTTGAGATGTCTTATATATATTCTTCAATTTTAACCATCTAAAACCTCCTAGAAATAAAATTGATAGCTAAATTTCCATGATGTCCTATTTGAGACAGTGAAACCCTAGAATCATAAGCTTTGATACCAAATTTTATGATCCTTCCACCTTAAAAAAGACTACAAACCACTAATTATAGGCATATTCTAGGAGGAAGCCTCATTTTACAATGAATACAATGCACAAGACAATATTTGGTGTTTCTAGGACTAGGTTTTCTTCGTATATGTAAAAATTACATGTGGTATAATTATAGTAAAATGGGACCAAGGGGGCTTCTCGCTTACATAACAATCCAATAATAGAAATATAATCACTCAATATGTAAGGCTTGATCACGGGTTTTAGGATTAAAATGGGGCTTATATAGGGTTGAACAAGGACTGAGAAACATAAGCCATCAAAGAGATAAGTGGAATTAAAAGCTTCAAAGAAGATGAAAAAAAAAAGAGAAAAGGAATCAAGAAATTAATAAAGAAGTGAATTAGATGTAGAGGAAGAAAATTTTGGGAGAAAACTCGAAAATGAGTCAAAAAATACAAAGGTAAGATGCTCTTTAAATGACTTACTTTATGGGAAAGTAGGAAATTTCACAACTAAATGTCCATATGAAATGGATGAAAGTATTGATCGTCAGAAATACCATACTATAATGGAAGGAAGCGAACATAATCAACACAAAAAAAAACTATAAAGAAGACAAATGTGAGAAGAAGAATAACTTTTACAAGAAAAAGAATAGTTGTTGCTCAAAAGGGGATAGTGACTCAATTGAGGAGAGTAATGATAATAGATTTGATAGTGAAGAAGAATTCATTTGTGCCTTAAGAAAAATAAAGAACATTAAGAAACAAAATTTAAATAAAAGGAAAAACTACAAAATAATGAAATGGAGGATCATGATGACCATGAATATATGTCCCAAAGCCTTGATGAAATAGAGAATATTATTATCATCCTAAAGAGTGAACTAGAAGAGGAAAACAAATGTAAGACGTGTTGAGAATTTAGTTGAAGGATAAGGAAGAATATTACAAGACGATGGAAAGATAAAATTGTCTCCTTAAGAAACGACATAGAGAAATCAACTACTTATTTGAACAAAAGATTGAAGTTTGAAAAGAATATTAAAATCGATGACTTGAAAACCACCATTCACCGGCTAGAAAATACCAATTTGTAGTTAAATAACAATATTTTCTATTTGAAATCCATCATTGTTGATCATCATGAATAATTTACCTAATTTCAATAAGATAAATTCACATTTTGGTTCATATTATGATTTGAATGTAGATCATGATGCTTTAGTGTTGTATCTCACAGAGAAGGATGATAATATTTATCAACTACTTTCTAGAAGAAATTTATTTTATGAGATGATAGGATCACCTATTTGTAGTATAAATATTTGTGAGGTAGTTGATATCTCTCTTCTTGATTCATCTTAGGCATCATTAGTCACCAATGATGTTTCTCCCAATTTTGAAAAACATTCAAAAAGTAATGGAGCTCGTATTCTGAGAAGAATGGGATATATAGGTTCTTGACTTGGAAAAAATGGATAGGGAATATCTAGCCCTATTTCTATTCAGATACAAACATCTAGAATAGGACTTCAATAAAATTTTGATGCTTCCAAGTTGTCTCGCCTAGCCTTATTAAACCTAGGGAAGTGATATTTTCTATAGATGGTGTTTATGCTTAAGGGTAACCCTCGAATAATTATGATGAATATATTGTTGAGATATATTAACTTCTACATGGTATAACTCTAAATGTATAGTGAAAAAAATTATAAGGATTTAACGTGATGTTCTCAATGATTTCTCATTAATATGCTCGACATTTCACAATATGAAACATCAAAGAAAAATATTTATTGTGAAAATTCCAAACCAATCTATTTGAAACTAATTCAATAGCTTGTAGAATCATAGACTTCCTTAGAGTAGGTATTTGAAATTATATCGAAAAAATATCTAAAATTTGAACTAGATGTTCAAGATTATTTCTCCTCAACATGGTCCAAGTTTCGTGATATGAAACCTCAAAGAAAAAAAATTATAGTCAAAATTCGAAACTAACAACTTTGACAGTGATTTTGGGAGAATTCAGAAACCATATATCTCCACAAATATAGAAAATATATATATGAAATTTGAACTACATATTTCTCGAGATTTCTTATAAATATTCTCCAATATTCACCATATAAAACTTGCTAAAAAAGTTGATAGCCAACATTCCAAAATAACCTCTTTTAGGTAGAAAAACCCTAGGAACATAAGATTTGATACCAAATATTATGATCCTTGCACCTTAAAAAATACAAGAAACCAATGATTACATTCATCTTCGAGGGGGAAAACACATTTTACATTAAATACAATGCACAAGACAATATTTCGTGATTCTAATGCTAGGTATCCTTACTACATATATATATATATATATATGAAAGATGGGGTATATTCATAATAAAATGAAACCAAGAGGGGTTATAGCTTACATAATAGCATGAAATAGAAATATAATCATTCAATATATAAGGTGTCATAAGGGGTTTTAGGATTAAAATATGGCTTATATAAGGTTGATCAAGGAATGAGAAACATAAGCCATCAAAGAGAAAAGTGGCATTCAAAGCTTCAAAGAAGATGCATAAAAATAGATTGAATGATGCAATAACTCAAGAAGTGAATCAAATGTAGAGGAAGAACATTTTGTGTGAAGACTTGAAAATGATTCAAAAAATACAAAGGTAAGATTCCCTTAAAATATTTAATTGTGGAAAAATAGGACATTTCATAGTATAATTTCTAGAAGCAAAGGATGAAAGTATCAATGATGAGGAAGACAATACCATAAAGAAAGGAATACAAAATCATCATAAAAAAATAACCCCAAAAAAGACAGGCATGCAAAGAAGAAGGTTATAAGAAAAAAAAAGTCTTTGCTCAAATGTGGTTAGTGATTCATCTGAAAAGAGTAGTGAAAATGGTTTTAGAAGACAAGGAATATGTTGAAATAAATGAGGAGGTAAACCTGGAAGAAGTTTTAATTTAGGACTTGAGAAAAATAAAGAATGTTAAGAAAAAGAATTTGAAATGGAAGGAAAAGCTGCAGAATAATGAAGTGGAGGATCATGATGAAAAATAATATATGTCCCAAAGCCTTGATCAAATAGAGAGTATTATTATCATCTTAAAAACTCAACTAGAAGAGGAAAAAGGATAGAATAAGTGTTGAGAATTTATCTGAGAGATAAGGAAGAATACTCTAAGAAGCTAAAAATATAAAATTGCTTCCCTGAGAAAGGACATAGAGAAAAAAACTACTTAGTTGAACAAAAGATTAAAGTTTAAAAATAATATTGACATTTATGATTTGAAAAACACCATTCACTAGCTAGGAAATACCAATTTATAGCTAAATAAAAAGGTTTCCTATTTTCAATCCATGATTGTTGATCTTGATGAAGAAGCTGCTTAATTTAAATAAGTTAAAAAACACTTGTTTGAATCAAATTATGATTTGAATGAATATACTAAGGCTTTAATGTTGTATCTCATAGAGAAGGATGGCACCATTTATCAACTACTCTCTAGAAGATGGTTCTTTTATGAGATGCTAGGCTCACCTATTTGTAGTACAACTATTTGTGAGGTAGATGATATCTCTCCTTTTGATTCATGTTAGGCATTAATAATCACCAATTTTGTTTCTTCCAATTTTTAGCAACATTCGAAAGAGTAATGGATATCAACTTCTGTGAAGAATGGGATATACTGGTGGCAGTCTTGGAAAGAATGGATAGGAAAAAGATAGCCTTATTTCTCTCAAGATACAAACATCTATATTATAAATTCAATATAATGTTGATTCTTCCACGTTGTCTCACCTATCCTTATTAAACCTATAGAAGTGATGTTTTATATAGGTGGTGTTTATATTTAAGAGAAACCCCCTACTAATTGTAATGAATATATTATTGAATTATATATTCTAGCAATTAAGAATATTGTTATTGAAATTGTTGGTACAGAAATTCTTTTTACTCTTTTTCATACATGATACCTTGCACCTACTCCAATACACAAAAATGTATTCCTTATATCTCTCCCCATCCTAAGAATCAAATATATTTGACTAGGTATTAGACTTCATCGAATAATATTTATCATGCTTTTAGATATTTACAAAATCATTATGGAATGACGAACTATGGACTAGTGCCAACATCCAAATCAAATATTGATGAATTGATGGATTGTCATTGGAATATTGAAACAACTAATTGAGGACTTCATAGAGATGTGTCTCCTTGGCGATATCATCATACAACACTACTTCTTGTAACTAAATAATTGATAGGTGTCAACTAAGTATCAGCTAAGGATACAAGTTGAACAAGTTTCAATTAGGTGTTTCATTTGTAAGGGGAGTCTTAATGAATTTATTTATTTGACTATGTTATTGATAAAATGGTAAATCCATTGATAGGTATTTTTGCAATCAACTAACTTGTGTTGTTAATAGATGTGATTATGGACTACTACGATTGATCGAGACTATTTGAATAACATATAGTATTAGTTTGATAGATAATGGTTCTCTCTTCTCTAGCCAATAAATCAACAAAACCATGTTGTCTTGTTGTCTACTTAATTGATTGATTAAGAATTTAGATTGAACAAAAAATCAGAGAAGTACAAGTCCAAAGGGAGCCTATTTAATATTTTACTTCAGTAGTAAGAAACTGTAGGATTGATCTCATTTTTATATTGATATTTGAACTTTTAGCCAAGCATGGGGGCTTCACTAGGGGAGAAATATCATACCACATGCATTCATATTGAGGGATACATATTGAGGAAAAAATGACATAATATATTGAACATATAATAGGGGGTAAATGGTTTTTATATTGGTAGGTATAAAAAATGGATCTCAAATTTAATGAAAAAATATAAAGGGGTATAAAAAATGATAATCAGAAAAAATGGAAACCTACAATATCTAGTGAAAGTAGGGGTTTTTTAAATTGGGAAGGTGTATTGTGTACATATTGGTATGTGGTTAAATAATGTGACTTTTAGAGGTATTTTCCAATATGTAGTCAAATTAAGGTTATTGTTTAGTATGCCACTAATTCACATGATATTTCATAGGTTCATTTACTGAAGCCCCCTTGTAGATAAGTAATTATTCAATAGAGTAGTTTCTATATAATGGGTTTTCATGACTAATTGATCATTCTTCTAGGTTACAAGTTACATTGATTCCTTTTAATATGGTTGAAATTTATTTCCTCCTATATGCATAAATAATTTATCTTCTCATAATATTTAACTTGCAGGAGTTATATTTGTGTGATAGTTGGTTGGGTATAAACAAGGTTACATTGTTTCTTGCATACATTGAAGTCTGTTTACTTATTCCTAACATGCTTTCATTTGTTAGAGATGGGATTAAACACTACCACCTTCTCTAACCCTCACACCAACTTCTTCTCATTATTTAATAATACTTATGAGATTATTTTGGTACCTAAAACTTTCTTCCCACTAATCACTTAGTTTTTTGTGTTTATGTGATGGGATAAACATTCCCATCAAAGGGAGTATAGTATATTGATGTAGTTCAAGTTGACTAGTATCTCCACCCGACTAGATTACTTTGGAATTCATTTATTATAATATTTAAATATGGAAATCAAGGGTGTCTAATGAGTTTTTCTAAGGTTACTTAGAATAGATATTATTTTGATAACTTTTGGGATAACCGCAATTGGCCCAGGAGCTAGCATAGGACCTAAATTGGGGAGGATATTTTTTGCTCAAAATATTCCTCAGCACTACTCTCATCCATAGAACAATCTCAAGGGTTACAACATGGTAGTTTCCATGTGGCCAAATAGTTAGCAATATATGCATACCAATGAGTTTTAGTAGAAAATGAAAACAAATGCTCACCAAGAAAACTACATATACTAAAATGAATTCACCTTCATTATGAACTCTAGAGAGAAAATATTTTATTGTATTTTATCTTCCAAGTTTATCAAATATAGTTATATTAAATTCTTGTAACAAGATAAAGGTTTCATACTTGGTAACATAATTCCTAAATTTACTTATAGCGTGAACAACTACAAGGATTTCGTTATTTTTTGTTTTATAATTCAATTTAATAGGTGTTAAATTTTTACTCACATAATAAATAACATAAGAAATTTTAATGTCCCAGGGGTGCAAGTCAATTGGTGATTGAAGTGTTTTGAGTTCATTTAAACAAAGAGATCTAAGGTTTAATATCTCAGTCGTAACCTAAACTATGGAGAGGAGGAAATTTCATAAGCTCCTAGAGGTATAGTGCTAGCAGCTAAAATTGACCCCGTGTTATGAAAGTAGAAGAATGGTCCTGTTGTTGATTCCTCTAGGTTACAAAAAAAAAAAAAATGAATATATATTTGTCTCAAAACTGTTCCCAGAAAAATGTATGAAGCGTTAGTAGAAATATGAAATGGAATATACCAATTTAGTTCTCTTGAAACAAGTTTTTTTGGGAGTTTATTTTTCAATATATGAAAGGAAAGTTGGCAAGGAATTTTGCAAAAAAAATCACTATTTTTCAGAAGTAATTTAAATAATGGTGAAGCCATTTTTGTAAATTTTCTATAAATATTCTCTAATAGTATGCATGGCCTAAACAATTCCTCACGTGATCACAAAAAAACCCATGCTCCGATCACAATAGAACTGAACTTGGAATTCCATCTGAAATCCATCACTATTATTGAGTAATTTTCCATTTCCCTGTCTCTCAGGATTTACCGCAATCTAACTACTGGTCACTCAGCCCTAAACGAAGACACTTCTCTTATGATTTACCGTGTATTGTGCCAAAATCGGTCAAGGTATTCCTAGGCCTTTGGGAATGAACTTTGAGACGAACTCCGCCCCAAATTCCTAAATCCATCCAACAATTCCAAAATTCAAATCCAAGATCAAAATCACAACACACCATGTCATACAGAAAAAGGAAAAGCAAGGCTGAAAGCCACTGTCACAATCCCGAAAAACCATGCCACCGACAGCAAGAGAACAAAATACCAACATGCATAATCCATGCATGTCCAAACCAGCTAGGAAATCACACATGGAATATGTTACCTACAAATATTCCTGCTAAATTTTCTTGATCCTGATCTTCCTTGCCCGATCCTATCTTTCCTTCCATTTTCCTGTCCCCCCTTTGCATTCTTTCCTCCTCCTTGGGACAATGTTGAATTAATCCAAGAAATATTAAAGTATCCAAGAGTGAGAGAGAGAGAGAGAGAGATAATAATGAGAGAGATCCAAAATTGAACTGACAAGAGCTACCAATTGATCCTCAAAAGCCTTTTTATTAATGAGTCCTCTATTTTCTTCATTTACCATTATTTTCCTTCATTTTCCTCCTCGCATGCAACTTCTGACCTTTACCTCCATTTTCTCCTACTTTCCTTTAATTCCATAGATACATGTGCAAAAAATATATTTTTCCTCTTTTAATGCCTTTTCCATTGCCTTTGCCAATATTCTTACCGATAAAGACATATCCAGTGATGCCTACTAGGAAATTTTTCCCAACATTCATCTTGGAATACGTGTCCCTTAACCGTTGTATTATTTTTTCCTTTATTAAATTTTATTAGATGAATATTTTTCCCGTGTCTGTTACAGAACCTCCCCCACCCCCCCACTTGGGGAACAACGTCCTCAGTGTTAAACAACACCTACACCTCAGAAAAATTGCTGAAAAAGTAAACACACTGCTCATGGGGCTTTATAACTTAGCTTGATGCAGTATTTACAATGATTAATCTGCTCAAAAGCAAAACTATGATAATATGACCATATACATCCATACCGCATATTGGATCTTTATAACTTATCTCATGGAAGTATGTACATATATATACATAAGTACATATACTGAAATCATCACCAAAACATATGCCAAACATATACCAAACACTAAACCAAAACTTCTTTGCCTCAACCGGCAAACAATGAAGGATACATGGCACACATCCGATCCGCCATCTCCCATGTAGCTTCATTGGTCTCAAAGTTCTTTCATTTCTCTTTAACTTTCTCTATGGATCTGTCCTTGAGCATGAGCTTCTTCTACTAGAATATGCTCCACCTGCAATATAGAACAATAAATAACATGATAAACATCCTTTATATGCCTTTTAAGAAATGAAACATGAAATGAATGATGGAATTTCAGTGTTGGAGGTAGTGAAATTTGATCGGCCATTGATCTAATCCTCTCAAGGATCTCAAAAGGCCCAAAATACCGTGGTGCCAACTTGGCACATGATCTGATCCTCAAGGAGCTCTTTTTGGGCTTGATGCGCAAATAAACATGCTCCCCAACCTGAAAAATCTTAAATAACCTATGTTCGTCTGCATAAATATTATGTCTATCATGTGCTTCCTTTAGATTCTTCTTTATAACCTGCATTTCCCCTTCCATGTCTTCCAAAATGTCTCATCCAATCAACACCCTATTAACTGGATCGCTCCAACTGATGGGAGTATTACAACTCCGCCCATACAGTGCCTCGAAGGGACTCATCCCCAATGACTCTCGATACCCATTTTTGTATGAAAACTCAACCAATGGTAGATACTCTTCCCACTTCTGTTGTTGATGCATCACATACATTGTCAACATGTACTCCAAGATCTTGTTGACCATCTCATTCTATCCATATGTCTGCTGATGATAAGTTGTGTTGAAGGAAAACTATGTGCCCAAACCTGTAAGTACTGCCTTCCAAAACTTGGAAGTGAACTTTTCATCCATTTCTGACACAATATTCTTTGGAACACCATGCAATCTGACTATGTCTCTAATGAACACCTATGCTTCATCTCTAGTTTAATATGTACTCTTCTCTGGAATGAAGTGTGTAACCTTCATCATCTTGTCCACAACAACCATGATAGAATAATGTTGTCTCATTTCCTCTAAAAACCTGTGATAAATTCTAGGGAAATGACCTCCCCTTTACATTATGTAATTGTAATAGGTTGTAGTATACCACCTGGATTCCTACACTCTTCCTTCACCTGCTGACAATCCAAACACTTAGCCGCGAACTCTGCTACATCCCTCCTCATATACTGCCAATAATAGAATCTCTTCACTGTAGTCAACATCTTCTGGTAGCCTGGGTGATCTGAATATGGTTTTGCATGAAACTCCCTCAATATCACCTTCTTGAGCTCACTACTATCTGACACATTTATCCTGTCTCTAAACCTGACCAATCCATCTGCCATGAGACAATAGTCCACATCATGTACACCTGTACCTATACCTAGATACTACTACATGTACTTTGTGGAAATTTGTGCCTAAGATCCATATATTTGACATCTTACTGGCCTTCCTACAAGATCCATCATTTAGATGTCTCGTATAGGATCTCATAGTTGTAATCCGATTTACTTGTATCCACTTGTTGAGAGCATCTGTGACCTTGTTCTCTTTACCTTTGATGTATTTTATCTCAAAATAAAACTTGTTGATTGTAGCCAACCATCAACTTGCCTGGCATTTAGATTTGGTTGATCAAACTAATACCTCAACCCACTGTGATTACTCATGATCACTACAAACTTCCTCCAAAGAAGATAGTGCCTCTACATATTCAATGCATGTATGATCACATCTAGCTCAAGATCATGCATCGGATAGTTATGTTCGTTCTCATTTATTTTTTGTGACTCATAGCATACCACCCATCCATCCTGCATAAGGAATCCACAAATCCCTCTTTTGCAAGCATATGTACATACTATAAACTCTTTTCTAGATCTACGATCTTTTACACTAGAGCAATATTTGTTAATAATTGTTTAATCCATTCAAAACTGGCCTCACACTCCCGTATCCACTCAAACTTATTACCTTTCCTCTGAAATAATGTAATCGGGTAAGCAGTCTATGAGAAGTTCCTAATGAACCTCCTGTAATAACCTGTCAATCCCATGAAATATCTCACCTCATCTACATTTCTAGGAGTTTCCCATTCCATGATGGCTCTTACCTTTTTTTGGATCTAGTGTGATGCTTTCCTTGGAGAAAAGATCTCCCAAGTAATGTACCTCAGTCTGAAAGAAACTAAATTTGTTGAGCTTAGCATACAACTAATGCTCTCTCAACAATCTCAACACTACTTCCAAATGTTCTGCATGATCTTCCTCTTTATTGGAATATACGAATATGTCATTGATGAAAGCAATCACAAACTTGTCCAAATAAGGATGCAACACACTACTCATCAAACACATTAATGTAGGCGAGGCATTAGTAAAACCAAATGGAACTACAAAAAACTCATAATACCCATGCCTGGTCCTCAATACAGTCTTGTAGATATCAACTTCTTTCATGTGTACCTAATGATATCCTAATCTAAAGTTGATGTTAGAGAACATTGTTTCCCCCTTTAGCTGATCAAACAAATCATCAATCCTCGGTAGTGGGTACATGTTCTTGATGGTCACTTTTTTCAACTTTATGTAATCAATGGAAAATTTGAGAGTGACATCCTTCTTCTTCACGAACAACACTGGTGCCCCCCATGACGATGCACTTTACCTAATGTATCCCTTATCAATCATTTATTTCAGCTGCAATTTTAACTCTACCATCTTAGGTGTGGTCATCATGTAAGGTTCCTTTGATGTTGGTGCTACCCATGGTACCAAATCAATAGAAAATTATACCACCATATGAGTTGGAAACTCTGAAATATCTACAGGAAATACATCTTGAAATTGTTGTATAATTGGATACCTTCTCAAAACATCTACATCCTAAAATTCCTTGCTTTTTTTTCTAGAGATATGAACCGCAAATAACACAGATCCTTTCCTACAACTGTGCTTGGCCTGCATAGTTGTCACTATCCTAATCGATGTGGATTTATTCTTTCCCTGTAAGAATCTTGGCTCCCCATTCTCATCCAAGCACTTAATGGATTTGTCATAACAATCCACCTTGGTCCTGTGGAGGTATATCCAGTCCATACCCAATATCTTACTATACGATCCCTATGGAAACATGTTCAAGTGTACTGATTTAGGCATGCCATTCAACTCAAATGCAAAAACTCTTACCCAATGGTGAACTCTTTTCTTTGTACCTGTATCCAACTGCACTAACCAAGATTATGCATGCATTTATTTTCTCAAACAAAACTTATCCACGAGTTTAGGATTAATATAACTATAATTAGATCCATGATCAATCAAAACAGAAAAAACTTGATCAAAAATCTTACCATCCATCTCAATGATATAATCCTATTGATCTTCCTGCCTATTTTCCATGGCTGCATAAATCTAAGGAACGCTATGACCAACATCCCCAACTGTTTGCGCCTCATGTGCACTATATATCTAGGGCCTACCACCATGATACTGCGGACAATCCCTCTTACGATGATCCTTGCCACATATCCAAAACTACAACAATGCTCTACCATTACCTCTATTCTGCTGCTCTCTATGTCCCTTCCCACTTGGGTTGAACTTATTGTAATGAACCACATTTTCTTTTTTACCTGCATCTTGTGGTCTTTCCCGCTTTGGTGGAAATCTTCCCTTAACTTTCTCATTTCCCGTCAAATCACACTTATGATCAAATTTTGATTTTGACTACTCATAACAATGATTCAACTTTCGAATGGCCTCATCCAATGATCTAGGCTCATCTAACTCAATCTGTTCTATGTATGCTACTAGAAACCCACTAATGAATCTTTGAACCTTGGCCTTCTCCTCCTTCAGGTAAGGAACATATCTCAACAACTCCAAAAACCTGCTAGTATACTCATCATATGTTATGGAACCCATCTGCAACTCATAAAACTCCTTAGCTCTAGCATCATAGTACCTATCTGACAAAAAATTCTTTCAAAATAGCCTCTCAAACTCACTCCAAGTCAGCTCCTCCTCCTAAATACCCCTAAAATTATTCACATCTTCCCACCAAATGTTTGCTTTACCTTTGAGACTGAATGTGGCTATCCTAGCTTTCATGTTTTTTGAATAGTCATGCAATCTAAATAATATCCTCATACCAAGCAATCATGCCTCTGCATATTGTGGTTTATTCATCTCTCCTTCAAAGGTAGGTGGATTTTCTTTCTTAAACTCAACTGGTAAATACCCTATCTCACTCCTCTTGTAAGGGTGATAGCAATGGTGATCATGATTTTTGTTGGAACCAAAACTAGAATAATACCTATGTCTATAACCTATCCTATTCGAAGTGTCCAATAATTTTCCATCTCTAACTGTGTCATCTCTACTTGACCTGTAACCACTATGAGACCTACTGCAATATGCACCATTAGTTCCATCCTCCTCTCCATAACTGATCTGAAGTGGCCCCTTCGCTGCAAGTCTGAAAAAATCTCAAGGATTGCCTCCATGGAATTTTGTAGGGGATAATATTCATAAGTAAGCTAATTTTCCATTATTTTTCCAAAAAAAAGATTCACTTGTTTCCATTTTTTCCTAAAAATTATTCACCCAAAGTTTATAGTATAAAACTATTTTACCTTAAAAATTGCCAAAGTATTATATAGAGACTATATAAAATTGTTATACATTTTAATATTTTTACAAAAGCATCATCAAAAATTTTACAAATTGCATATTATGAACTGGTGATATTCTCCAAGTTTCATAAACTTTAGGATAAATTCCCATCCTTAAAACTTTCCCTAATTTCCAAATTTGCTTCTACTTGTTTTTCTTGTGCCTATATGATTTTTTCATTGTCTCCCATACAAATCCTTATCTATTCCTTCAAAATTCTCAGTGTATCTACTAAATCAAATGAGTGCCCAACACAATGGTGCTCATTTGATTCATAAGGAGAATCCTTTTAGTCTACCATCTTGCTAGCCATATTTGATTTCTTCCTGCAAGGCATCTCATGTCAGCTTAAAATGAATCACAATAAACCAATGTAGCTTAGCATAATTCGTGGAGGATATATCATCTACCAGATCAACCAATCAGCTTAATACATGTATATACATAATCATGACAACATATAGACTTATAACACATGGTATATCAACACATGAACATTATTCTAGATAAATTCTAGTCATCAATGCATGACCACATCAAGTATAAACCATCACCTCATGCATGAAAAACTCAACCATACCAATGAAAAATTGATCACGTGTACCCACCTGACATGTATGACTAGTCATATGCTCATGACAACACATATACAACAACACCATCAACCCTTCCAGGGCGACATCACTGCCACCATGACCAATACCATGCGAATGCAACCAATACATAGATCATAACATGACAAACACACACGTGACTGGCATGAATAAATGACGAAGAAAACCTTGAAAACATCATACTTTTCCAAAGGAGAGTGTAACCATGCTTTGTACCACCTATAAAGTAGACCTCCCCTCACATATACCCATGTAACTGGCCATCCACGGTAAACATGAGCTGAGGGAAGTTAACATTAGACTCAACTTCTTTGGTAACTTTAAGGAAGTGGAATCGACACGGAAAACCATAACACAAACTCCCTACACCTTCTATAGGACCCTCAAAGGCTATCCCAACCATCACAATGACTTATCCTTGGGTCCCACTGGTGTTTTATGAAGAAAAACCTCGGACGCTCCCTTGATATGGGAAAGTGTGCATCTAGAAGGCTTTGGACGCACCCACAAGCCTTCATGCTTACATCCAGGGACTAAAATTCCTAGATCTATGCCTACATCCGCAAGATTTAAGGAAAATTTTAAGCCCAAAATCCCAGACACTACCCAGAAATTCCTATAGCTTTCAGAAATCATTAAACACATGAGGAGAGTGCCACATAACCAAAAAATTACTCTAAGACTAGGCATGGTCATCCCCAGGAAGGACTGAATTTCTTTCAAACACTTAGCATGAATGAAATCTACAGGTTTAGAAAAAAATATAGAGCATGAATGATTGATAAATATTATGAAACATTACAAGAAGAATCACCACCCTCTTCCTTGAAAATATATGACATCAATTAGGCCTTGCATCCATCATTTTAAAAATTACAAGTAAATACATGAAATAACCATGAAATGAAACAGTCGTTTGAACATGCTTATAACCAACATAAAACCATGGAAATAACATTTATATTACAACCATTATATCCACATATTAATAAGTACAAAAGCATGATATTTAGCTTCCATTAAGCATAGGAAATAACCGACCAGGTTCGAGACTTCCATGTACCACCCGACCATAGACATGGTTGAGCCAAATATCTCTCGAGACGGTCATACCCATGCAATATTCCAAGAATGAATGTGGGATCACATGGATAAACTAATACAAAACACAACCAAGGGAATCTAGAGGTTAAACCACCTCTACCCTCAGCATACTATGATAACACCAAAAGCGATGCTCCGATCACAAAAAACCAAACTTGGAATTCCATCTGGAAGTCATCACTATCCTTGAGGAATTTTCAGTCTCCCTATCTCTCAGGCTTTACCACAATCCAATCTTAGATCACTAGGCCCTAAACCGAGACACCTCCCTCAGGCTTTACCATGTATCTGGCCAAAACTGGTCAAGGGACTCCTAGGTATTTGAGAATGAACACTGAGACCAACTTCACCCCAGATTCCAAAATCCATCCGACAATTACAAAGCTCAAAATTGAGATCAAAATCCAAACACACCATGCATCAGGAAAAAGGCAAGGCAAGGTTGAAACCATTGTCATAACTCGAAAAAACCATGCCACTGACAACAAGAGAACCAAATACCAACATGCATAAGCCATGCATGTCCAAACCAGCTAGGACAACACACATGCAATATGCTACCTGCAAATATTCCTGCTGAAGTTGCTAGATCATGCTATTTCTCGCTTGATCCTAACTTTCCTTCCCTTTCCTTGTCCTTCCTTTGCTTACTTTCCTCCTCCTTGGCACAATGTTGAATTTCTCCAAGAAAACTCTAAGTATCCAAGAGTGTGAGAGAGAGCTCCAAAACTAAACTAACAAAAGCTACCAGCTAATCCTCAGAAGCCTTTTATTAATGAGGCCTCTATTATCTTCATTTTCCATTATTTTCATTCATTTTCATCCTCACATGCAACTTGTGACCTTTTAACTCCATTTTCTCCTAATTTCCTTTATTTTCATAAATAAATGTGCCAAAAATACCTTTTCCTCTTTTAATTCCTTTTCCACTGCCTTTTCCAATTTCCTTAGCCATAAATGCATATCCAATGATTCCCACTGGGATATTTTCCCCAACATTCATCTTGGAATAAGTGTCCCTTAACCGTGGTTGTATTTTTTCCTTTACTAACTTTTATTTCATGAATCTCTTTCCTGAGTCTGTTACAATGAGCCAAAGCAATTCCTTCAATTCATAACACATGACACTATTCATGACTCAAGGAAATATTAGTTTCCAAACATATGCAAAGAAAATTTTCAATATTTTACAAATATTTTTCAAAATTATTACCATAAAATGTAAAATCATCCATATATACCTTCACTGAATAATAAATCATGTGAGATAAAATACTTATAATAGCACATTGAAAGGTAGGAAGAGAATTAAAAAATCCAAAGGGTAATGAACTATAACCATAAGTTCCCCATGGTCATGTGAATGTTTTCTTATCTTGATCTTTTGGCAGGATTTAAATTTGGTTATAAGCACTAAAACTATCAACAAAAGAAAAATATCACTTTCCTACTAATTTATTCAAGGCTTGTAATAAAAGTAAGAGGAAACTTTTCTTTTAAAGTGTCCTCATCTTTTCCTTTGTAATCTATGCAAGCGCACCATTTACAATTTCTTTATGGATGGTCATTGGTGGCCACTTCCATTTATTTTCTAAAATTTGGCGTATGAAATTCACATTTAATAACTTTTGTAGTTCCTCATTAACAATCTCATTTAGAACCAGATTCATCATTATTTGAGGCTTTCTAATAGGCTTAAAAAAAAATTCAATATAAATATGATGCATGTAAATATTAATATTATTTCCTTGCATATCAATATATTACTATGCAAATGCATTAGAATGTTTTTGTAACATATCAACTAATTAAAAATATTTTTATTCTTATATATTAGAATTAATTTTCAAGTTTTTCCTAGATTGATATCTATAGGTTTACTACCAAATTCAATCGTTAAATTTATAGAATCCACAAATGATGATAGATACAAAAGATTTTTGATAATAAAAATTTCTTGGAAATGTTTATCCAAGGTGTTATTTAAATAAGGCAACTTCCCGCCACCCCCAATGGGGGTGACCCTCATGGCTACCACATGTTTTGTGAGCACCCACCAGGGCTTGTCCTTCCTCCACATGCACATTCATTGCGATATTATGTGTCGCCCCAGTCCTCAATGCATGTGAGTGTCGAGATTGCTCGAATACTTCGTAGTTAAATTCACGGGCCACCGTGAAAGTTTCTCTAGTTTGGCTATGCAGGAGATGAATTTTGGCAAAGTGGAGAACATAGGTGCTAGTGCAGGGTTCCATGAAGCCTCACCAGGGTCAAGGCCTTCGGTGATAAATGGTGTGGATGCCTGCACTTGATTGGTTTTTGTCATAATGTGTTTGATGGCTTGCCCCTGGGATCTCAGAATGTGAGAGACTAGGGTGTCGCTTCGTCTTCACACCTTTAGTTTTCCATAGTGGAATTTCAAGTTTCCAGAGCCTTAAAAGCTCACATTTATAGTTCGGGGTAATTAATTATTTCATGTAGGTTTAAGTGTTCGTTCTCATAAATGGGGGTTTAGTCAGAGTGTAACTGGGCTTGCCCTGGGTTTTGGTATTTTATGGGAATTTCTCGTGGCTAATGTTTATGGGAGGGTGATATCTCAGGCCTTAATACGTGCTTCTGGTGGCTTTATTTCCAGTTAGAGTTGAAGGTAAAGGGTATTATCTCTCGAATTTGGTATTATCAAGAGATTGATTTGGCTTTGAGAATGGCCTGTGAACCCTAAGCATCTAGGGTTTCTGTCAATATCTGCAACGGAGGACTCCATCCTAACCTGGCCTTTGACGGCCAATACTGTGTGCCTGACCAACTGCCTTTCCCTGCAATAGGACTCCATGTAATGGCATCCCCATCGGGGGGGGGGGTTCAACATCTCCCCCACTAGGTTCTAGAGTGACTCTGGCCTCTGAAATAGTCACGGATTCCATCCCTATTCAACCTGACAATGATGAAATGTAAGACATCCTGGCGGTGCATGAATCACAGAAAGAATCAAAAGATACGGCAGAAAAGCCCCATGATGTATAGGCAGACGCTGCAGCAAACAAGGAAATACCCATGGTGACATCTCCAACATGCAAGCCAATAGCAGCAGAGCGGCCCAAAATAGAACTACCAAGTCATAGGATAAATGGACAAATCCAGTATATGAAGGACCATGCTCTCATTGACAAATTCATTAGCTTTTGGCCAACTGAAAAAGCTCTGCAGGGTTGGATAGCAGCAAAATGGAAACCTAAAGGACATGTTACCCTATAGCTAGGTCCAAAAGGGTTCTTCACGGTGGTCTTTAACTGTATTGAAGACCGAAACAGAGTCCTAGACGGAGGCCCTTACGTTTTTAACTCAGCTGGCCTGTACTTACGGGATTGGGTTGAAAGATTTAACCCAGACAAGGAGGACTTCAACTGGGCACCTGTGTGGATCTGGATGTATTCTCTTCCGCTGCAATACTGGGATGAAGAATCACTGAAAGACATCGGAAATGGTCTAGGCAAGTTCATAAAGATTGCTGAAGAAAAAAAAACTCCGAAGATATACCTCATATGCTCACATATGTATCTATATGCGCCTAGACAAAGCTCTCTCGGACTCGGTAAGTCTTTATCATGATGATTTTGAATGGATCCAACCTTTAGAATATGAACATGTACCTTTCAAATGTCAAAAATTTCATGTTCATGGACACCTATACCGTGACTGCCCTTTAAATGCTAAGCCCAAGAATACTGATGTCTCAGACAAACCTGACTCAGAAGGATTTACCAAAGTAACCAACAGAAAAAAGACTCTTAAAATCCCTACCTCTGGAAAAAAAATAAATTACAAGATAACTCCTCCATTCCTTCTACCAGCAATAGCTTTGATGTGCTAGCCAAGGAAAACGTGCCAGATCCTGATACACACAAGCAAGATGCTTCTCCCATCAAGCCATCCCAAAACCTCCCATCCTCTAACTCAATCCCAACTCACTCACCTCTAAAGGACAACCTTAACCCTCAGGAAACACCTCAAAATGATCCTAATTGGAAACCGAATGGCATGGATATTGATTTCTTTCTACAACAACCTCTTCACTCAAATGATTCCATGGAAGGAAGCAGTCAGGCCCAAAATATGCATGAGGAACTGAAAAGCATCAACTTAAGAGGCCTAGCCATTTTCAGTCTTGAGCAAGCTTGTAGAAAGAAATAATTCAATAAAATTCCAGAAAATTAGGTAGACAACCTGGAGGTTATCATCTCTAGAGCTTACCAGCAACGTCAACTAGGAATACAACTAGGGAGTCAATGGGATGGAGTACAAACTCCCAAAGATTCCAAGAAGTGTGGGAGAAAGACAGATCTACAAAGAACCATCATCATAGGTAAGATCCTGGTGGAGTCAAGAAGATATTCCAAGCTAACAAAGTACTACAAACCCCTCCCCAATAGTGAATCATGAAGCTCACTTCATGGAATTTAAGAGGGCTAAACAGTCCCGAAAAATACAAAATGATAAAAAACATGATAAAGCAAGAGCAACAAAAAATATTTTTCATGCAAGAAACAAAATGTAACAACATTACACTCGGTAACATACTCTCGAAAGCATGGCCAAGATGTCACTCCGTAGTAGTGGACACCTCAGGGGCCTTAGGAGGGTTAGCTATAGCATGGAGTATGCAAGCCATCTCGCTCACAGATTTTAATGCATCTCATCATATCATTCAAGCTGCATTCCACATTACAGGAAATAATATACATGGACATCTTACCAATGTCTATTTTCCCCAGGATGCCAGCAGTAAGACCGCACTGCTCGACACTATAGCAGAGCTAAACTCCAGCAGACTCCATCCACTCTGGATCACAGGCGGCGGCTTCAACATGATAACCATACTTGAATAAAAGCAAGGGGGAAGGGCCAAACTGGAGAACGAAAGTGGCCACTTCTAGGATTTTATACAAAACAATTGGTTGATTAATCTGCAGTTCAGTAATGGAATATACACATGGAGCAATCGCAGAGAAGGGAAGCAACAAATTGCATCCAAATTAGACCAATTCCTAATCTCTGACAATGCCATACATCTTGGAGGGGATATCTCTACCTCAATCCTGCCCCTTTCTGGATCGGATAATTGGCCTATATCTCTTCAATGGAAAAGACTGGGTAATTCCACTCGACGACCATTCCATTTCGAAGCTTTTTGGCTCACTCACCCTAATTTCAACGATCTGGTCTGTTCGATTTGGAATAACTTCAACCCCCTAGAAGGATAAAAAATGTTTCAATTCCAACAGAAGCTCAAACATCTTAAACTGCATATTAAAAGATGGAATCACTCCACATTTGGAAACATCTTTCAGGCTCAGAATGCTCTAAACCAATAAATGATGGCTCTATAGCTAAAATTCATTAATGATGGAAGAACAGAGGAGATAATGGAATAAGAAAGGCAGATTCAAAATCAATTGGATGAAAGAAGAAAGAAGGAGGAAATCCTTTGGAAGCAAAAATCCAGAGTCAGATGGCTAAAAGATGGTGAGCGAAACACAAAATTCTTTCACAGAACTACTATACAAAGGCGGATGCATAACACCATCACTCACATTCAGAACCAACAAGGGAAAAGGGTTGAAGATCACGCAGAGATTGAATCGGAGCTCATCAATCATTTCCAGAATGTCCACCAGGAGCCCCAAATCAACAGACAGCCAACAATAGAAAAACTCACTCAACATATACCTAGAATAATCACGGAGGAACATAATCGACTACTCCTTAGCCCAGTTACTCTCCAGGAAGTTGATATGGCTATGAAACAACTCAAGGAATGTAAAGCTCCGGGTTCGGATGGTTTCACTACTACCTTCTTTCACAATTTCTAGGAACTTGTCAAAGAGGAAGTTTGGCAGGTGGTGGAAGAATCAAGAACTTTTCATTGTCTGCTTCCTTCTTTAAATGCGACTTTATAAGCCCTCATTCCTAAAGAAGAGCATTCTATCAAGCCGGAAATATTCTGACCTATTGCTTTATGTAATGTCATTTATAAATTCATTTCCAAAGTCATAGCTTCACGGCTGAAACCACTTCTTCCTTTGCTTATATCGCCAGAAAAATCAGGATATGTGGAAGGTAGGCAAATACTGGATGCTATAATCCTCACTCATGAGGTTATACACTCTCTCAATCACTCCAAAACGATAGGTATGATTATTAAAATAGACCTATCTAAAAGCATTTGACAAGTTAAGTTGGACTTATATTAGACAAATGCTCTCAGCCTTTGGCTTCTCTCCCCCTTGGGTCCATTGGGTAATGAGTATGGTTTCTTCCACTTTATTCTCCATCCTTATCAATGGCATTCCCTCTCGACTGTTCTGTCCCTCTCGAGGTATCAGGCAAGGAGACCCCCTCTTGCCTTTTCTTTTTATGTTAACGGCGGAAGGATTGGGACGTCTTATTAAGCATGCACTCCATTCGCAACAACTCAAAGGCATTTCCATTCATAATTCCCCTGCTATCACCCACCAACAATTTGTAGATGATAATATGTTATTTGGCCATCCCTATGTGCAAGAAGCATCAAAATTCAAATCTCTACTTGACGATTTCTCTGAGGCTTCTGAGACCAGCATCAACACAACTAAATCCCAAATCTTCTTCTTTCATACTCCAACTGTGACTCAGTCTACCATAGCATGCATTCTAGGTTTCTCCATAGCTTCTCTACCCTCTAAATATCTAGGTGCTCCCCTCACTGACTCGGCTATAAAACATGCTTCTTGGCAATTACTTCTGGAAAAGCTAGAAGCCCGTCTTTATTCCTGGACTTACCGAGCTCTTAATATGGATAGTAGACTGGTGCTAGTCAAAGCAGTACTAAAAGCAATGCCTCTATATCTTTTCTCTGTCATGGCAGCTCCAAAGTGGGTTCTCAAGAAAATAAAAACTCTGCAATGCAATTTTCTCTCGGGGGGCCACAGGAAAAAATCGCAAGTGGGCTTTGGTAAAATGGACGACTATTTGCAAACCCAAAGAAAATGATGGTATAGGCTTAAGAGATCCCCATCACAGTAATGCAATCATGGGAGCTAGAATCTGGTGGCAATGGCTCTCAGCTCCAAAAATGCCTTGGGCAATTATATCGATTTCCAAATATGCAAATCATAGACCACCTAAAGATCTAATCAGATTTACACCTACAGAAAAGGGGTATTTTATCTGGAACGTGGCTAGACAACACTTTCATTTAATTCAACAACACATTTTCTGGGAAATCAGGAATGGCAACATAGCACCGTTTTGGATGGACTCATGGCAACAACAACCAGGACTATGTAATATTTACAAACCTCCACCATTTCAGGAATGGGAAGAGCAACAAAGGGAAAAAGTCCAGCAACAATGGACTCACACCTTAGCACAAGGATACAGATAATGGTGCCCAGTAGCACAACTGATCAGAAATGGAACAGAGCAACTTCAGAAAGCCATAGATACCGAACTCCAAAAGTGAAAACTTAGATTCTCTGACAAAAAGGAAATTCTGAGGTGGGGCTACACTCCAAGAGGGACTTTCACCACCAAGGAAGCGTACAAAATTTTATGCACCGATCCAATGCCCATCGATCCTCTTTGGAACAGAATCTGGTCTCCTGGAATTTGGCCCAAGGTTTCCATGTTCCTTTGGCTACTTGGACATCAACGAATCCTCAGATGGGATAACCTTTGGAAAAGAAATTTTCATGGACCCTGCAGATGCCCCAAGTGCATTCAGCAGGAAGAAACCATACAACATCTCCTGGACAATTGTTCTCTTGCCCACCAACTCTGGGAAAAAACCAGCTTTCGATATCAAAAAAGGTGCAAAGTTTTAGGGGATCTAATCAACACAGTCTGCAATTGGCAGCATAATACCTATAAAAGTGGGCTTCTTAACAAATTGTGGAAAATAATACTAGGACTACTTCTTTGGACAATTTGGAAAGAACGAAATCGACGCATTTTCAAGAATCAGAGCACACCTATAGAAACCATCTAGAGCAACCTCTGTCTTAATCTTCAGGAAACCTTGGCACTTAAAAATTGGCATGATGAATATTTTCCTACTCTCCCACAAGAGCAGGAAATTTGGGAAAATTGGAATCTTAAACTCCCCCAAATTCTGAAAGTTCCAGGGATGTCGCCCAACTCCTCTACAATGAAAAGTAAATGGATACCCCCTCCTAGAGACACTTTCAATCTCAACTTTGATGGGGCCTCCAAGGGAAATCCTGTCAGGGCAAGGTTCGGAGGCCTCTTCCAAGATCACAAAGGCAAACCACTCCTGCTGTTTCTGGGCAACATAGGATGGGATACGAAAAACTCAGCTGAGTTAGAAGGCCTGTGGCAGGGACTTTCCTTGTCCCGTCAATATGGTTCTCATCCTTTGGAGGTTGAAGGAGATTAAAAAATTCTCATAAATATGGCAAATCAACTTCTCCATGGAGCCCATGCAAACAAAGTGGCCATAAGTTGGAGACTAGCAGCTATATTGGAACTAATAGAACAATGGCTCAACACCAACTGAGCGCTCACCTTCAATCATGTCAAAAGGGATTGCAACAACATTGCCGACCTCTTAGCTAATATGGGAGTAGACAGTGAGCATACTCTTCTCGTCGATTCACTAGACATTCTAAATGATAGTACCCAACTATAAGAATGTAACACTTTAGTCCAGAATGATGCAGAACTCCCGGATGCGGATGTCTAGCAGGCAGATTCAGATGATGGGACTTTGGGTTGGCAAGTGGCTGGGACACTTGGCCACCCACCACATCGCCATGTGAAAAACTCTACAACACGTAGCTATCATCCAGATAGCATTAAAGCCAAATGAAGTCCGAGATCCGACCATCATTCTCCGTGAGGTTTGCTTTGCATCCACACTCTGATCACATTAATGGGCTAAGTAAGCTGGGTGTGCATCGAGGCATCTTCACTATGGTTTTTAAGATGGATGAAGGCAGAGGAAATTCATTTGCCCCTCCTCCACTGCAGAACTCCTGCTCCCCTACCACTATGAGACTATGCTCTCACATTGCAACAGGGAGAAGGGGCCTTTTACCTTGCTTCTTTAAGCTAGGAATTGGGCTTCACCTCTCTCAAAATAGCCTCTGCACTCTGAATTCTACCACCTTCAACCTCCAATTCACTTCATTCCTTCCTAGCTCTGCTTCCCCGCATCCTCAATTTCCATTCTTTGCGCAAGCCACCATGTCGCGAATGCGCCAACGCATGCGGTGCAGAAGAGGAAGCTCCAGAAGCAGTCCTCAATGCACCCCTTCTTCTTCCACCTCTGATTCCTCTTCTCCCTCCTCTGATTATTTTTTGGGAAGATACCCGAACATGATAAGTGGTAGGGGGAGAGCCCACTCAGCCAGTGTTAGAATGGATTCTCCTGTCCCTGCCACCCTAGCCACCCTCGCTTCAAATTTTCCCCAAACAGCTCAATTCTACTTCAACTGCTCCCTAAATCACCCCCGCATCATTGCTTCCATCTCGGTCATGTTCAAGGAGGAACCTTAGGTGGTGGAAACCAACGCGCATTCGGGAGGGAAGACCACTATAACGGCTCAGGACGTGAACGAGAAGAAGCGATAGGAGGATACACACAAAGAGAAAGCTTCCAGTGATGAGGAGAAGGATCTCTGTGGGTTTGATCACTCCAAGCAGAGCGAAGCCTCTAGTGCGGAAAAGCCTAAGGAGGATGATGACATAGAGGCCTACAGGTGCCTCATTATTGAAGAACCACCTCCTCATCATGATAGTTAATCATTCAAAGTATGTTCGATTTTTTCTCTTCGAGGCCCAATTTTACGGGACAGATATTGATTTTTTAGCAATCTTAGCAAGGATTTTTTGTCAGAAAGTCTATAATATATGCACAAATCAGTGGAATCCAAGGCTTATTACCCCTGCGTGGGTAGCACACGAGCTCAATGTCTGGACTGGTTTCCCCTAATGGGCAGTCTATTTCTAGTTTCTTTTCTTAACATGCCACCTTTTTGGGCAGCATTAAGGCTTCGGCCACGATGTATATTAGTCTTCCTCTTTAATAGATTTAAAATAATTTAGAAAAAAAAAGAGGGTATTATCTCTCTGTCATGTCGAGGTAGGATTGTTTTCATATTTTAGTCCAGGGGTTGGAGGATGGGTCTAAAACTGTTTCGGCCCTAGGACTGGGTGGTCGTAGGCTCCCCTTGTGTCATTAAGCGTGTTCATGGTCATTGGTATGTACCCCTCAAGAGTAGCAATTCCAGGGGTTCAGTTACTTTTTTTATTATTGCAGGTACTATGAACAATTTTCTCTAGCCTTTCCCCTCTGTCAACGGTTTTTCCTTGACCACTCCAACATGCCTCGCCAATGAGGTGAGCCTCGTTTAGGGGGAGGGAACCATCTTCATGAAGGGCATCCTGATCCGGGCCACAAATCACCCTCGGATAATTCAAATAGCCGAGATACTGAAGAAGCAGCTGCCATCTCACTAGCTTACTCCAGAGGCCATGTTGTGGCCTTTCACTATGGACTCCATCGTTGAACAACTTCAAAATATCTATAATAACATGGATATTCTCAAGGACCACCACTATGAAGTCCTAATGATATTGTGGCTTATATAATTCACATTCAATACATTCAAAACGAAATCTTGGAATAATTGGACAACCTTCTCCGCAACTATTGTCGCACTAATGACCACCTATGCAACTTGGAAGCAAGGGTGGAACACAAATTTTCATATGCATGAGCATGTTGGCTACTTTGCAACTCCCCCTATAATGGCCACTAATCCTCCTCCTTGATATTTTTTTATTACTCTTGGTTATATTTTTTTTCTCTTAGTATGCTAAGGCTATAATGCCTCTCAGAAATAATGGATATCAGCTGCTTTCTATGGTTTCCTCGAGATGATTATTATAAACAATGTTTTCCTGAAAACCTAATGAAATTATTTTGAACGAAAAAAAGAAGAGGAAAGTTCCCACCAAGATATTGAGAAAATTGAGAATTATTAATAAAATCAGTAATTTTATCTTCTTCAATATATTCGTTAAAACTCGTAGATTCAAAATTTCTGAATATTGGTTCTACTATTTCAATATCATGATTAAAATCATCTATCCATTCAATATTTTCCATTTCGGTGATTGATTTTGCAGGAGGATATAAAGTGAATTTCTTAATTACGTGTTACCATTTCAGATTGTCATATCACTAGACCTTCAACTAATAAATGAATCAACCATGGCTATCCATGATCGTTTTAAGATTAATGTATGATCTCTCAGGCTTGTTTTAGATGTTAAAACCATAAAATCAACTACCTTCTCTGAAGAATCTAGGGAAAATAAAATATCTTCTAAGACACATTCCATTTAAATAGTATATATATCTACTTATTGCAAAAGGGTGGGTGTGTGGTGAAGATTTTTCATCTGAAGATCATTCATTATAATTCTTATGATAAAATTTATTACAACAACTAAATCTATAAGTGTACTTGGAATTGCAATGTTCCCAATGTGAATTTTAACAATGGGACTTCTTCGACATAGATATTTTTCAATATATGTTTTTCCCATCATTATATCTCTCAATTTTACAACGAGATGTACAATTTAAGGACCTTTTCATTTTCTTCTTGGTTTCTTTCTACGCAACTCCCTTACTAGTTTTGTATAAATAGGAATGCCTTTAATTTCTTGTAGTAGAGGAATTTGAATACAAACATTATTGATTCATCAAGTAGCTCATAACGAGATGATATTAATTTATTTTCTACATTCAATATTTCCAGAAAAGGAGGGTGTTGTGATTAGGGAAAATTTAGGGGCTAATATTCGTGAGTGGGCTGATTTTCCATGTTTTTTCTAAAAAAAAAAATTTCTAATTTCCATTTTTTCTAAAAATATTATAAAATTATTTTACCTTAAAAATTGTCAAAATTTTGTAGAGAGACTATATAAAATTATTATAAATTTGAATAGTTATACAAAAATATCACTAAACATTTTACATATTCCATATTATGGACTAGTGAGATTCGACAAGGTTTCTAAATTTTAAGATAAATTTCCATCCTTAATATATTCCCTCGTCGAGATGTAGAAGGTTGATCTATTGGAGGAATAGAAAAATAGTGTTTTATTATTGTATCATCAATTATTGGATTAGGAATTTCTTCCTCATTTTTCTTCTTCTATGATGGCAAGTGGATTCTTATGAACTACCCTGCTTGATATAATATGAACATCATTTATATTAAGTGGAGTTGTTAGTATGAATATTTTGTCGAAGTGTACGAAAAAAGACCACTTTAGCTACGCATAACTTATAGCCCTAACATCAAATATGGCTGCCAATATCTTCAGATTTGCAGTTAGTTGATCAAGACAAGTGCTGCAAAAAACCAAATCTATGCATAGAAAGACATTAAGCAGTAAAAATACGGTTTTGCTCCATACATCCAATAGACAAGACAAGAACGATATTTTTTGAAAGAATTTTTGTATTAAGGGCACCTGGGAGGAAAAAAAGAAGGTGTTTCCAATTCTCCTTGATGGGATGAGTTCTTGGAAGTCCTCAGCACTTTAGATCTAGCATTTCTCTCTCATGTTGGTGTAGAAAACCCAGACAAAGATAGAACTCAAAGGGAGTTCACACAGCAAATAATGGAAAATATGACAATGATAATGGCTCAAAGTCAGACCAAGAGTATAGATCCAGAGTGATCTAATAGGCAAAAAAAGGTGAAGAATGATAGGAAAAACCCTCCTATTTATAACAAAATATTGGGTCATTCTAGATCTTGATGCATGATTAAAATAACATTAACCAAATCTAGATCCACCTTTTATGGAATATTTTATTATATTTGTTGGAGGGAAAAAGTATTTGACTTGGGTCAAATTCCTTTATTTGTGAATAATAAATAAATAAATGATTTATTTATCATTTTAAGGAAGTGGTTGAAGGATAATCAAATAAATAATGATTTATTTAATTATTTATCGGTGATTTAGTCATATTTAACAAGGAATATTATTTAAATAAGATTTAAATAATTATTCTTGGAAAATAATAAGATAAATAAAGATTTATCTAATTAATTTCTTTGTTTTGGGTTAAACATGACCAGGAAAATCAAACAAATAGAGGTTTGTTTAATATTTCCTTTTGGGGTTTCCTGTTTAGACCATAAACAACCTAATAAATGTGTTTTATTAAGTTATTTTACATAGTGAAAGCAATTTTACTTAGGGTAAAATTGGTCTTACGTGGTGTACTTGGGTCCATCTAATGATAGTAGGTTAGATGACCAAAAAATGGTGTAACAAATTTCCCCCCAGCATGCGAGTGTTAGGAGCAAATCGTATAACCGAAGTACGTTGTAAGAACTCAATCACTAGACATCAAAAGGGAAGTCAGAGAGAGAAATGTGAGGTAGACTAATGTGCTGAAGAACTAGACCCTGAGGAGACGAGACTTACAGGTGCAACAAGTCTCTTTTTATGAGAGGGTACCTGTGCTAAAGGTGGCGGGGGAGGCATACCTATGCCCGCCGAGACAAAGTACAAAAAAATAGTGTGTCCAGTAAACAAGGGACCGAACCATAAAGTACAGCCGGCATAAACATGAGCCAGATAGAAATACAATGAGGGATCCCATATACATGTTGTGCCTGGGATAACATCCAGGACTTATACAATAATATCTGAGTACATGAGATAAAAATACAACTCAAATGCCCCATAGAAGCGGGGAAGGGCTCACAAAATCTGACTGATACATGCAAATCAAAGAGGCGTTGCAAGCGGCTAAGGCCGACATCATCAAATATATGGAGCTGCATCGAAGGCTGCAATGAAGAGGTCATCCGGGCATGTGGGGGGCTACCTGCAGGGCCACCCCCTCATGAGGGCCGAGACATCTCACACACACCCGGGCATCACCAATAGCTGCTGCTGCATCACTGGACCATCAAGCATACAGATCTCGATCATGCTGAAAGGAGCTGGAGTGGAGAAACAATAAAGTCAAAGGGAAATGAGAGATCCCTTTGCCTGATATGAGGCACCGAACAAGAGTGGAAGATGGAACCAAGGTACACCGTCCTCTAGACGTGTCTTATGGAATGAAGGGGTTGATGTCGACAGAAGGAGGTTTGCCGTAGGTGAGGCAATGAGAGATCCTCAACTAAGGCACGAGAGAAAATAGTAGAGTGACTGACAGACTAATACCAATGATGATGATGGAATGGAGGGGACTGAGTAGCAAATGAACGACTTCCCTTGCTAGAGCATAAAAGGCATGAATGACATGGCAGCGACTGACACAGTATCATAAGGGATAGGGGACATTGGGACTGAAGGCCATAATGTGCGACACAAGAGAGAGACCAAGCAATGAAGGATGGAGGAATATAGCGGGGTACAATGGGACTCGGGATAGACTCCATGAATGTGATGATGACTCAACTTGGATGCTCTAAACAAGGGCAACTCGATGGTGCTGCCACACAGTAAAGGTCCAATGGGGGACCATGAAAACATGAGTACGAGATGGTAACTCACGACGAACATCAACACGAGCATGGATAAGTATGGAGGCCAAATGGTGCCCCTAATATGAGTGTTGCAAGTGAAGAAATTCGATTTTTGAGGAGCGTTATGGTTGAGGGGCATAGGTGCCCCCAAGCATGGTGTGTTCATGCCAAAATGTATTTAGAAAAAAGGGAATCTAAACATATTTTAATGATGTGGTGTGCCATTTGTTTTCGTTATGGTTATGTAGTTTGAGAAAGGAAATGGAGGATTACCAATCTCTTTTAGGACTGCATATATGAAGAAAATGGACTTTAAGTTTTCAGGTTGGCATACCTGGTGTCACTATCCCAAAGAGAGGATTTGGAGATAATGAATTGATGCTCTCCTAGAAAACCCATAGGTTGGTCAACAACAATGTCTAAGAGATTGGGTTGCTGATGGAAGATGAAGGAACGATAAGGGGTATCATCCCCAGAGTGATATGAAGTGATATGGGACTCTAGAGGTTCTTCTAAATGTGGAAGAATAATGGTACTAAAGTCGGCACGACCAGATACACTAGGAGAGTTGTGGAGAATTGCTTCTCTTGGTCTCTCAAATGTGGGTGCCCCCTTAACCAAACATTGGGTTTCAATGTAATGGCCACAAGGTGTATGTGGTGTGAACGCATGGGTTCGATGTAAGGGGGAATAGATAAAGTCAGGGGTGGGGATTTCTTCCATAATTTCGTCATCGTGATAGAAGATGGGGTGACGGGTGGAAGAAAGACCACCTGACATGGCGAAGCTACCTGACTCATCATCATGAGAAGAGAGGTTCACATGCGCATCGTCACAAGGGGTGACAGAAGAGTAAGTAGATAAAGGATCTACCGCTGTTGAGCCCAAGGTGATCGCTGAAGGAAGGTCAAGCGAAAAAATAGGGGAGGATTCAGAGGGAATGTTCCCCGAGGGTCTCATGGATGATGATAGGTAGAAAATGATGGACAAAGGCTCCGTCATCTTGACATTAGGAGGGGGAATGTCAATGGGAGCAGTCATGTCTGGTAGTTCTGCCAAAGAAAAATGCACAAATAGGGGAGAGGTGGACTCATTGCGCTTGGCCTCGAATTGGCGGACCGCGGCAAGAGAGGTGCAGAAGTCTTGGGGTTCTTGGTCGCGGTCGCAGAAGGAATAGAGGCTTCCAGGACCATGGACTCGGGGAATGCGACATTAACCATGGGATTGAGATGAAGCAATTCAGGACAGGTATGGGTGGCGTGACCGACAACATCACACAAAGCACACTGGATGGTATGATTTGGAGGCCAAGGAGGGGAAGGGTTTGTCGGGGTATCCTTGTCCTTTGATGCCCCCTTGCGAGCTTTTCCCTTCTTACCCGAAGCGGTCGCAACAGGAGGTGGTTCCTGTTGAGGTGGCTAAGGCATTGTTGCAACGAGAGAAGTCATGGGGACCAGTTGAACCGGGGTCAAAGCAATATAAGGTTTGGGTTGACCAGGCAGGGTTGCGGCTGGAGGATCATGGTACCAGACGGGGATCCCAAGGGTCAGGTTAGGAAGAGAGAGGGTGGCCAGGACAGGTACCATGTACACTCCTGGTGGGGGAGCTAGGAACGGTATCTGACCAGAGGGGTAATGGCTAGGTGGGATGGCTCCTAAATGGCTAAGGCTTGGAGGAACTGTTCCAGGAGGGTAAAGAGGCTCATGAATACCAGCTACAGGTGAAGGGCTAGGAGCAGGTTGCGAAGAGCGCGGTTGCTGACTAGCCGAAGCAGGTTGCTGGAGAGCAGTCCGAGACGATTGCATCATGCAAACATTCGATGAGCTGGGGTCAGAGACAGGAGGAGGAGGAAGACCAGGGAAGGTTCCAAGGAAAGAGGAATATTTGTAGACGCCGGGAGAGACACTGGTCAAAGAATCGACAGTTTGTTGATTGGCTATAGAAGAGATGGTCGACTCAGGGGAGGCCTGAGATTTTGGCTCATGATACGTCAACTGGTCAATGGTGACTATCTTTCCATTATGAGGGAAAAAAAACTTGCAGTGGACCGCGGATGGGACATCAGACATAGCATAAGTGTAGCTACGCCCCAAAAGAATTTTGTAATCAAGAGGGGCGTCGATGACTTCAACTTCAACACAAACAGTCATGCCCGTAAGAGTGATAGGACAATTACGGAAGAGGCCAATGGGCTGGGAGGCGTGGCCATCCCATGCTCGAAGGGTGATCGTGGAAGGGGCCAGCTCAGGAGATCCGAGTTGCTTCCAAACCGAAGCGGACATCACATAGGTGGATGCCACCTCATCAATTATACACCGAGAAACGTTAGCGTTCAGGATTTTGACTGGGATTTGGAAGGCTACGGAAGCAGGAAGGGGAGGATGTTCTGATTGATGGGCGTTGAAAACAATCATTTGGTCATCAGCAGGATCTGCAGCGCCCATGGCAGATAGTAGAGCCTTCTTTTGGGAAGGGCATGACTGGAGGAGTTCCAGTGTTGAAATGATAGCAGGAGATTCTGCCAAATCATCTACGATGCTATATGAATGAGCAGCTCGACCAGAAGCAGCATTTCGGCATAATGGTCCCTTAGGAATCTTGGTATCAACCTCAACTTTGGGTTGAGGGATATGCAAGGGACCATTGGATGTTGAAAGAGGCTCTGTAGACCCTGAAGAAGGTGACTCGGGGACAGACAGAGCGGGAGGCTTGGGGTACTGATGGGACCGAGTTTGAAGGTTAAGGTCGATGGTTAGAGGTGGATCAGAGTTCATCATGAGGATCTGGTAATTGGAGGAACCAGAAGGGGAAGGTTGAGTGGCCATCAGTCTGTCATGTGGTTGGGTAGCCATGAATCCCTACTGTGCCTCCACCTTCTCTTGAGGGGGCGGTGACTGCTGTTGCAGGGGTTGAGAAGGCCAGGGAGGCGAAGGTGCTTATGCTGGAGGAGCTGGAGAACTAAACTGCGGATACGAATAATAAGGGGGTTGGGTAACAGTATGGTGACCAGGAGGTTGGGCCAAAAGAGGAGGCATGCTGTATCCTCGATACGTGCTACCAGGAGGGGAACAAGTGCCGAAGATGTTGCCCCCTCCCCCAGGAAAACCATAACCCATGGGAGGTTGGGCATATGGATGAGAGAGAGTTCCAACGATACCGTCGGCAACATGAGGTGCTCCCGGTACATTGACACCACCGGGTCTGCGGAGATCAGGTAGAACGGTATAAACATAACCTGTCTGGGCGTAGATCAAGTCATATTTTAACGCCAGTTGGAGGGAGGCTTCTTCGGTTTGGGGGAAATGCGATGCGACATCTTTCCTAATAGGAGGCAAGAGAGATCTAAGGAACTAGTCCATGTAGACACAGTCTTCGAAGGTAGGGGATTGACATAGGATCTTTCGTCTTCGCCATTCCTGGACATGATCGGATAGGTGGGTCACAGATGATTGACAGAAAGAACTCAAAAGTTCGATACCAATGTCATAACGAAGGGGAAGCTGGAAGTAAGATAAAAAAAGCCTGGGCAAGAGTCGCAAAGGTGGTATGAGAGGAAGGGTCCTGATCAACATACCACTTAGAAGCCGCGTATGTAAGTGTTCGTTGGAACAACCGAAGATGGACAGAGTCATCAGTAATGGAGGTAGATGAACACCACATGTGGAAAGATCGAACATGATTTGAAGGATCTTCTCCAGCAAGGCCTTCAAAATTTGGGATGTCAGAGGGAGCTTTGTCAGCATAGCAGGCCAAATAGTGTCATGGTGTATAGGGTCATTTGTCAACCGGTCCAAATCGGGGAGGCTGAGGCCTGCCATGAAGGGGAGCAAGGGTGCAGCCGAAATAGTTCCTATGGCGGTTCCACTAGTAGCAGTCCCGGCATTAGGGAGGGGAGTACCGCTAGCGTTAGGACCTGGACCAGACATAGTGAAGGTGACAGGGGGAGAACCAGAAGTAAAAGGAGAATCCAATGAACCAGAAGAGGAGTCAGAGTGCGGACTCAGAGGAGGACTAACTCGACGACGGCGGGAAGGAGTAGGTTGACCGACCGGAAACTAAGGGTGAAGGCCAAGAAGTCTCTGGGATGTGCGCCTTGGGGCGCAATGGTGACAACAAAAACATGGCACAAGGGGAAGAATAACGACCAACAAAGGCAGGGAGGTGCAGAATCAAGCGATTACAATGTCAAAACAAGGGTAGAAAGGTGCAGTGTCAATTGATTTTACAATGTTTTAAAGTCTTTGCCTGGCGGTGTGAACCAGGCTCTTCTTCGCTTAGGGTGAGTGTGTGGCGTGCGTTAATTTTAATTTTTAAACCCTGACGTTTTGAGAGCAAAAGAAAAAGTGTGTTGTTTAACCAAAAATAAATCTGCAGAGAACAGTATATAATGCTGAAATAACAGAAAATTAACAGCTAACAATGCATCGATCTAACCCAAAAAGGCGGGTCTCTCAAAACTAGTCTAATAGAGGGAAAAAATCTAGTCAAAACACACGACAAAGAGGCCAATAGATCTAGGGTCGAAAGGGACAGGGATCTAAAGGGGAAATCTGTTGAAAAGAGGTGCAGAACACAGCCAAGAGGCAGAGGCAAGGTGGCTGCAAAAAAGGAGGAAATCAGCAAAATGAAAAAGGGACAAGGAGGAGGCCCTAAAGGTAGATCCAAACAAAACTTCAGGAGGTGATTTGAAAGGGAGAAGAGCTGATTAAAAGGGATCTGAAAATGAGGTATCAGATCTGAAAAAGAAATGGCTGAAAACTCTGAAAATTTAGACACTTACAGCAGCTAAAAATCTTCCACAAAAAGTGGAGGGTACTGAAGCCCTAGGGGGCTAGATTCCCACTTAGTTGAGTAAAACAGAGCAAGAATAGGTCTAAACGGGCGGAAACGGAGGTCAGACAACCCTGACAGAGGTTCAGACAAAACCTAGAAAAATTTCAGAAACATTCCAGAAAAAAGTCCAGGTCGCAGTTTTTGACCTGTTTTTCGCTCAGGTCGCAGTTTTTGGGTTGTTTTCCGCTACCCAAGACGCAGTTTTTGGGCCAAAAAGTGCGACCTGCACTTCCGGCAATCTCGGCAGCAGATTTCAGAAAAAAAATGTCGTCTCAGCTGCGGCTGATGTCTGTCACCTGCGCAATAGGGCCAGAAACACACGGAAGTTAAAAATTTTAATGTTTTAGGGTTTTATGAGTGAAAAACAACATAAAAATAGGAAAAAAAAAAGCTAAAGAGAAACCCTAGGGTTTGAAGCAGCTGGATATGCAGGAATATGAAAAACGACAGCGGTCGTAATTGAAAACCCGTGTGGAGTCGCCAGTTGTTAGTATGAATCTTTTGTCGAAGTGTACGAGAAAATACCACTTTAGCTACGCATAACTTATAGCCCTAACATCAAATATGGCTGCCAATATCTTCAGATCTGTAGTTAGTTGATCAAGACAAATGCTGCAAAAATCCAGATCTATGCATAAAGAGACATTAAGCAGTAAAAATAAGGTTTTGCTCCATACATCTAATAGACAATACAAGAACGATATTTTTTGAAAGAATTTTTGTATTAAGGGCACCTGGGAGGAAAACAAGAAGGTGTTTCCAATTCTCATCGATGGGATGAGTTCTTGGAAGTCCTCAGCACTTCAGATCTAGCATTTCTCTCTCATGTTGGTGTAGAAAACCCAGACAAAGATAGAACTCAAAGGGAGTTCACACAGCAAATAATGGAAAATATGACAATGATAATGGCTCAAAGTCAGACCAAGAGTATAGATCCAGAGTGATCTAATAGGCAACAAAAGGTGAAGAATGGTAGGAGAAACCCTCCTATTTATAACAAAATATTGGGTCATTCTAGATCTTGGCGCATGATTAAAATAACATTAACCAAATCTAGATCCACCTTTTATGGAATATTTTATTATATTTGTTGGAGGGAAAAAGTATTTGACTTGGGTCAAATCCCTTTATTTGTGAATAATAAATAAATAAATGATTTATTTATCATTTTAAGGAAGTGGCTGAAGGATAATCAAATAAATAATGATTTATTTAATTATTTATGGGTGATTTAGTCATATTTAACAAGGAATATTATTTAAATAAGATTTAAATAATTATCCCTAGAAAATAATAAGATAAATAAATATTTATCTAATTAATTTCTTTGTTTTGGGTTAAACATGACCAGGAAAATCAAACAAATATAGGTTTGTTTAATATTTCCTTTTGGGGTTTCCTGTTTAGACCATAAACAACCTAAAAAATGTGTTTTATTAAGTTATTTTACATAGTGAAAGCAATTTTACTTAGGGTAAAATTGGTCTTACATGGTGTACTTGGGTCCATCTAATGATAGTAGGTTAGATGACAAAAAAATGGTGTAACAGGAGTAATCATATAGGTTGGACAATTTGACAACTCAATATTGTAAGTAGCATGAACTACATTACTATTAGGATTCAATATGGGTTGTGGATGTAGTGGAGTAGGAGATTGAGGAGGATGACTAGAAGGTAAATTTAATGACTGTGACTGTTTATTTTATTATTAAGGACATGGAGGCTAATAGGATGATAGTATGAAAATTGTTGTGGATATCGAGGAAATTGTTAAGGATATTGAAGAAATTTTGGCACACCACCATAAGGTGATCCTCTCCATCCTTATTGCTAAGGTTGGTTTGGATTTTTTATTGTGGCCATGTTTGCTAAGGCATGGGGATATCCCAATTTTGTTTTTCATATTTCCAATCAGGTTTAAATTTTTGTGAAGGATATTAGAACATACCTAGTTGTGATGGTTATCAGAGTCTTTTGTGTCATACACATTGAGTTCTTTTGTATCTTTTATATTTACTTTAAACATAGCTTTCAATCTGGGTAATGATGGGAAACCTTATACTGTATGATTCTTTGCATAAATTGTGCAAATTTCATTGTTATTCAAAGGACATTCAATTAAATATTTTTTCTTACACACATAGGAAATAAATTTGAATAGATATACAAAAATATCACTAAACATTTTACATATTGCATATTATGGACTAGTGAGATTCACAAAGGTTTCTAAACTTTAAGATAAATTTTCATCCTTAAAATTTTTCTTGGTTGAGATGTATAAGGTATATCTATTGGAAAAATAGAAAAAGTTTGTTTTATTGTTGTATCATCAATTATTTGATTAAGAATTTCTTCCTCATTTTTTTATTCTAAGATGACAAGTGGATTCTTATTAAGTACCATGCTTGATATACAATGAACATGGAGTAATCACATAGGTTGGAAAATTTGAGAACTCAATATTGTAAGCAACATGAACTACTTTATTATTAGGATTTAGTATGGGTTGTGTACGTAGTTGAGAAGGAGTTTGAGGAGATTGACTAGAAGGTAACTTAAATGATTGTAACTCTTTATTTTATTGTTAATGACATGGAGGCTAATGCTATGATAGTATGAAAATTGTTGTGGATATTGAGTAAATTGTTAAGGATATTGAAGAAATTTTAGAATACCACCGTAAGGTGATCCTCTCCATCCTTGTTTCTAAGGTTGGTTTTGAACTTTCTATTATGACCATGTTCTCTAAGGCATGGGGATATCCCAATTTTGATGTGCATATTTCTAATAAGGTTTGAATTGTTGTGTAGGATGTTACAACATACCTAGTTGTCATGGTTGTCCGAGTATTTTTTTTCATAGACATTAAGTTGTTTTGTAGCTTCTATATTTCCTTTAAACAAAACTTTCAATCTGGGAAATGAAGGTGAACCTTCTACTGCATGATTCCTTGAAAAAATTGTACACACTTAATTGTTATTTAAATTACATTCAAGTAAAGAATGTTTCTTTCAATTAGATACTATTAGTGCATATGTTAAGGTATATTAAATAAATAATAATATATATGTAGAATTTTGATATTATAATAGGATATAAATTATATATATATATATATATATATATATATATATGTTGAGAGAGAGAGAGAGAGAGGATAATGAATGTAGGAAGGGGTGAGAAGGGAGGGAAGAAGGAAGCGAAAGAGAGATACCTATAGGAAAATAAGAGAGAAGGAAAGAGTAAGAGGAGGATAGGGAAGGTATCAAAAGACAAAATTCAAAAAGAAAAGAAGATAAAGAGGGGGCCAACGACCGAGAAAAATCAAAGATAAGAGAGGAGGTAAGATAAAGGATAAAGGAAAGTCACAAAGAAATAATATTTCTTATTATTATTACTTGTTAGTAGGGGTCATTTAAACTCTTACTCATCCCTATCCTCCTTTTACTCTTTTCTTCTCCCTTCCTTACCTATATGTATCTCTCTTCCCCTTCCTTCTTCCCTCCCTCCTCATCCCTTCCTACTTTTATTATCTTATATATAAATTAAAATATATATAGATTACTTTATTATATAAATTACTAGGTTATACACATCTAATAAATAATATATATAAATTATCTACTACTAGAGTATTAAAATTCTATATATATACTCTTATCTAATACACTAAATAACATATGCACAATTAATAACTCATATTATACATCAATACATTTGTATTTATAAATATATATTTATTTGTTGTTTATACTCCAATTTTTTTCTCATATTCCTAATGCCAGCTTATTTCAAGTGAGTTGTTAGGGTTTTGAATGGCTCACCTAGTGATAATGATCATACTACACTCACTTTTTTTTCTCTCTATGTGCTCTTTATTTTTAGTAATGTCTTGAAGATGGACCATGGTGGTTCCAAAATATTGACTAAAACTCTTAATTTAATGGATATTCCTCCATTGATCAACAATCCCAACGACAAAAACCTAAAACTCATATGAAAACCTCATTACTACACATTTCATAAAATTTATAAATATTTTTATGATCCTAATATTTATATAAATAAAAAACTATTATCATTTAAAAATAATATACATTTATAAAATTCAAGAAAATAATAAAGAATCAATAGATATAAGTCCTTTTGAGTTAATTTCCTTTATAGTCTACATGGTAATGTGCCATAAAACCTACTATCTATTATGTAAAATTGATTAAATTTTGAATTAGATATCATTTGTTGGGATTCAACTACGTTAAGTAAGTCATTCATCTATGACCATTTCCATGAGAGGTAGTTGTAACTAACTAATTTCTCATGATTTTTGAATAGTCCACTTAGCCCTCATTGCATCTGGTGATGCTCACAGGGGTGAAGAAGTGGGATTGAAACTAGTGAAATGAATCACATAGCATCAATCCTCACTTCTGGGGCTTGCACCCGGTAACCAAGACTTCACGGGATGTCACCCATCCTAGAAAGCCTATGGCTCAAGCACGCTTAACTGTGGATTTTTCCCCACAATCAAGCCCACTTAGCTTGCTACCCTATTTTCAAAACCTTAGCAAGTATTGTGCCTCATGAATCATTCAAGTAGAGCTCCCTCTACTCTTTGTATTTAAGTATGATGGATTTCCGCAGTGCATTATATTAGATATCATTTTTTTTATTCAACTGCATTACGTAAGTCATTCATCTATGACCATTCCCATGAGAGGTAGTTGTAACTGACTAATTTCTCATGATTTTTGAATATTCCACTTAGCCCTCATTGCATTGGGTGATGCTCACAGGGGTGAATAAGTGGGATTGAAACTAGTGAAATTAATCACATAGCATCAATCCTCACTTCTGAGGCTTGCACCCGATAACCAAGACTTCCTAGGAGGTCACCCATCCCAGAACACCTCTGGCTCAAGCGCACTAACTGTGGAGTTTTCCCCACAATCAAACCCACTTAGGGAGCTCTACTTGAATGGTTCATGAGGCACAATAATTGCTAAGGTTTTGCAAATGGGGTAGCAAGCTAAGTGGGCTTGATTGTGGGGAAAACTCCACTGTTAAGCGTGCTTCAGCCCGTAGTGTTCTCAAATTGGTGACCATCCCGATATGTGAGGATTGACGCTATGCGATTCATTTCACTAGTTTCAATCTCACTTCTTCTAAGTGGAGTATTCAAAAAACATGAGAAATCGGATGCAATGAGGGCTAAGCGGACTATTCAAAAATCATGAGAAACTAGTCAGTTACGACTACCTCTCATGGAAATGGTCATAGATGAATGCACACCAGAAATCCCTCATACTCAAATTTTGTATTTAAAATGTTTTTTTTTATATGTAAAATATATAAATTATATTTATTCAAATAAAATCTATATTTTTATTTTTTTATATATATACATTTAAAAAATTTGTAATTAAGATAATATAATATTATATTTAATAAAAAAAAAATTATATAAAATATATTTAGTTAAATAAATTTGTATTTTAAGTTGAAAAATAAAATGTTTTTTTTTTTAATAAAAAATATATAAATTATATTTAGTCCAATAAAATCTATATTTTTATTTTTTTATATATATTTAACAAATTTGTAATTAAGATAATATAATTTTATATTTAATATATTTATTTAAATAAATTTGTATTTTAAATTGAAAACGAAGATTTGTATACTTTAATTTTATATGGTTTATCAAATGATTTTGAATATATATATATATATATATATATATATATATATATATATATATAAACAGAGTCCTTGAAAAATGGTTTGGTCGTAATTTTCGCTATACATACCATGTGGTTATAGGGTTCTGAACCATTCTTAACTCTTAGAAACTTCTTTTTTTAAATAGTGACTCTCACTAAAATTGAGTCTTTCAAAAGGATCGCACCCCATAAATATTAGTTACCAAATACGTCTGAATCGAGGTTTTAAATACCAAAATTCACTAATACATACCAAATAATTCGACAAAATTCGATCCGGTCCAGGTATAGTTTGTTAATATAATCTATATGAAACAAGGATGGTTGCTATGCAACAAGTCCCTGCAAAGCAAGGAGAAGGGAGTGTCACTAGTTGATCCAAGCTCTAATACACTAATTTGGATGCTACATGGCAAGGTTTAAACACGAAACTTATCGCTCGATGTGAAGAGTAGAATACTTTCTATCACCCAACACAAACCGAACAAACATTTCAATTTTTAAACAATGATGAATTATTTCAAGAGGAAATAAATAAAATGTCAAAGCTCATGTATAATGTTAGGTTGTATTAGCCCACAGTTTTCAAAGGCGCAAGATATAACATAAGTTATTATCTCCAAGAGTAGAAAATTTCTCGACTTATTGGCATTATTTAATTTATGTCTAGGTGTAAATGGTAAATAAAAGTTGAAGTCAAGTTCCATGGTTGAATCTAAATTTATGAAATTATTGGCATTAGTTAATTCATGTCAACCTTGGCCTTGCAATTGAGCTCAGCGATCAATCACTTGATTGGCCTAAACTCTAATCAATTTTTCAAATATAATTAACTTGTTAAGGAATTCATAAACCTGCATCAAAAAATGGTGTTCATATCTTGTTCCACCCACATGTCCCTTGCAAAGTCCAAGTTCTATCCCACATGACAGCGATGGGGAGTGCCATAAATTTCTAATAAATGCAGCTTGCCTTGTCATACCTAACTTTGTAGGCCCATGTCGTTGAGCTTTAGAAGCACTATCAACATATGCCCAGGGCTGATTACACGTATCCAAATAACTGTCCATTTTTAGACAAGTGGTATTGAAAGCAGCAACACTTAACTGAGATGGAGGATTATTCAAAATATAGGTGGACATTAAACCATATACTAGATCAAACTTTGAACTTATAGAATGGACAAGTTTCCTGTTGTCGTAACCATGAATCAATGCATGAAATATGGAACTAATGTAAGCAGGGAAAACTACAAACTAACTACCCTTCATTAACTTGTTAAAGACAATCACTGCAAGTCAGTTCTTCTTCCCAGACTTTTCCACTGTCTTCAATGTTCTCTGAATCAATTTTCTTTGTTCCTACCTCCTTCAAGACTGTACAAGATGAACTCTATCGTTGCACAGATTTACCCTCACCGTGCTGATTATCAAGAGGAGACTGATGAGACTAGGTTTTGTATTTGTGAACTAGCAGAGTGTTTATCTCTGCATCACACATTGAAAGGAAACCAAGCGAATTATCTCAGTCCAGTGCCCTCAGTGCCCCATATTCTAGGTCATCAAATTCACAGCCAAGCATAGAAAGATGAAAACGAAGGCCTTGCAAGCGGCCTCTTGTTTCAAATGCAATGGTAGGCGTCATATGTAACCACAGTTCAGTGTGACCTATTAAGCCCCCAGTTGCTGCAGTAACAACAACATAATGTTCTTGGACCTGAGCTTGAAGTAGTTGACACATTTCATACATCCGCAGGCTGCTTGACATAAAAAATACAGCAAGTCCCAGCTAGAGCAGAAAATTTGGATACATTTGGTGGGAATTTAAGATCATGAAAAACAACAATAATGTGGCTAGAAATTCCATAGCATTAGAATTTATTGAGCGTCCACCACCATATATTCGCACAACACGTCTCTCTAGTATGAAATTCGGGAATCCACTTTCTATAAATCTTGAATTTATGTGTTTGGAATTGGGTTTCCGCTATGGTTTCCAGTCTCGAGGACCAAATGATATCTACAATAGTCAGGTTGCGAGATTTTTGTTGGGTTTTTCCAAAGTCGGATCTTAATCATATGACGGAGGCTAACAGATAACCTCTAGTTTTGGTGCCCATGGAGGCAGCAGCAACAGATGCTTGTTCAGTTGATTAGGGGAATTTGTATGTGTAGGAAATGGTAATTTTCTCGATGATAACGTCTCAGGTTCGAGTTCAAGTGCAACTTGTGCATTTGGACTGGCAGATATGGATGAAATATATTCGCAAGAGAATGGAAATGGCCCGGGATCTAAAGCCCAGGATAAAACTGGTAAGCTCTTCCAGTTCTCATTCAGTAACATTACATGATGATAATACCATAAAACATATGCACTTCGATATGTAATCTAGATTCGGGTTAGTTGGTTGTCATGTTTTCCTTAGTTTCATCAAAATTCTTGCTTCAGTGAATGATAATAAATATAATAAATATGTGTGTTACCCGACTTCCAACAACAGTTAGCAGGCAACGACATGGTCGACATGGTCTGTTTTTGTTTCTCCCAACTAGGTTATTGGAATTTTTCTTTCTTGAATGGAAATTGAAAAAAATTCTCTGGTTTTAATTCCATTCAAAATTTTCTCTGGTTTTAATGGTAATTTTATGGAAATCTTGAATAACATGTAAAGGAAATGGTAGGTTTCTGGAAATTTCTTGAATGGAAAAATGAAAAATGTTCTCTGGTTTTAATGGTAGGTTTTTGGAAATCTTGAATAACATGTAAAGGAAATGGTAGGTTTCTGGAAATATTGAATTAAGGCAGTTAGGTCAGGTACATTTACAAAGATGTGAAAACAACAGAACCTATTGTCACTGGGGAATGCCAGACAACACAGAATCAGGCTTGAACTTGACTTGCCTGGGTGTGGCTCCGGTACTGGCCCGTAGGAGGCATGACCCCTCAATGGTAATGCAGCTCTCCACACCCGACGGCCCTTTCCCACCCTTTTTTTCTCGTCCTTGGTGTGGCTGACCACTGCATCATAGGTAATGGGGTCTGTGAACCGAGCACCATCCCATGAGGGATATGAAATGGGATGGGTCGCCCAGGGGAGACTGTGGTAACCATCTCCTGAACAGGTTGGAGGGCTTTGAGCTTTCCTCCCAGCTTGCCGAAGGCGCCTGGGTACCCAAAGCAGTACCCCGCCATCTAGTGACCTTGCCTAAACTTCCCCCCTGCTCAATATCTGCACTAATGTGCTTGCTGGCAATGGACTTTCAGCTCTAGGGACCATTGCAGGGAAGAATAACCAGCACAATAAAACACAATGAAACAGAGAACCTTTCCAAGGGCCATTGCAGGGAATAATAAGTAAATACATATAACATCAACATGCACATGATACCTAATGAAGCATGCATGCGACACCTAATGAAGGATCTCTTGATAGCTAAGAGGCTCTCTTGACAGATCGACAGCCAAAAGCAAGGAATAAGAAGCGAAGAAGCCTATTACGGGTTAGCATTAAATGTTTAAGGATTAGTGCTAGTATTAATTCATTGACTATAACAGTTGAGTATCATACGATGGATTTTCTCAGTTTATTCTAAGAATTCTCAGTTTATTCTAATCACTGCCTCGATATCAGGCCAAATAAGATGAGAAATTTTTTCATTGGACGAGAGAGAAAAATTAAAGAAAAACCTTCGTTAAAACTAAAAAATTCATTGGTATCTGTGTCTAACTAATATCAACAGCTAAAAAACGATTATTGTAGTCCCTAGCCCGAACTGACAGGGACTAATAAATTCTAAGGCAAACAAATTGTTGATTCCCTAGATTAGCTAGTGGAATTACTTGCCTAAACACAAATAGCTGCAGGATATAACGATATAATTAAATAGCTACAAGATAAAATGATAAAATCAAATATTATTTTAGGAGACTTATGAATGATTAATTCTATAGGTTAGAATTCCAGATTAATTAGATTAGGTGAGTGGATAAACGAATAATAATATTTTTGTATTTTACCAAGTTCTAAATGCATGTTATTATTATACTAATTTCAAAAGTAAGTTATAACTTATTAGTACCATTAATTCTAAGACTGAATCTTATTTTCTCTCTCATCAATTGTTTTTAGAGTGATCCACACAGTTGGAGTCTATCTAGAAGAAGACCAAATCTAAATAATGGGTAAATCAGAGATTTATTTTGTTTTGATTTTATTCTACTTAAGGAACCCCAAAATTAGAGGAAAAAACAATAAAAATAGGAAAGAAGATAATTTGTGAAAATGTCTAATTTTTATAAAAATTGATTGATTTTTCTATTAAATATTTTTAGATCAAATAAATTTGGATATCAATTTTGTAAATATGTATAGAAGATTATACATAAATAAGTTTCGAAATTATGGAATGATTTTAGATTTAAGTAAATATAGATTATTTTGTAAATGTAGTATGTTTATTTGGAAAGGTTTTTACATAAATAAGTTTTGAAATTATGGAAGGATTTTAGATTTCCGCTGCTTTTTCGCCTTGAAAATCATGGAAATTCTGGTAAGATTTTAAGAAGCCAGTAGGGATTTTTGTAAATCCATGTTATAACTATCAATCTTTAATATTTTGGGTGCCATAGAGGTTTTTGATTGTGCTGAATCCATTTCCACCATCAAAATCATGAATCAAACACTGTTACTGTAAGATTTCTTAAAAATATTTGGCCCGGATTCTGGCCAATTTGGCTGTCGAGGCAATTCCTCTGTCTCGTTAAACAACTCCTTTTAGATTTAAGTAGACATAGGCTATAGAGAGAAGAGATGAGTGTAGATTTTTCTAAATGAATTTTATTTGGAGTTAGAAGTTATTTAAAATTCAAAATAAATTAGAGAGAGAATAAGACAAAGGTCTAAAATATATATTATGGAAAAAATATCTAAGAGGTATACTGTTAAATTTATTTCCAATTGATTTTTTTTCATCCAAATTTTTATGATATTGTATAGAATTCAAAATTCAAATTACTTGGTAACTATGCGATTTTGCAAGAAGAAGGGGAAAAGTACTCGAAATAAATGGAAGAAATGGCCATCCTCAGCCAGGAAGTGGTGCAACAGAAAAATATGGCACTAAAGAGAAAAGCGCCTCAAGAACAATAAAAATCAGAGGAGGTAATAGGAGAGGAACAAACAAAAATGGAGATAGAACCACAGAAAGAAGACTTAAGTGCGGAGGAACAGGTACTGAAATGTCTATTATATGAATGGAGAAACTTGGATGATAGATTTTTTCCAGAAGATCAAAAGACATTATACAAAGAAAATTTCAAGCACTATCTGACCACGCAGAAGAAAAAACAAGTACTCTAGAATCTAATTGCAATAAAACACCAAATCCTCAAACAAAACCAGGAAAGAAAAAAGGAAGAAGAACTTTTCATAATTCAATCCAATTAGTGGGAGAAATGTTAGTAAATACAAGGAAGATAATACCATTAACAACGGTATTTCAACAAACTCCAAAAGTTTTCCAATGAAAATACTCTCTTGGAATATAAGAGGGCTAAATAATCAAGGCAAACAGAGATATTTAAAGGAAAAATTAAAAGTTTAAAAACCGCGAATAATGTTAATTCAAGAAACAAAGGTCTCGGGGGAAAAACTAGAAATTATATTACAGTCCTTTAAACCTCATTATGGAGTTATGGCCATAGATGCTAGAGGTACATCATGATGTATTTCAATCATATGGAACCCCGCTGAGGTAGTAGAAGATGAATGGATAGGATTGTCTCGTAGCCTAACTGGACGGTTTAGACATGTGGGAACTAAGGAGAAATTAACGATATCAATAGTTTATGGACCTCATATCCAAGGAGAGAGAGAAAATTTCTTAAATATCATTAGAACTCTGAGATCTTTGCATGAAGAGAAATATTGGCTAATAGGTGGAGATTTTAATATGATATTGAATCTCACAGGAAAGAAAGGGGGTCTACGAAGAGAGGAACCAGAGATGGAGTCTTTTAGGGATATTTTAACGGACCTTAATCTAGTAGACGTACGAATAGTAAATGGAATTTTTACATGGAACAACAGAAGGGGGGAAACACACTAGATAACATCTAGACTAGACAGATTTTTAGTCTCAGAGGAATTGGTAAGCTTAGATATTTACTATGAAGCATCAATCTTACCATCGTTAGGATCATACCATTGGCCTATACGTTTGGAAATTGATATTAAATAAGGCCCAAAGAACATGCCATTTAGATTTGAACTATTTTGGTAAAGGGATTCGACTTTTTTGGAAAAAGTTAAAAAATGGTGGCAATCTACAGATATACAGGGAAGGAACAAAATTCATACATTTCAGATGCGCCTGAAACATTTAAAGAAAGAAATCAAAATTTGGAGCAAAGAAGAATTTGGAAATACTCTCTCAACAATGCATTGCCTACAGGAAAGAATGAAACAAAATCAATAGCAAATGATTTTATACGGATGCATGGAAGAACTTTCCATAGAAGAAGGAAACATACTGAGTGAATTAGAGGAGCAGATAAAATAGGAAGAAATATTATGGAAACAGATGTCACGAGTTCAGTGGTTAAAAGAAGGAGAGAAAAATACAAGCTTCTTCCATAAATCCTTGATACAAAGAAGGCAACATAATAGGATTTTCTCATTGAAAGACGAAAATGATAACCAAATTTACCAACATAATGAAATGGAAGAACTGCTAGTAAGGCACTTCAATGACATGGTCATTAAACCTAATTTTAATAGAGAAGAAGATATTCAGAGAATCACTACTCATATTCCGTCTAAGGTTAGTAGGGAACAAAACTTAGCCCTAATGCGAGAAATTACCATGGAGGAGGTGGAAGAGGTAGTCAAAAACCTTCCAAAATATAAGGCCTCGGGACTAGATGGATTTAGAGTAGAATTTTATCAAGCAACTTGGCCCTTCATGGGGAAGGATATTTGGGAGATGGTAGAAGAATCTAGGTGAACAAGGAATGTGTATCCAGCATGGAATTCAACACTTATCACACTAATTCCTAAGCAAGCTTATACAGATACTCCAGCGGGATTCTAACCTATAGCTTTATGTAATGTCATTTATAAGATCCTTTCAACGATAATGGTAAACCGGTTAAAACCAGTTCTCCTCAACATTATCTCACTTGAACAAATTGGATTTGTAAAGGGAAGGTAGATTTTGGATGGGATAGTGACAGTACAAGAAGAAATGCATTCTCTCAAAACTCAAAAAATCAAAGGTATGTTGATCAAATTGGACCTTTCAAAGGCTTATGATCGTTTAAATTGGTCTTACTTGAAGGAATTCCTTTTAGATTTTGGTTTTGATTCAAGATGCACCGAAAGGAAAATGTCATGTATTTCCTCCCCGAATTTCTCCATCCTGTTGAATGGAGCTCCAAGCCAGTGTTTTAATGCAACTCGAGGATTATGTCAAGGCAGCCCTATTTCACCTTTCCTTTTTATCATAGCAGTAGAAGGACTCAGTCGTCTTATAAAAGCTCAAATAATAGCAAACTGCCTCAAAGGATTGAATTTATGGGGTCGGGATCTTACTCTTTCGCACCAGAAATTCGTTGATGATATCATGTTATTTTGTCAGACCTCGCTAAGGGAAACAAAATCTATTCTGGAAATCCTATAAAAATTTATGGAAGCATCTAGAACTTTGATCAATAATGATAAATCAAATTTTTACTTCTTTAACACCAATAATGCGACCCAGCGATTTCTAGCAAGGACTTTGGGATTTAAAATTGGAACCTTTCTAATGAAGTACCTAGGTTTCCCATTGAATCAGTCCTCCCTCAAGGTTCTAGGATGGATGGATCTACTCAATGGCCTCCACAAATGTCTTCAGAATTGGGCTTTGAGAGCGCTAAATGCTCCTAGTCGGGTATATTGATTAGATCCGTCCTGCAAGCCATTCCAATATATCAATTGTCAGGCAGAGCGACCCCGAAAATAGTTTTCCATATTATGGTAAAAATATTTAAAAAATTTCTTTGGAAAGGAGCTCAAGATATGAGGAAATGGCCTCTCCTATCATGGGAAAAACTCATAAAAACAAAAAAAATGGGGGGATTGGGCCTTCGATACCCTTATGTCCTCAATCAATTAATGGGAGCTAAGTTATGGTGGAGATGGATACAAGGAGGCACTGATCTCTGGAAACTCATTTGGGAAAATAAATACCAAATGCCTCAAACAGTTGTGGGAAAATTGAAAGTAGATGTTACTCCTAAAGGATTGAATATTTGGAATCTAGCAACCGCTAACAGAGAATTGATAAGACAGCACAACTTTTGGGAAATACGAGGAGGGAGAAAAACGTTTTTTTGGGAGGATTCGTGGCAGCAGAGAGAGAAACTTTTCAGCCGGTTGGATCTAGGTGAAATTTTCCTGTTCACTAACCTATCGAACCAAAGATCAGTAATCATTTGCTGGAGTGGAGGGGAGGAAGGCCAATGGCGCAAATGGAAAGGAAAAGGGCAATGGAGAAATGCTCCAGATACAACACAATGGAATAACTTTGATAAGGAAATGATAACCAGGAAATTGGTAGCTACAAATGGAGAAGATATTTTGAGATGGGGTTATAGGATCAAAGGCATGTTCACAATAGAAGAAGGCTACTATCTCAAATCAAATAACCATCAGAATATTGCAGTACCAATTTGGCAGAAAATATGGAGAGTGAAATTTTTCCCTAAAGTAGAATATTTCCTATGGTTGTTAAGCCATCGGAAGACCTTGACTTGGGATCATTTGTAGCACAGAGGAATCCAAGGACCATCTCTTTGTATGATGTGTAAAAAGGAGGAGGAAAATATTGAACATCTATTTAATCCATGCAAATTGGCAAAGGATATCTGGCAGAACAATGAAATGATCTTTGAACAAACGGATAGAGATAATACAAGCATAAATGAAACTGTTTGTAAATGGCGGAAAGGAGGGTTCAAAAGTGAAGCTCTGAATTGTGCTTGGAGGTTATCAATGGGATTTATACTCTGGGGGATATGGAAAGAAATAAACCATAGAATTTTCAGAGGGGAAGAGAGGAATACAACCCAAATATGGAAAGTGATAGTGGAAAATATCCGAGAAACAATATTAGTAGAACATTGGTCGGATGAAGATTGGGCAGTGAATACTAGGTAGAATAGAATTCTAGCAAAACTAAACCTAAAACCCCAAATGCTAGCATTATCATTATGGAAGTTCAAGCCCCAACAATAGAATATTTTAAAAACTTTTCAGCCCCCACCTGTGGGATTTTTAAAATTAAATTATGATGGTGCCTCTAAAGGAAACCCTTGGCAAGCAAGGATAGGAAGCATATTCCGAAACTCTCACGGATTTGTCTGCAGGATATATGCAATGGCGATTGGATTTGCTACAAACAATGAAGTTGAATTAATGGCGGTCAAACAGGGTCTTACAATAGCAATTCGGGAGAATTACCAAAGAGTCAAAGTAGAAGGTGACTCGGCAATGACAGCAAGGATATTACAAAAACTTCAACAAGGCACCCACTAGGATAAAATTAGTCAAAGTTGGCGAACAACAAGAATAATTCAAGAAATTGGCCAAATCCTATAGCAAATTGGTTATGTAATTCCCAACATGTTCATAGAGGAGGAAATGAGGCGACTGATTTTCTAGCTAATTGGGGATGTAAGAATAAGGGCCGGTAGTTAGATATAAATCATCATCACCCAACACGAAATATAGAGTTACAATCGCTTCAGATTATTTTAGAAAATACCAAGAACATAATCAATCGGGGTGCCACAAGGGGAGCGGTGGGAATCAGTCAGTGCCACGCGGAGGTGGAAATCTGACGGTCCATCATGCTTAATTTTTAATGTGAAGCAGTGGAGGTCCTTGCCACGATCAGCATTAACACTAATTAATATTGCCATCCGAAGCCAGGAAAGACTGTTAGGTGATAATGGGAAATCACGCCGGAAGCGAGGAGAAAAAAGGAATAAGGTAAGTTTCCATCAATGCAATTTCATTGTAACCCACATAGGAGCTCAGAAACATCAGGTTGACAACGAGGCGGAAGGATTGCTGCAACACTATTGCAGGGCTTATTGGTATGTAATGGTTTTTGTGACTCTTACCTCCCAATTCAAATTTTTTATTCTCATTTCGGCAATTGAAGAAGATGGTTTTAAAGGAGTTTCTGCAATGTTCTGTGTTTTCAATTGAAGGAATTGTCAATCTTCTATAGTCTTCTGTTTGTTTGGTTTTAAGGCAATGGTAGAGGTTGTAGTTAAGGATATAGAACCCTGTTTTCAAAGCCCTCCTGTCTGGGTTTTTCATATTCTCTGCAATTCTAAATCACCTGGGTTTGCTCTGCACTCTAACTTAGGCATAAAGTTGCATGTTTGTACGTTATGGTATTTGTATTTTACTATAATGAAAGGTCAGGTAACGGTATTTCAAGTTTCACAAAATTACAAGGGTGATAACTCTTTGTTTCATGAACAGGCTTGTATGCACTGTGGGTATCTTTTCACTGCTCGTAAGGGTCAAGGTAGGTCTAGGTGTCTGCAGACTCGTGTTTGCCCTCAATCTCAGGTTTTATTAAATTACCTCTGGGTCACTATTTGTAATGGTCTGCGAAAACAAGTTTGTTTGCATAGTTGCGTTTTCCTACAATCTCTGTTTTCGTCGAATTATCAATGGGTCACTGTTTGCAATTGGCCGAGAAAGAAAGCTCATTGGCAGAGACATGTTCTCCATCAATCTTTGTTTTCGTTAAATCATATGTGGGTTATTATTTGTAATGAGCCGAGAAAGAAAGTTCCTTTAGGTAATTTGGACTCTGTTGTGCAAACTATGTTTGCTCAAACCTTTGTGCATCCTGAGGCAGTGACCACCGTCTATCAGTTTCTTGTTACTAATCATTCTTTGGTATATAAAGGGTTACTATACATTTTTACAGGGGATCTTCTCTGCTAGGCCATAATTGCTAAAGGTCAAGCAGGTAAAAGAAAAGACACAGGCATGGGAAAACAACAACAAACAATACAGAGTGTGGGACCAAGCAAGCGAGGTAGGAAGAATGATAAGCAAATTCTAGAAAACTTAGCTGCTCTTTATGATTCAGGAAATCATGTTCATATTCGCAATACTATTCAAGGTTGGGAGAGAAAAAGTAATGATGAAGATGAGGATCTCAGACAGTAGGAGGCTAAAATGGATTTTATTTCCGACCCAGGAAATACAAGAGGTCGTGTATCTCTATTCCAGTAATCAGTTAAAACGTATTGGAAATAAAAATGTGTCTTAGAAAAGGCAATGTTGAGCATGCAAGAAAGGGAAGGCAACCTAACAGTACCTTTTGAATTACAACAGATAAAACAGGATGTTCGCGAAATGGCCAAGGCACAGGTTCAAGCAACTACTCGAATTGGGAGGATCGAGCATCAACTCCAAAGCATGCAACAAGTGGAGATGTCGGGGTCTACTACAAACGACCCAACTCCTGTGGATTCTTCTGATGGATAATCTTACTTTGCTTATAGTTTTTTATGTTTTTGGCAGATAAGGGTAATAGTTTTTGTTTCAATTGCAACTTTTATGGACATAGTAAAATAGTTAAAGAAGTAAGTAGAAGGAAAAAACAATACGAGTTTTGGTTGGCTTTTAACTCTCTGAGGTGGCCAACAGACCTGGTTTCCTTCGAGTAGGTTGAGGCTACCACATGCAGTAGAATATGTATAACAACTTGCTTTTTAAAAAATAGAAAATAGAAAAGCTCTACGAAATTAACAAAAAAAAATTACTTGTATCATACAATGAATTAAACATAAAAACTTGTATCAAACAATGAATTAAACATAACAATAGGCCATGGGCTGAGAATATATTTTGCCTAATTTTGCTTAATTGTGAAGGTAATCATATGACATCCATATTAAGCCATTAAAATGTAGGATACTATTTAGATCTGGCTAGACTAGGATTGCAAAATAGTGTAGAAAATAATTTTGATTCATCTCAAGCTATAATATCAATCTTAAACATCATGTCCCGAATCCAAAGCCACTGATCTATAAAATAAATTCTAGATCACCTCGTTATACAACACCTATGTAGTATGTACTATTCTTTTCAGTCTTTCTTCCTTTCAATAATTGTATTGTTAACCGACCGATCTGCGACTCTTAACACGAACCTCCCTTGCCGGGAGACCTGTAATTTTGACATGTAGAGGGGCCAGACGGAGTTACAGTACCCCTAAGCGATTCAAACAACCCACTCTTCATCAGAATAATACTATTGTCTTCCAGTTGATCTCCCTGAAATATGAATTTCGATTTCAGCGGCCTGCAACCCAAACTTTCACTAACCATGGTGGCCACCATTATCATGGTAATGAATATTACCAGTCGTGCTGCTATTCTCATATTCATGACGCTTCAACCAGTAGAGTGTTTCCCTTCACAGTCACACAAGAAGTAATGAAAGAAGATGAATACGAAAATCGGGGCGTATATCAATTAGAACAAGATGAAGAATAATGTGTGCATCTCCCTTGCGGGAAAATATATAAGTAAGAGCAGAGGAAACGTGGGGTGACTTTGGGGATTTCGTTTGACATATTCAAGGATCAGACTGGTCTTTTAATGCGGCGTTTCAGTAAGTGTGAACTAGGGTTTTTAAAAATTCGTAACCCGGTCTGAAAATTTATGAATCCTCGCCGAAATCTATCGCCCGAAACTAGAGGGGCAGTTATTTTTTTGCAATGTGTATAACATTTCTGCTGGTCGGCTCCGAGTAAAGCGCCATCTACAGCCCAACCGTTGACTATGATACCTTTGACTCCGACTTTCTGAGTTGACTTTGGAGTCGCCGACATTTGTTGACTATGATACCTTTGACTCCGACTTTCTGAGTTGACTTTGGAGTCGCCGACATTTTTGTTTTTCTTGGTCAATATATTTTTTTTCGTTGGGGTCTCACTCCACATGTGGAAGGATTCAAAGCACTTTTTACTCGTGTATTGATTTTGTTGAGTTGCCTAGTCTATCTAGGCAATGAAATCGCATAGAATCCAGCAAAGATTTTGAAAAAATCTGTCAAAGATTTTATCAGAATCTTGTTTACAATTATGTTAGATCTAAGACTTTTGTGATTCATAATGTAGATAGATAGAAAATCTTTATTCACTGAGATCGTTTTCCTTCTTTGCCTTGTCCTGAGGATGAACCACATTAGATGGTTCGAAACGTCGACCAAATCCTAATGATGTGATTAATCCGAAAGATTTTCTATCTATCTTGTTTACAATTGTTAAACTTTAGTATTTTGAGTGCCCTAAGGGTTTTTGATAGTGCTGAATCCATTTCCACTATCAAAAATGGATTCCAAACACTCCAACTACCTGATTTTTTGAATTTTAGTTGACCGGATTTCAACAAAAAACTGTTGTCTGGGCTATTCCATTGCCTGGGTAGACAACTCTTTTATAAATACAACAAAGCATTTTTAGAAAATAACCAATGGACTTTGTTTTTTCTTTAGCCTTTATTAATTTTATTTTAACCTTTATTAATTTTATTTTAATGCAAATTATAATATATATTATATTATTTATTTATAAAATGTAGATTGATTGGTTTGTGTAGGGTTTAGTCCTCACTAAATTATAGGTCTAAATTTCATGGGGAGCAGTTGAGGATGGAGTTAATTTTGGAGAATTAAATATCTCAATGGGCATCCAATCTCAACCAAACTTTCAATAACTGTGTGTATTTCATCCAACATTGTGGCTCACCCTGTCTAAGCTTAACCTAGCTCAAAAAAATATAAATTATAGTATTTATATAAATTAAATGAATTAGATAGACATTAATATATAAGTTAAACATATACACTTAAAAAAACAAATAAAATATCAAATAATTCTTAATTTCTAAATAAATTTTATTTCTTTTAATAGATGAATTTAATTAAAAGGACAAAAATGCCATAAGTGCTCTCTATATAAATTTTAGCTTTTGATTGTGAAAACTAGGAATATTTTATAATGTTTTGTAAAGTAAAATCCCTACCACCACCTAATGATTATTGATATTTAAATTAAAATTCTACAAATCGTACTCGAAGTGTGTACTAATGATTATTGATATTTAAATTAAAATTCTACAAACCTTATTCCAAATGTGTACTAATGATTATTAATATTTAAATTAAAGTTCTACAAACCAAATGTGTAAATATGTTACCTGTTGAACTTTGGTTTTTTACATTATATATAACTCAACAAGAAAGAGATGTTGCCACATAATGGTACATTTAATAAATAAAATATTAATTATTTTCAAAAATGTTAAGAACAAAAAAAAACAATCAAAATTGAACATAATAACAAAAAACAATTTAATGTTTATCATAAACAAAACATTTGAATGTTCACTATAAATAACTTTTGTTTAGATCCACCAAGTGTCTAGAGGGATCAAATCTATTTTCACTCTAAAAATTGTTTACACCTCAAAATATTTGAACTCAACTCTTAGTAGATCTTGAGTATATATATATATATATATATATATATATATATATATATATATATATATATTCAAATTGAATATATTAAATCTAAATTGAGAATATATTTTAAAAATATTGAATACATGAATTTAAAAATTAAATGTAAGTTTGAAAAATAATTAAAAACACACACACACACACATATATATAAAATTGTTTTCAAAATAAATTAAAAATAAAAATGTAATTCTTAATATAAAAATTATTTTAAAAAAAATATTCAATTAATATGTTAAAGATGTATAAATGGATTCGGTGTATGTTGAGCCAATCTTTGAATATATATATATATTTACTTTCAAAATTAATAAATTTTAAAATTTTCATTTAATTCTCAATATAAAAATTATTGGAAATAAATATGTATTCCATATGTTTATATAACAAAAACTTAGTATGATATTCTACATTAAAAAAATTATTCAATTAATATGTTAAAAATCTATAGGTAAATTTAGGCTAGTTATTTTGGAATATTATATCATGCTCACAATATTGATACTCTCTGTAAGTGTTGCATAATTATAAAGTAGTGGGAAAATGTGACTATGCCTGTATGATTGAGTTGTTCAAAAGATATCTCCAAAAAGGCTTGGAATTTAGATCATAAAATGTATAGAATAAATTATTAAAATAGTGGTTGAAGAGAGGTAGATCTTTGAAACCAATTGGAGATAAAAGTAAAAGTTCTGGTGATCAGAGAAAAAGGAGATCATCTACATGGACTAAGCAGACAAAATGATGAAAAGTGAATCCACAATAAGGTAGGTTCACCTTTCAGTTAAACAGAATCAACCTGCAACTTATTAAAATCCATAACAAGCTATAGATTCATCGCTCCAAAACTCGATCTTGGAACCTTATGGCCCACTCTGCTTCCGCTGCACCACTTTGATGAATTTGAAAACACCTGTCGGCCTTCATCTCGACCTTTCAATTTCTCAGGATAAATACCCAAATCTCTTGAGGTATTAATAACCATTGGAGTGGCTATTTTAATTCGGCGTTAAACCTTTACTTCAAACAACGATCAATAATTCTAGAGCACAATATTAAAATACTATGAATAAAGATCACAACCAAGTTTGGTTCTTGGAGGAATTACGCTATAGCAGATAGCGTTTTAATGTTCTCGGCCCACATATTCATATCCCAAACAATTAATAAATAATTATCAAACCTGCTCCTCGCCAAATTAGAATGTGAAACAAGTGGGTTTCTTCTACCAAACCGTTCACTTAAAACTCTGGTTTTGAGAGCATTGACTGGGAATTCACTTGCGCTCAACAAAGAAAACAATTTTTTGATTCCTTCCAAATCAATTAAGCAGAGTTTAATATACTTAACTTGCGTCCATCTCAGGTTTCTATACGTTGCGTCGCTCCTAATTGCAGGTTGAATTCGGCCATACGCAGTTAAGAGCTTTGCGAAACCCAGTTATGGGTTTAAAAGCCACCTTTTTTGTTTATCCTCGCTATGGTTCTGTTTCTTTTTGCTGTGGTATTACTTCACAATGTTGTTGTTCGATCATTTTGAATCTGCCTTTTTGTTTCACGCCTTCGATTCAAGTTTGTGAATAGATTTTAATCTACCATAACTGTGACAACTTCATGAAAACGCTCATTGGCTACTGCGTTTCAATCTTCGACTTTGAGAAACTGTCCTTTCATTTACTGTGGGTTCGAATCAAAAGTCTCAATTTGTTGTATTCAACCGCAAATAACCTCACGTTATGACAATGTTATACTTGGATCGCAGATTTACTTCTTCCGCACAAAAATTTAACCAGTGATCTTCTATCTCATCAGTTTGATGGTCGATCAATAAAAAAAACACAAATCAACTTTTTAATTCATAAAGCTAAATAATAAATACCCAATTCAACGCACAGAAAATCCACAAAACACCATATTTCTATTATAATACAAAATGCGGTTACAATTCTAAAACACAAGACTGAATCTGAGGCATTTCAGCCTCAGTACGTGCTTCTTCTAAGACTAGATTGCATTCGCCCCTCCTATCTATTTTTCACACACTACAGGCTCTCATTTTTATATGTTTTTACAAAAGATCAAGAAACAGTTTTAACTAATTTTTTCCCTAATTTCCATCACTGTGTTCATAACCACCTCTTCAGTTTCGGAGTTCGGATGTCCCTGCATCAGACTCACGAGGCATAAAATTTATGACCTCCTGGTCATATGGCTTCTACAGTTGTCAGCAATTCTTTTGTGGAACTGCTCCTTGTGATCTTCCTGTAGCAACATCTCCTGAACAATTCTACCCACGTCGTCTGTGGAATTGTTCTCTGTGAGCTGCAAAAAAACCTCTGCAATAGCAAGTTCTCCCTGCTACCAAACAACTCACCAAGCTTCTCTCCTGAGCTTAGTCTTTTGGCATCTCTTTAGTTCTCTCCTCTCGAACCAATTGAGCACTCCCGCTCTAGGTTGCTGCAATCTTCTCGCCTTCCTCTGTTGCGACCATTCACAAAACACAAAAAAAATCACAAGCTTAACAAAACTTCAACAACACTGTACCTCTTTTTCCTCTATACACAAACTCCTTTCCGCAGGAAATATTTTCCCGCTCTGATACCACTTGATGAAAAGTGAATCCACAATAAGTTAGGTTCACCTTTCAGTTAAACAAAATCAACCTGCAACTTATTAAAATCCATAACAAGCTACAGATTCATCACTCCAAAACTCGATCTTGGGACCTTATGGCCCACTCTGCTTCTGCTGCGCCACTTTGATGCATTTGAAAACACCTGCCGGCCTTCATCTTGACCTTTCAATTTCTCAGGATAAATACCCAAATCTCTTGAGGTATTAATAACCATTGGAGTGGCTATTTTAATTTTTCGTTAAACCTTTACTTCAAACAATGATCAATAATTCCAGAGCATAGTATTAAAATACTATGAATAAAGATCACAACCAAGTTTGGTTCTTAGAGGAATTACGCGATAGCGGATAGCATTTTAATGTTCTCGGCCCACATATTCATATCCCAAAAAATTAATAAATAATTATCAAACCTACTCCTCGCCAAATAAGAATGCGAAACCAGTGGGTTTCTTCTACCAAACTGTTCACTTAAAACTCTGGTTTTGAGAGCATTGACTGGGAATTCACTTGCGCTCAACAAAGAAAACAATTTTTCGATTCCATCCAAATCAATTACGCAGAGTTTAATATACTTAACTTGCGTCCATCTCAGGATTCTATACGTTGTGTCGCTCCTAATCGCAGGTTGAATTCGGCCATACCCAGTCAAGAGCTTTGCGAAACCCAGTTATGGGTTTAAAAGCCACCTTTGCTATTTATCCTCGCCATGGTTCTGTTTCTTTTTACTATGGTATTACTTCACAATGTTGTTGTTCGATCATTTCGAATCTACCTTTCTGTTTCACGCCTTCGATTCAAGTTTGTGAACAAATTTTAATCCGCCATACCTATGACAACTTCATGAAAACGCTCATTGGAAACTACGTTTCAATCTTCGGCTTTGAGAAACTATCGATTCATTCACTGTGGGTTCGAATCAACAGTCTCAATTCGCTGTATTCAACCGCAAATAACCTCATGCTATGAAAATGTTATACTTGGATCATAGATTTAATTCTACCGCACAAAAATCTAACCAGCGATCTTCTATCTCATCAGATTGATGGTCGATCAATAAAAAAAACAAAACTCAACTTTTTAATTCATAAAGCTAAATAATAAATACCCAATTCAACGCACAGAAAATCCATAAAACACCATATTTCTATTATAATACAAAATGCAGTTACAATTCTAAAACACAAGACTGAATCTGAGGCATTTCAGCCTCAGTACACACTTCCTCTAAGGCTACATTGCATTCACCCCTCCTATCTGTTTTTCACACACTACAGGCTCTCATTTTTATATGTTTTTACAAAAGATCAAGAAATGATTTTAACTAATTTTTTCCCTAATTTCCATAACTGTGTTCATAAACACCTCTTCAGTTTTGAAGTTTGGATGCCCCTACATCAGACTCACGAGGCACAAAATTTATGACCTCCTGGTCATATGGCTTCTACAGCTGTCAGCAATTCTTCTGTGGAACTGCTCCTTGTGATCTTCCTGTAGCAACATCTCCTGAAAAATTCTACCCACGTCCTCTGTGGAATTGTTCTTTGTGAGCTGCAACAAAACCTCTGTAATAGCAAGTTCTCCCTGCTACCAGACAACTCACCAAGCTTCTCTCCTGAGCTTAGTCTTTTGGCATCTCTTTGGTTCTCTCCTCTCGAACCAATTGAGCACTCCCGCTCTAGGCTGCTGCAATATTCTCACCTTCCTCTGCTGCTACCATTCACAAAACACAAAAAAAATTCACAAGCTTAAGAAAACTTCAACAACACTGTAACTCTTTTTCCTCTGTACACAAACTCCTTTCTGCAGGAAATATTTTCCCGCTCTGATACCACTTGATGAAAAGTGAATCCACAATAAGGTAGGTTCACCTTTCAGTTAAACAAAATCAACCTGCAACTTATTAAAATACATAACAAGCTACAGATTCATCGCTCCAAAACTCGATCTTGGGACCTTATGGCCCACTTTGCTTCCGCTACACCACTTTGATGCATTTGAAAACACTTGTCGGCCTTCATCTCGACCTTTCAATTTCTCAGGATAAATACCCAAATCTCTTGAGGTATTAATAACCATTGGAGTGGCTATTTTAATTCGGTGTTAAACCTTTACTTCAAAAAACGATCAATAATTCCATAGCATAGTATTAAAATACTATGAATAAAGATCGCAACCAAGTTTGGTTCTTAGAGGAATTATGCTATAGCAGATAGTGTTTTAATTTTCTTAGCCCACATATTCATATCCCAAAAAATTAATAAATAATTATCAAACCTGCTCCTCGCCAAATTAGAATGTGAAACCATTGGGTTTCTTCTACCAAACCGTTCACTTAAAACTCTGGTTTTGAGAGCGTTGACTAGGAATTCACTTGCGCTCAACAAAGAAAACATTTTTTCGATTCCTTCCAAATCAATTACGCAAAGTTTAATATACTTAACTTGTGTCCATCTCAGGTTTCTATACGTTGCATCACTCCTAATCACAGGTTGAATTTTGCCATACCCAGTCAAGAGCTTTGCGAAACCCAGTTATGGGTTTAAAAGCCACCTTTACTGTTTATCCTCACCATGGTTCTGTTTCTTTTTACTGTGGTATTACTTCACAATGTTGTTGTTCGATCATTTCGAATCTGATTTTCTGTTTCACACCTTCGATTCAAGTTTGTGAACAGATTTTAATCCACCATACCTGTGACAACTTCATGAAAATGATCATTGGAAACTACGTTTCAATCTTCGGCTTTGAGAAACTGTCGATTCATTCACTGTGGGTTTGAATCAACAGTCTCAATTCGCTGTATTCAACCGCAAATAACCTCACGCTATGACAATGTTATACTTGAATCGCAGATTTACTTCTGTCGCACAAAAATTTAACCAGTGATCTTCTATCTCATCAGATTGATGGTCGATCAATAAGAAAAACACAACTCAACTTTTTAATTCATAAAGCTAAATAATAAATACCCAATTCAACGCACAGAAAATCTACAAAACACCATATTTCTATTATAATACAAAATGCAGTTACAATTCTAAAACACAAGACTGAATCTGAGGCATTTCAGCCTCAGTACGCGCTTCCTCCAAGACCACATTGCATTCGCCCCTCCTATCTATTTTTCACACACTACAAGCTCTCATTTTTATATGTTCTTACAAAATATCAAGAAACGGTTTTAACTAATTTTTGCCCTAATTTCCATAACTGTGTTCATAACCACTTATTCAGTTTCCGAGTTCGGATGCCCCTGCATCACAAAACTATAAGGGAAGCCTTTAGAATCAGAAAAAAAGGATATGATCCACATCGACGAAGCAAACAAAACTACAAGGGAAGCCTTTAGAATCTTTTGAGACTCAGAGATAGGTGTATATGTTGTTGTTGAAGATAATGGAGAATCCTATATTAGTGTAAATTGGTTAAAGAGACCTTAGGATAGAAATTAGTTTCTATTTCTTATGGTATGGTTCTAACTTCCCTGAAACCATGTATGCTATATAATGCTTGAAGTATATTGAGAATGTAGAGCATTCTGCAGAGCCAGACTCTCCTGGTTCAGACTCTCTTTCATAGAGTTGAATAGTGAGTTTTTTATTCACTTAATTCAAACATCACCTTTTATCATTAGAAATAAATATGTATTCCATATGTTCATATAACAAAAACTTAGTATGATATTCTACATTAAAAAAATATATATTTTCAATTGATATGTTAAAAATGTATAGGTAAATTTAGGCTAGTTATTTTGGAATATTATATCATGCTCACAATATTGATGCTCTCTATGAGTGATTCATAATTATAAAGTAGTGGGGAAATGTGAATATGCATGTATGATTGAGTTGTTCAAAAGATATATCCAAAGAGGCCTGAAATTTAGATCATAAAATGTATAGAATAAATTATTAAAATAGTGGTTGAAGAGAGGTAGATCTTTGAAACTAATAAGAGATAAAAGAAAAATTTCTATTGATCAGAAAAAAAGGAGATGATCTACATCGACTAAGCAAACAAAACTACAAGGGAAGCCTTTAGAATTAGAAAAAAGGATACGATCCACATCGACGAAGCAGACAAAACTACAAGGGAAGCCTTTAGAATATTTTAAGACTCGGAGACTGGGTGTATATGTTGTGGCATGGATCTTTGTAGCTTACTTATGATGATAATATTCATGGCTGGGTAATCCAGAGTAAATATTTCAAATTCTTTTGACCTAATTCAGAATGCAAGTTTAGACAATGTAGGGTCTTACCACTACTTTCACCTTCGGTATGAAATTCTAAACTTTTTTTTCATATTAAATTATTTAAGGAACCAATTATTGCATTGTAGATCCCATACAAAAAAACAAAAGACTTAATGCAAAGCATATATCAATTATTTCCAAATATACCACTCAAATTGTAATTTTATTCAAACTTTACTTTGGAAGATAAAACTATTAAAAAAAGTTTAAAACAGAATATGACACTAACATAATGTGAAAATTTCATATTTTGGGCCAAACATATGTTTTCCAACCATTCTTAATTAAAAAAAAAAAACAAAAAAGATATAAAATGATTAAAATTTCTACGATATGAAGGACACATTTAATTAGACTATTCCCCCCTTTAAATAGGCTATATTCCACATGAATACCATGGGTCAATACCATGGTTTCTTCGTACACTTGTAGCTCAATACCATTGGTTCTCATAACCTTGAATCTCAAATAAAATGGGTCAATACCATGGGTTCTCATAAACTTGAAGCTCTAATAAAATGGGACAATACCATGGGGTCTCATAAACGTGGAACTCTTAAAACTTCATATAAATTCAAAAGTGAATTAATAATAAATTTAAGAGTGATATAAAATTCAAAATATATAAAATTGAGCTAATTATTATTTTTATTTTAATTTAAATAAGTAAACATAATATTACATTACATTACATAATGGTTTTACAAAAAATGTTGAGATACATACATTACATTTACACAACTCCCCTATAATTACAACCACTTTATATATACAGGGAGAAATTTATTGCAAAAATGTTGAGATACATACATTACATTTACACATCTCCCCTATAATTACATCTACTTTATATACAGAGGGAGAACTTTATTGCAGTAAGAGACAAATTCTAAATCCTAGTATAATTTCATCAAGAAGCCCATTATACATCTGAGTATGAAGGTGATGTGTAACTCCATGTGTGGTGAATTCTAAATTTTGATTGTTAATTGTCTTAGTTATGTTGGAGATTGCTATATTTCTTCTTCTCATAGGTGAGTATATTATAAACAGGGAAAATTTTAAGGATGGAAGTTTATCTTAAAGTTTATAAACCTTGGCGAATATTACTAGTTCCCAATATATAAATTTTAAATTTTTTGATGATATTTTTGTAAACATATATAGGCTTATAGTTATTTTATGTTAGTATATATAAAATTTTGGTAATTTCCAGGCTAAAATAATTTTATACTATAAAATTTGGGCGAATAATTTTAAAAAAAAATGGAAATTGGTGAATCTTTCTTTTGGAAAAGCATGGAAAATTAGTCCACCTGCTAAAATTTTCCTTGATTATAAATAATATCCAACTTAGATCCATGTAACTTAGGATCTATCAAGACCAGACAGTGATTTGATCCCTCTCTGCTCATGATAGATCTAGAGTTAAATGGATCTATGTTGGTTTATAGTTAAAAAAAAATCATAATTTCATCCATAAGTGCTTTCTACTTTTTAGTATGGAGTTGTGTAATTTTTTCACTGCTCAACATGGAGATTACACATGACATTTAAAATAAGTGATGCAATGTAGCTTAGTCCCAAACAAGTTAAAAATTATACTTTGAGGAAAATTGCATTAAAAATTATAACCTACATTGGTGAATTCTAATTTAATAGTGGTAAAATGGAATCCTATAGTATTTGATTGATAGGAACTAATAAAATGGGATGTGAAGTGGATAATTGTTTTCCTTGTTGAGGCAAAATGACTTTATAAATTTTTGTATTTCCCCTTTAAATAGGTTATATTCCACATTACCATGGGTCAATACCATGAGCCATTTTTATTTTTATTATTTATTATTTTTCTAATGTTATTTTTATTTTATTTTGAGAGAGTTAAAATGTTTACATTACACTAATATTTTATTTTATTTTTTATTTTTATCTAATTTTACTTAATCAAAATGTTAAACATTACATTATAGAGAGTGCCTCTAGGCACAATAATGGCGGGAGGTATCTACTAGTAAGTAAATTTCTTACATCTTTTTTTTTTTTTGTAAATTGGGCGGGACCTTACTATTTTCTATTTATAATAAAAGGACAGGCTAAAAAATATAAAAACCATGTTGTGGCCTCAACCTGCTCGTAGGAAACCAGGTCTGTTGGCCACCTTTAAGCGTGAAAAGCATACCAAAACTGAAATTGTTTCATCTGTCTATACTTAACATGAGCTATCTATTCTCCTACTGCATTGTCTACCTTCCTAGAACATAAAGAAAGTTCATATACATATACACAATGCATAAAAAGAAAATACTGATAGGCAACTATCCATCGGATGAGGAAACTGGGGCAAGGTCCTTCACTGTTGACCCGGGCATATCAACCTGCTGCATCTGCTGGAGAATCTTCTCTATGCGGCCTACCCTATCATCCATTCTGCTAATTCGGTCTGTTACCTGGTATTGGGTGATCTTAATGTGTTGCAATTGGTCCTGGATGTCTGTCAGCAGATCTTGAATGCCTGGTTCTATCTTTAGGTGGCCTGCCTTAACATTGGCAGGTGGGAAACTTTGCATTGCTTTTTCTATGAGGCATTTTACTATCCAGTATGTGTGAATAGTTTGATTGAACAGGGTAAGTCAGACACGAGTGTTGCCTGGGTTCGTAATGAAGTCTAAGATCTCAACTTCTGTTTCATTGTCTTTCGAGTCGGTCTGTATATCTCTTTCCCAGCCTCGTATTTCTTGACGCACAGTGGAAGAGTTACCCAAGACATAGCTAGTGGCAAGAGTTTCCAAATGCTCCTGATTTGTCTTTCAGCCACGTTTCTTTGGGACATGCTTCAACTATATCTTCTGTTTTCCTCGCTCTGACTCTGACCTTGTTCGTCTTTTCCCCATGTCGGGGTGAATCCTATCCATTAACAGAGAACTGCATGATGATTTCGTGGGGAAGTTTGGGTCAGTGACTAACCTACCAGTGTAAGTCCATGTTATATATCTATCGCTACTAACATACGAGTATAACAGACATAACCATTGTACAGAGAATGATAACCCATGCATTTCGACCGAACGGCTTCCTAGCGCTCTAAGAACCGCAGACCCCTTCGCCCTGTGATGGAAAAGGTGGCTGAAAAGAACAGGACAATTTCCAAGAGATGAAGTCGGCCGCTGGATTGCAAGGGTGGCCAAGCGAAACAAAAACACTATTTGGCATTTAGACAGGTCATGAAAAATGTGAGGTCATTTCAAAGAGCTACGAATCCTCATCGAGACCCAATTCCTAACAAAATCCCAGTTACCACTGACTATGTAAGTTAGGGATAGGGGAATCCTGCATACGCAGCCCAGATTCAGGAAATCCGCCCAAACTCCCTCCCGGCACAGCAGACCCATGAAAAGAGAAATGCAAGACCAACGCAGCTGATTATTATGACTTCCTAAAACATAGAGCATGATTAGGGGCCCTAACCTGCCCAAATTGTTAACAAAAGACGAGGGTTCAGCAAGCTGAAGACAGGGATCCCGAAAGCAGGGTGGGACTGGGTTTAAGAAGGGAGTGTAGAACCATGCAATCCTTAATAAAACCAAAACTGCCATGATTTCCAGAAACCTAAACCAGACCAAGCCTATACATCTTATTCCTATCTAGTTTTTATGCAAAGACATGCTTACATTATGGTGGAAATTAAACGATGGTAAATAAGCTATTTACCTGAGTTATAACTATTTTCACCCCTTTTTTTTAATATTTTTCTTAAAAATATTAAGAATAAAAGACCCCTACATAGATATCTAAAATAATGCATGAATATTGCAACCATATTGGCAAATTATGACATAAAAAATATGATAGTTATCCATGTTGAATTATATTGTGAAAGGCTACAATAAGACCTTTAAATTATGGTCCAATCAAATATTTTAAAATTAGTTTGTTTAATAATATTGAAAACCAAATATTTATTTTTCAAAGTTAAACATTATAAGCTGTATTGGTCAATGTTAAGCTAAAAGTGTTCAACAAGAAAATCTATAGCTAAAGTCATGCCTTGGAAATAACTAATAATATTAATACCTAAAGCCACTATGAAGGAGATTGAAACCATTGAATATAGCATAATTACATCTTAACTATGGATATTCACCCTCAATTTACCATGTAAATATCTTTTGTTACAATACTACGGGCCAATATAATGTTTATCAATACCACATGCCCAATATGACACTTGTTGTATGACATTTTGTTTACTTAATTAATTTGAGAGAAATTGAGAGAAATTAATTAAAAGAGCATAAATAACATGGAGATAAATTTTTACCATTGATATATGAATACTAATATCAATATTTTGGCATCTTCCGTGGAGGTTAGATATCTACCATCCACCTAATAATTAGGGATATTTAAATTAAAATTATGGAAGTTCTATTCTTAAATAGTCACTTGGCATAGTTATATAAAAAAATAAAATATCAAAAATGTATTATAGTTAAAATGTTTTATTGGTGTGTTGCACAAAATGAAAGATATGTGGAATTCTATAGATGTACTCTATTAGCTATACATTTTGGATGGTTTTCTGACAAATTTTCCAGTCTAATTTTCTAAGAATCTAATAGGGATTTATTGGATTCACAAGTTTAAGTTGTGAACTCTCCACAATCTGAGTGCCCCATGGGTTTTTTGGGATGTTCAATATTTATATGCATTTAGAAACCGATTTTAAACAATAGATATCATAATTTGGCTAAAAACTACTTTGCACAAAATACTCCAAAACGTATAATGTTTAGACAATCTTGAATTCTAAATATGATTAGAAAGGAGTTGACACATGGCGCACCCCTGCAAATGCACACACATAAAGCTAGCATAGATCCATATTAAGCTTATATATATCAAGTTTTGAGAGGGATCAAATCTTCAGAGGTGCAAACCTTATCTCAAGTTCTACACTCTCAAATAGGTTTTCATGTGAAAAAATTTGATCCCTCTCGGTGCTAGGTAGATTAGAGTTAGGATAGATAAATACTTGTTTCATATTTTACTATTATTTTTGGTTGACTTGATCAAAGGATATTTTAATCTTGGATATCATGATTTACATCATATTTCATAACATGACAACCTCCAATTACTAATAATTATTATGTCGATAGGAATGTCTATTTTGGAATACGACTTCAAAAGTTTTGATTTAATTATCAATTATTATTAGGTGGATGGTAGTGATTTAACATTTGTATAATATCTATGAAATCAAGACTTTTTTATTCATAATGTTCAAATAATAACTATTCTATATCAATCACATGCATATTTTGGGGTGGACGCGTTTCGAACCAACCAATGTGGTTCATTGTCAAGACACAAAAATGAAGAGACTCTGATACAACAAGGTGTAGTATGGAGGGGTATTTAGAACTAATTGATAGGGAAAAAAGTCAAATTAATTAACTGTTAGAAGCTAAAATTTATTTCCAAATTAGTTATGTTTTTTTGTTTTTCCCTTTTTAATTAAGTTCATTAATTAAAAAAAACGGCATATCAATGAATTTCATATGAAATTGAGTTAGGATTTTTTGGGCATGTGGAATTGATAAGCCATGGTATTGGCCCATGATATTGAAAGAAATCCTATCTACAAATTAAGGATATCCATGATATAGTGGAGGTGAATATTTATGTTTAAGAATCTTGTTATGTTTTTTTTTAATGTATACATATTTCACTTATGTTTTAATTCTTTTTAATAATAATAATAATTATTATTATTTTAAATAAATTTATAATTTCTTAAATTTATTAATAGTATTTTAGTTTTAGCAACTTGAAATATATGAAATAAGTTTTTTCCTCGACATTTACAGTGTATTTAATTTACATAGCTATGCTAAATTATGTTTTATGTTGAAAAATGACCCCTAATTTTATTCATCAGAGAAGAAAAAAATAATTTTTTTCATATGCACAAGCACATTCCAGAGAGTATTCTCCAACTAAGGAGCCATGGAAAAATACTTAACATTTAGACAAAAAAGTAAACCCTAGGGGTAGTAAACCCTAGGCCACAGAATTGAGAAATGAAAAAAATCAGGACACATAGGCCCACCGAAAAAAACCCAAAGGAGCCACCGATAAAGAAATATATATATAAAAAGGATAGGGTTAACAAACCTAATTGTGTGAGGAAAAAAAATTCTCCATGAATACAAGATGAGGCATAGAAACCCACAAACTAAGGCCAGAAAAGTAGGCATAGGTTGTCGAGGAAGCCCATAAGAATAAGTTTGAAAAAACCATGCAATGAGAATGAATGAAACATGGAATCCATACCCTACAGAATGGCCACGGAAAAATCCCTACAAGGAAGTAGGGACGTCAAATGAAGGAGGCACAAATAGCGAACATGACAAGAAATGATGTCATAACCAAAAAAGAGCCCGAGAGCCATAAAATCCAAATGTCGGTAGGGAAAAAAACATGATAGGAAAGGTCACAATAAACCACGAGCAAGAAAAGCATACCACAAAACCTCACATGCCACAAAGGAACTCAAACAAACATGACTTCAGTAGCATTACAAATGAAGAAACCTTGGTCACTTGGAAGAAGGAAGGAACAAACCATAGGGTTAGGGAAACTAAGGTTCACTTAGAGATAATGCTTCCATGTTGAGTTTGGAATTGGCTTGAGATTTGTAGGAGGTAGTTGAGAGATTTTATCAAATCCTATTTCTAAGGTTAGAAGTAGTTGGATCAAAGCTCAATTATATAATTTTATTGTAATTGAATGAAAGTGTGCAATAAAAGAATACAATTTTGTGTGTATTTCTGAGTATTATCACTACAAGGAAAAGACCCTCTAGTGGAGGTATTTGTGGAAGCCCCTATAAAAATAGGCCAAAAATCCATTTTTAGGTGAAGTCACTAGCGAAGTTCGGTGGAAAGATTTTTTAGAATATGTTTCTTAATGGAACATCTATAATAAACTAATGCATCGGTGCCTTTAACTATACATATACACAATGATGCCTAATAGCACATTGTGCACTGTGGTAGATCTATTTTTTATAATAATAAAAAAATAATGGTGTGTTAAGTACATAAAGTGCACTCATGTGCATACGACTAGATATCACCAGAAAAGGGTTAAATTTATAAAAAAATTGGTCGTAAAATTCATTTTCCTAGTTTGGTGTTATACTCTAACAACAAACCAGTGATAAACCAGTACAATAATGCCTCGGTGCATACATAATATAGTGCACTAAAAGCCTCGGTGGTTAATAGAGATTGATGTATTGTCAAAATGTTATTTCTTATACAAATAGAAGAAACAATCTGCCACCTATATATGATGCACTGGGGCTTACACTACTCGATAGCACCAAAAAAAGTTAAATTTAAAAAAAAAATCAGTGGTAAAATTATTTTCACCATTTCGGTGCTATATTCCTACGAAGCACCATTGTTGTTCTTGCATTAAAAATCCCTGATGCATAAATACGAAGGCACGGGTGGTTATACTACTCGTTAGCATCAGACAAAGGTTAAATTTAGAAAATTTCAGTCTTAAAATTATTTTCACCATTTCGGTGTTATAAGCCCACGAAGCACTGGTACAATTAATGTATTTAAACACCCTGGTGTGTACATACTAAGAGCAGCGCTATAGGGTTTTTAATTTTATAAAAATGCAGTGCGCTTGGAAATAATACACACTAGTACAATTGCAATAACACACTAAAATAGGGTTAAATAAAAAATCTATCAGTTGTAAATTTCATTTTTACCATTTGTAATGTTGTAGAGCTCTTAAGCATAAGTGCCACTATTGCCTCACTCAAGCACCCTGTCATCGATGCTTCTCTTACTCACCATCCTTCCATCCCATGCTCAGTTTGTGACCTTCCAATTTTCTCAAATGGTGGTGAAATTTGTTTTTCTTAATCACGTGTCAACTATGCCTCCCCGACAAGCAAATATCGAGGTAATATCTATGTTTCTCTCTAATTTAATTTTTTAGCAGATTAGAATTGAAAGTTAAGGAAAAAAAACCCACTGTTTTTTTTTATTTATCCTACGTCATGCATTCAACAGGTTCATCTCATAGCAGTTGCAGTGCACCCTATAAATTTACAGGGTGTATTGCATTCCAATGAGTGAACTTAATGTACCGCAATGTTCTCGGTGCGTTTGGTAAATTATAACACACTAAGAAAAGTTATAATTTTTACTTCGACACATACAATTTTAAGTTAACCCTGGCATGTTTATATTTTCTAAACGCACCTCCCACATACTATTTAAAACATATAGCCTGGTGCATTCGATAACTTGAATGTTTTGTTTTTGTGCGAAAAGGTTATACGTATGAACCGGTGCATAAAACTGTTTGGATGACCGCAATTAAAATAGAAAATAAGCAATGTATTTGTATGTATGTGAACCAAAATCGGTGTGTAATATGTATGTATGGACTGTTATTGATGCTTTTCAGTTTTATGGCGCACCATTCCTAGTGCATTACTGTTTTTTGGGAGCATCAGGGATGGTTTTTTTTTAATTGAAAGTTATGTCCATATCTATAAATACATTTTTCATTTAAATAAAAAAAATAATGTTGTATATATGAGATTGATGTATTTTGTATTTCAATCATGTAATGGAGACATCAACAAAGTGAGAAGGAGCAAATGGCGAACCAATAAAATGTGGTTCGGCCATGGGAGGCAAGAGAAAGGGACAGGGATGTAAACCCTCGCCCTATTAGTGCAGTGACTTGAGCACTCTTGGGGAATGTAAGCCTCCTTAACCACTATGAGGAGGCTACAACCCTGAAGGTGCACTCTAGTATGCTAGAACAACTAATCCATCAGTGGAATGTCCACCAACGATCTCTCTGTGTCGGTCCTGACACATGGTATAGGCCCTTTGAGGAGGATATATATTTTATCACTATCCTATCCAAGAGAGTGGATGATTTTCCCCAGTTCCCTAATGTACGCCATCGTGTTGCAGTAGAGATTAAACTTGTCTAATCTAAGAGATATTTTTGGGATCTGCATCCAATATATTTTAGGTGTATGGTGGACAACTATGGATTGCTTCTTTTGGTGCACAGGAGGTTAGGTACCTCTCACTATTATTGGGTACTATTGCACACTATACTAGTTATGGGCAACACATTAATTGCCCTCTTTTGTTTTATGTCGATTCTTTGGTGCAGGTGCCATGATGATGTATTAGATGGTATGTCATTTCTTTACGACATTTTTGTAGGGCTTTAGATAGATTTACTTCCATGATACATGGGAGAAAGAACTTCCCTTTCGCTTCATATATTTTTTATTTATTTTTTGAGAGTTTTTTGGATACGAGGCATAATTTTGACCATTTCCATCCTAGGCCGATGATTAAAGTGTGGATGTGCATGTGGGGCAAGATGATGCCCAAGAGGGGCCTGTTGAAGTATCTGGCCAGGATTTCCCTCAACGCATTAGGGATATTGGCCAGTGAGGATGACCACATGTTTGTCTTTGTGTCATGTTTGTACACAAGGATGGATTGGAGATAGTATCCCAACATCCTCTTCACATCGGATGAGCCTACATATGATAGAGGTAATATTGATGTTTTCTATAAATTAATATACTTTCGTTTTTTGTATTAATTAATTAGAATGAAATTTATTCTAGCATGTTCTTTAACTTGTTTTATTAAATTTTTTAATGAAATTGTATAATTATTGTTGTGTACTATATATTTTGTAGACATCGATAGTTTTTCTGGGGACATGCCTCCTCCCCTACCAGAGGGAGATGGGTGTGGCCCTAGAGGGTGAGGCACATGCTCAAATGTAGAGGGGGGAAAGCATGTTAGTGCGTAGGGCTAGTGTCTCATTTAAGATGGATTATTGCAACTGATTTTCTAGGCTTTTGGTTGAGGAGGGAGTTTTCCTTTTGAGGTATTGAGACATCAGGGAATATCCTAGGCTCCTGGAGCTCTTTAGGGATTGTTCACGCTATATGATGACTCTTAAGCATCATATCATCGGAGCTACAAGGCTATTGGAAGCGAGGAGATATGGGCATGACGCAGTAGATAGGTCACATGAGTATTCACCTAATGCTACACCATCGGATCATGATGATGAGGGTGGTGATGCTTGTGGTATTACTACCCCATCGAATCATGATAAGGGTGTCAGTGATCCTTCTGGTAATACTCCACCTTTTTATCATTCACCTCATGATGATAACCCAGTACTGGAAGTGGTGCCTCATATTTCTCCTGAGAGATTAGACCAAACTCTTTCTCCCTTGGCACCTCATAGTTCAACTGTTGAGATAGTAATTGACTAGTTACCATCTTCTGCTACAGACCAGGCTTCCACTACTACATCTATTGTATCCGATATTTTATAGTCATTATTTGAATTCATGTAGTTAATTTACTTGATGTACTTAATTTATATGTTGGTGTATATGTGTATATCATTATTTCATGTTAGATATATTCATTTAATGTGTTTGCAGGTATATTTGTATGTGATAGTAGTTATTTTACATGAGATGTATATTTGGGGATGTGTGTGATGATAATGTTAGATTAAAATGCTTGTATTTTGTTAGATGTGATCATGATGATGATGCCTTGTTAGATTATTATATTTCTGTGCTAGCTAATGACATTTATGTGTGTTATAGGTATATATAATTAGATGAGTTAGTGAATTTGAATGTGTATTTTAGATGATGTTTACGTTCGTTAGATGGTTGTCATCATGATATTTATTTTCATGAAATAATATTCATTATATATTATGTATTGGTGAAGTTATATCAAAATTTTATATATGAAATTACATTCAAAACGACTCACTTAAAAAAAAATGCAAAGATATATTTATAAATTTCAAAGTTTAGTATGGTTGAAACTGTAATCATAAAATTACCATAAATTGTTTTCTATTGCTTAGATAGTTCATTCGTATTCATTATAGCCTAATTAGTAAAATATTTCAATACTCACAAGGAAAAACTAATTAGAGGTAAAATAATTTAGTTAGCTCTTAATAAGACGAAAATGTGTAACTCATTCGCTTTTTAATATAAAATATTAATAATAATAAATTATTCAAAAATGCAATTTAAAAAATGAAAAATTACACTATGGTCGATCTATATATATAGATAGAAAACTGCTATATATCCATCTTAATCACATATTTATGAATCACAAAAGGAGATTAAATCTTTTTACATGTACATCTTTTTTCAAGTTTTTCATTCTAAAAAGAGATTTTCATATAATGAGATTTGATCTCTCTCGGCTCTGAGTAGATTTGTTGCTAAGATGGATCTATATTGGTTTATAAAATTAAATCTATTATTAAATTTAAAAAACTTAAGTCATATTTTTTTAGAATTAATTTAAATTTAATATAACTTTAAAAACAAATTATTTTAATAAAATTTAATTTATCACTAAAGTTATGAGTTTCAAGCAATTTAAATTTAATATTTATAGAAACTCTTATCAATTTAAATTAGAAATTTCTCTCTCAAAAGATGAAGTTAGTTGTAGTTCATGGGGATTTTCTCTAATGGAAGTTCTCCCTTAAAGAGGAAGTGAACTTATTAAGATATAATATTTTGGTGTTATTTTAGTTCTTTATTTTCTATTGTGCTTTAAATTTATCTTTTTTTAATAATAGATATGAGTTCAATGATACAAAAATCATACTATATTAGATTTAAATTTTTGAAAAATAATATATTTTATTATTTCTTATTCAACAACTCAAGAAATATTATTTTTTCCACATACTTTTCAAGAGATAGTCAATAAAATTCATTTTTCACAATTCTCCTAGCTAATATTACATTATGTTTACAATGATAAAGACATGTTTACTTTAAACAATTTACTTATAAATACATAAAAATAGGTATTTATTTTACATATTCTAAATATGAAAGAAAATACATCACCAAGTCTATTAGAAAGTCAAACAAATGTATTTTAATCACCATCACATTATTTCTCACTTAATTCTTAGTCATGAAATATTTATTAATTCAACTTTTATTTATAATTATCATTGAAAAGAAAAGTCAAAACTCTTCCATAAGAAAAAATTAAAACCTCTCATGCATCCATATAAGCCCATTTGTTTCTCTTATATACAGTCCATAAAAAATATGTAATCAACATTTTATACATGCATAAGACCTCCTTTTAGTTTACATAATGTTGCAAGAACTGGAATTTAAATATAGTAAACATGACTTTACTTCTCATGTCAAGAATTTAATCCTACATATTAATACACAATTTTTTCATTGTTAAAGTAATCATAGATTTATCACTACATGATTTATATTGATTTTGAAATAAACATGAAGAAAAAGCGCTTTAACTAATTCCTAAACCATCAAGTATCTAAATCTAGAATAAATCTTCAATGTTGTTTCCAAATTCCCTATTTTCTCATTTTGGTTATATTTTTCTTATTTTCCTATTTGAGAAGGGTTGTCACCTTGAATCCTTACTAACATAGATATTGTACACCATATTTTAAACTGCATTTATATTTATAGAGATATGTTGCATAGTGAAAATAAGGGAGGTTATTTTACTATATTAAAAAGCTTTGATGTTGGTTGTAGTAATATTTTTAGTACATATATATGATTTTCCTTTATTACTTTGTGAGATTTTTTAGATCGATACTCACAATGTCATTTGAGAAATGATATAATATGAGTGTATTTAGATTGATATCTTACTAAAATATAGTTATAAATTGATAACTCATGCTGAAAATTACAATCCTTTGATCCATCTTAATGCCTATCCAAAGCCAATAGAAGAATTCTACTGTAAATTAGATTTAAAAACATTAAAAAGTATATTAAAATTTTAATTTTTAAATTATAAATTACACAATTGGAAGTACTTGGTTTTAAGTGTAAAAATGTTTCCACTACAAAAAAAAATGTGTAGCAATGTTTGTGAATCTTACCAATTACATAAAATGGAAACAATACGAGTAAAAAACAATATAATTAGTGAAATAAAAAAAATAAAAACATACAACAATATTATAAATGATGAAATAACACATGTACATATCAATATCCATTTTCATCACCCTAATTATATTCCTCATTTGGCATGATAACATTTTTGTTCTCACAAATATGCTTTTATCTAGAGTCGTGACTTAATACGAACCACCAATCCCTATCCAACACATCTAGGTAAAAAAAACACATCGTTGCAGTGTTTGGGGAAAATAGAAGGCTCCCTAGCTTCATGCCACATCTTTCTAGAGTTGATACATATTATCCCACTATCGCGATCTTCTTTTAAATTATTGAAATCAAATGTGTCCCACCACTTGCCCCTAAAAATTACAAATTGGAATGAACAGAAGTCCACTTGAATGATCTCTTGTATCTTTCTTATGTAATCTAATGTCCCATGTATTAGGTTTTTATCACGGTGTCTAGCATGAATAGATTGACCAAACACGACTTCCACTCCACAATCTTGTGTCATGCATCCACTGCCAACATCCTCTGTGTGAAAATGATGTCCATATGCCCATATAGATTGGAACAAATTCACCTATAAAAACTGCAAAAATCATAGTGTTATGTGTCTAATAAATTGAACATAATAAAAATATAAAATATAGAGGTTACAATTCGATGGTGCATTATTAAGTTTAAAATGTACAGAAATATATTATTACTGAGTTTCTACACCTAATCCCTATGTTTTTTGTTTCCTCTTCAGCACACGTATAACGACTAGATGCACCGTATTTATCTATAAATTGATCAACAACCCAACTGTTATGGAATATCATTGGCATGTTTTCTTTTAAATGATCGGTATAAGGCATGCTTTTACCATTCAACCATTTGAATTATTTCTTGTCACTGTCTCATTCCCTCCTCTTCTATTGTACAATGCAACCCATGGCCAATTTTATATATATGCATGGGATCTAGTAAGTGGGAAATCTTAAGATGCTCCCAGTATGTGTTAGGTCCCTATAATACTAGTGTATCCCCTTATTTTTATTTTTAGGGTAGGCCCCTTATTGTTATTTTTGTGGCCATGTAGTTCCCTATTTTTATTATTGTGCCCCATAGAATCCCACTATTGCTATTGTTGTGCCAATACATTATTATTTTTATGTAGTTTTTGATTATATTGTGATTACTTAGACTCCTATATATAGAAAGGAGGTTTTTTCATTTGAATCATCCAAAAATTTTAATGTAAAGGAGGTTCCCCCTCGAATAGGCTAATTTTTAATTTGTTGATCTATATTTTCTTCTATTTTGTGAGTTGGTTTCATAAAATTTGGTATAAGAGCTTTGGATTCCAGAGTTTCACTTTTTCAAACATGACATCTTGGAATTTTCACTATAACATTTTTTTCTACGAGGCTTCAGAAGCTGAAATTTTGACCACATGGAGCCGAAAGCTTAGTGAACTTTGTTTTAAAATCACAAATCTTGATTCGCTATATTTTCGAATATATGATCTATGAAAATTAGGGTTTTTGCAGGCTCCAAAATTCAGTCTCAAACAGGTGACCCAGGGAAAATAATTATAACTTTTATTTCAGACATCATATTTTAATTTTGTAAAAATTGGCTTCAATTGAATGGACTGTAATTTTTTGTGTAGTAATTTTAGGGTTGAAGGTAGAAACGATGACATGTTTCACTCCGTACAAGTTTTCTCTACCAAACTAGTCTATAATCAGGTCATCGTGGGAGATTGAGCATAACTCTTTGTTCAAGACTCCAATCGTGGTTTGACTTGTGGGGTTGTAAATTATATTTAGAGGGATACAATAGGACCACATTTTAGACCTTGGATATCCAAAATTTCAGAGTTACAACTGTTTCAAGATTGAGTTCCTAAAATAAATAAAAATGTGTGTATTGTATTTTAAATTCCATAACTTTTGTTTGAAAAATCAATTTGAAGTGATTCCAATGGCATATTGAAGCATATATATAAGTATTAGGTTATAAAATTAATCCCAAAAAAAATACTTACACACCCTTTGAGCCCTCAGAAATCTATACTATGAAGAATGAAGAGGAAGAATTGCAGCATGATATCTCAAAATTACGGAACGAAGTGCAACAAATTTCACTGTCATAAATAACAACAAAAGATGAACTAAAAGGGGACATGGATGGTTTAAAATGCAACATGAATAGTTTAAAATTAGACATGGAAGGTTTGAAGGATGAAATGAAATATAATATGGATGGTATAGAAGCAAGAATGAAAGGAAACATAGAAGATTTGAAGAATGGTTTAAAAAAAGATTTGACAAAGTTGTTACAAGAAATGCTTCCTAATGGTGAAAAGGTATTAGATAAAACTCCTTATTAGAATAAAAGAAATGTTAATCATGATTTCATAGACTCTAACATTGTATTTAAGAACCACTATATTCCAAATATCAATATGAGGAAGTTTGATGACAAGGATCTCGTAACATGAATAGTACAGATGGAGCAATATTATCATCTCCATAATGTGCAACACACACAAAAGGTACACATTGCAACTTTATATTTAGAACCCAATCATTTTGTATGGTATTGATGGATTTATTCTCTTAAACCACTTTTCAATTGGTCAATTTTTACGGAGGAAATGATAGCACATTATGAGGATACAAAGAGCAACATCTTATTTATCCAATTGACAAATACTAAAAAAAGGGATCAATGGTGGAGCACATTGAGGACTTTCAAAAATTGAATATAAGGGTCAATGATATTCCAGAAGAGCATATAATTTATTTCTTCATAGGGACTTTAAAGGATAACATCCAACATGAGGTTCGTCTTTGGGGACCTGATTCATTGGAGAAGGCATTCAAGCTGGCCAGAAAAATTATGGCTACAAGGAAGCCTACCACTCACAACTATAAATATGGAACTATTGTCGCTCCTAGCCTTCCACAACCTTGAAGGTTGACACAACAAAATTTGGAAGAAAAAAGAGATAAAGGGTTTTTATATAGTTGTGATAAGATATCCATTAAAGGTCATAAGTGTGCCAAGAATAAATTATTTTACATAGATTGTGAAGAGGAGCAAGAACATGAACAAGAATATCAAAAATAAGAGGATATAAACCAGGAGCCAACCCTAGAGAAAGAAGAAATTAATCCTACCATATCTTGTAATTCATTGGTAGGAATTACAACTCCTAATACTCTCAAGATAGAAGGGCATATCAAGAAGAAAAAGGTAATAATGGCTGATTGATTCGGGTAGTACGCATAATTTTATTCATTTTAAGGTAGCCAAGGAATTGAATTGCTTCCTATGCCCAACACCAGAGTGTCAAGTGATGGTTGCAAGTGGAGGAACTATATATTTCTTTGGAAAGTGCCATAATATCAAGCTAACCATGGGGGAGTATGTATTTAATAGTACAATTCTCTCCATTCCAATGGGTGGTGTCGATGTTGTACTAGGAGTCTAATGGTTACAATCTTTGGGTACGATAGCTTTAAATTTTCAAGTAATTTTCTTGAATTTTTTTTGGGAAAAAAAGGAAGTTGAATTAAGGGGTATTTTAGGAAAAATAGGAAAGATAATTAGCTCTAATGGCACGGAAAAGCCTGTAAAGAAATAAAAATGTGGCGTAATTGCACAATTATGCTCACTATATGTTCAAACATTGAAATCATCCATTTATCAATATCTCCAAAAAGTCTTCGACAATCATTCCAAGGTATTTGAGACTCCCAAAGGCCTCCCACCTATTTGTGATCATGATAATTCTATTCGTTTGATTCCAAGAAGAGTTCATCCACACATAAATCTTTACATATATCCCTATTCCCAAAAGAGTGAAATTGAACGTATGGTTGCAGAAATGTTGGAGGCCTATATAATTCAACCTAGTAAAAGTTTTTTTCAGCTCTAGTATTATTGGTGCACACGAAGGATGGACCATGGCGCATGTGTTCGGATGACAGGGAGCCCAACAAGCTCACTATTAAAGACAAATTTCCCATTCTTGTCATTGATGAATTATTGAATGAATTACACAGATATATTTACTTCACCAAGTTGGATGTTCGTTAAGGATATCATCAAAATAGAATGAAGACTGAATACATTCTGAAAACATCATTTAGAACTCATGAGGTTCATTATGAATTTTCGGTCATGCCTTTATGCCTTACCAATGCACTTTGTACATTTCAAGGTTTGATGAATTCCATTTTCAAACCCTTAGAAAATTTATGTTGGTATTTTTTGATGATATACTAATCTACAGCAAGTCTTGGGAGGATCATGTTCAACATGATGTCAAGGTACTAAAACAATAGGAGGAGAAATAATTGTATGCAAAAACCTCCAAATGTTTCTTTGGTATATAGGAGGTGGAATATCTAGGTCATATTGTATCTCATGAGGGTGTTAAGGTATACCGTAACAAAATTAAAGCCATTAAGGAATGGAAAATCCCCGTGACCATAAAGCATTTGCGATGATTTCTTGGTTTGACACGGTATTATTGTAAGTGTATTAATAATTATGGGAGAATAAAAGCACCTCTAACAACAATACTGAAGAAAGATGCATTTTCTTGGACTCCAAGAGAAACTAAGGCTTTTGAACATCTTAAAGAGGAATTGTGCCAAGCATCAGTCTTAGTTATGATAGACTCCATAAGAACATTTATTGTGTAATGTGATGCCTCAGGAAATGGAATTGTTGTTGTTTTAATGCAAGAAGGAAGACATATTTATTTTGAAATTTGTCCAATCAAAGGAAATTATCTACACAAACCTATTTATGAAAAGGAAATGTTGGAAATACAACATGCACTAAAGCAATGCCGACCTTACCTAACGGGAAGACACTTCAAGGTAAAAATATATCATGACAGTCTTAAATACTTTTTGGAACAAATATTATCTTCAGAAGAGCAGTAAAAATGGGTCACAAAAATGTTGCGCTATGCATTTGAAATCATCTACCAAAAAGGGAAGAAAAATGTTGTTGCAGATGCACTCTCAAGAAAGGATGAGGATGTGAAGGCATTGCTTTGTGTCATTTGTATTATCCAAACATATTGGATAACCCAAACAAGGGATGAATGGAAGAATGAAAAAGAAGTGTGGACACTCATTCAAAATTTGCAGTAAGAATTCCCAAATCAAACTAAAGATTCTTTTGGAATTGTAGACCTCTCCAAGGGCACTCAGGATTTTTAAAAACTTACCAAAGGGTCAAGAAGGAATTTTTTGGGATGGCCTTAAATATTATATTCAAAAAATTTTGGTTGAATGTTTGGTTTTCCAACAAATAAATTTGAGACAATTAAGACCCAAGGTCTATTGCAACCTTTATCCATTCCAATTCAATATTGGGAGGAGGTTTGAATGGATTTTATCATAGGTTTACCCAATTCCGAAGGAAGTAGTGTCATCATGGTTATAGTTGATAGACTTACCAAGTCTGCACACTTCTGTGCATTATCTCATCCATTTAAAGATTGTAGACTTTCTACTATATTTATGGAAACAATTCAAAAGATACATGGAAACCCAAAGATTATTGTAAGTGATAGAGATCCCATTTTCATTAGAAATTTTTAGACGTAATTATTTTATTGTCTGGGTACTCAATTAGCTCATAGTTCATCTTATCATCCTCAATCTGATGGGAAAACTGAGATAGTGAAAAAATGTTTGGAAGAATATCTGTATTGCTTTGTATCTGATAAGCAAACACAATTGGTCAGGTGGTTACCTCTGGCTGAATGGTGGTATAACGTTGCCTTCCATACTATAGCAAAAATGACCCCATTTATGGCACTTTATGGATATCATCCGCCATCCATCACATCATCTTTAAGAGAAAATTCTAAAGTTCAAGCAGTGGAAGATCACATTGAGCATAAAAAACAAGTTCTCCAACTCTTAAAGGATAAACTCACTTTGGCACATAATCAAATGAAACAACAAGAGGATCAGCATCACAACGAAAGAAGTTCTGATGTAGGAAAATGGGTATTTTTACAGCTACAACCATACAAAAAAATGTCCCTCAAGCAAGCTAAGAAGGATAATAAATTATCACCAAAGTAAAATGGTCCTTACAAGGTGTTGCAAAATATTGGTACTATGGAATACAAAGTGGAGCTTCCTGCATCTTCCCAAGTGAACACAGTTTTCCATGTTTCATGCTTAAAGAAGGCTATTGGTGACAAGCTCTAATTTCAAAAAATATTTCCAGAACTTTACGAGGAAGGAAAAATTATATTGGAACTTGAAGAAGTCATGGAAAAAAGATCTTGATAGCTACAAATTTAATCAATTTCAGAGTATCTCATTAAGTGGAAGAACTTACCCACTGAATATTCAACATGGCAGGATGATAATTTTATATAGAAGCATCCATAACTCCTCAAGCATTGAGTACAACACTTTTTTAAAGGAGAGGGGCTTCTGACGTCCCTATAATACTAGTATATCTCCTTATTGTTATTGTTAGTGTAACCCCCTTATTGTTATTGATGTGCCCATGTAGTCCCCATATTGTAATTATTGTGCTCGATAGAAGCCCACTATTGTTATTATTGTTCCCTTACATTATTATTTTTATGTAGGCTCTGATTATATTATGACCCCTTAGACTCCTATATATAGAAAGGAGGTTTTTCCATTTGAATCATCCAATAATTGTTCATGTATGTAATGTAAAGGATATTTCTCCCTCAAAGAGGCTAATTTTAAGTCATTAATCTATTCTTATTCTATTTTGTGAGTTGGTTGCATAATAATATGGGAGCTTGTAAAAGAAACATTTCCTTTTTATCCCAGTGGCAAATTTCTCAACATATGTGTCAAATATTTCTATATCATCGAGCATAGGCTCCCAATTTGAATCAAACATTTATGAAAACTCTTTCTCCTTATCTCTCTCATATTCTCTAAGCCATTTAGTTGGTGTCATTAATGCAGGCCTTTGGGTTCTTTCTAGTTTACCATTGAAATTAGATGCTGCTCTTCTATAAGGGTGTTATTTTGGGAGGAATACCCTAGAGAAGTCATACACTAGCTATCTGGCTTTCAGAGAAGGTCTGCAACTTTTACATCCACGATAACCTTTTGTTACAAGACCTACAAAATTATTGTATAGTACATGGCAAGTTAGCGATTATGAAGATTAGAGAAATTGTAGAAAATTAAATTAATATTTGAAAAAATATTTTTATGTATATAAGAAAATCCATAAACATATAATTCACCAAAGAAAACTACTAATCCTTGATAATCATGTATATTGTAAGCACATATCCCATACAATGTAAAACTCCTCTTTGTTCTGATGGTTCTTAACACATCATATACCTATATCCCATCCATAATTGCTTCAATTCTTCTACCAATGGTTATTAATAGACATCCATATTCTTCACTTGTCTTTTACCAAGGACTATCAGAGGCAACATAAGATGTTCATTCATCATGGAAAACCATGAGGGATATTTTTATTGATCACTACTACAAGCCAAATAGAATAGTTATTGTTAGCGAAAATTTTAGGGGCAAATATTAGCAGGTGGGCTAATTTTCCATGCGTTTTCCAAAAAAACGATTCGTCAATTTCTAGTATTTTTGAAAATTGATTCACCCAAATTTTATGGTGTAAAATTATTTTACCCTAAAATTCACCAAAATTTTATATATACTAATATAAAATGATTATAAAACTAAATATTTTTACAAAAATAACATCAAAAATTTTACAATTGACATAGTGGGGACTACTAAGATTCATCAAGGTTTCTAAACTTTAAGATAAACATCCATCCTTAAAATTTTCCCTGGCTGTTTTTTTGGAGGGAATATGGGTTGGCGCCATCCATGGCTATGTTGAGTCGTAGACTTCGTACTTCATCCCTGAATTTTTTGGGCCATGTATCGTCTATATTCTTCATGGCTATTGAATTTTTTGGGTTTCACATAACTCCTGACTCACTTTTGTGTGAGTCATGTCATCCCTGTAACATAGCTAATTCTATGCAATGAAAGAGCCTTTGAATCCCTGGGATTATAGACATGTGCCTCAGTACATTATGAGGAGGACCATGTGATTTACTTGTTTTTCTTTATTTACAGTACTTTTCATGCCCACGTTTCAGAAATATCTCTTTGTCTACATATTCTTCTCTATATAGAATATTATCATTCGAATAGGGATGATATCATATGTGGTCAACACCCAACATTTTCAACAATTTTTTTGACTCTTCAAAGCTACCCGACAAGACATTATCACTCAGAAGAACATTATCTTTGAATAGGCTATTGTTGGTGGGAAATATAAATGTACAATGTTAATATTTAACGTTCATAAAATCGACCATTTTTAATGTTGGTTGTGTGCCAATATTTCTCAAAATATAAGGGACTTGATCAATCATGTAGGTCAATTACCTCAATATTTCCGAGAAACATGCATTCGAATATTACCTTTTGAATTATTGTTTTTTTTTTGTTGTATGTTTTTTCTATTACAAGTCCGATATGTCACATTGACCATTGCTTTGGAAACAATTCCCGTAGTTTAGATATAATTTTATCATAATTGGAATCATTGGATAGATTTTTGTATTGTAAGTGGAAAGTACGCCTATACATTAGTTTCACCATATACGTCATATTTTTGTAAGAAATTCTCCCCCTTTTATTAACCTCCAATATCATTGTAGATGAGCTAAGGACCAATTCATTGTCATTTACATGTTCTATAATTTTTGTTTTCTTAGAACGGAATTCATATATTTTCCTTCGTTGTTTTTTGCTCTATAAAATTAAACATATATGAATTAACATATTGTTTAAAATATGTTATCTAATATTTTTAAGTTTATTATTAATGAATATTAAAAAAAAAAATCATATTGAATAGTATTTTTGCATTCACGTCATTCATCCTTCCGCAATTTTTCTATTAGCCTTTTAGGCTCTTCTGCACTTAGATTAAAAATAACCTTATCGACCTTCTTCATTTTGTGGTTTTTCATGATACAAATTAACCAATACATATTAGTTAAACTTACATATAGTTCAAACATATTAATTTTGTAAAGAATTTACAAAGAACTTTCATTTTCTATTTTTTTGGATGTCCTATCATTGTGTTGATCAATATTTTTGTTACTTAACAACTTCTTAGACATTTTTTATCATTATACAACCTATAAAATTCAATGAATAAGCCATTAAGTATATTTTATACATAAATTATATAATTTTAAGCCAAAAAAACTTATGGGAACCATTGCAGTTATTTGAATAAACACCCTAGTGCATTTATCCTATTAAACACACCAGACATTTAACTGTTCAACACTGATAGCGAAATTTATTTATTTTTAATAAATTTAAATTATGATGGTGTGATTTGTAATGATAAAATCACCACTATCAAAGTAAAATTTGAAAGCATAAAAAATTAAATACAAGTCACTTAGTGGTGCTATTTGACATATGCGAGCTAGTGTGTTATATTACACTGAGTGCATTAATAAACAATCGACGTTTTTTAAAAATGGATAGGGCCAACAGGATTTGGTGTGATATGTAACAATAAAACCACCATGAACATTGATGCATTATATTACATAGGGTGCACCACGAAATAGACATAATTAAAAAAAAACGGACAAAGCCGACAAGGTTTGGATCTAGTTCAATAAGCGTTCCCCTTACTTTTCATGTCAAATGATCTATATATATTAAGTACACAAACTCATTCATTCTAAAATGTATAAAATGAAAAACCTTAATTTTGAAGTGGTTGAGGGAGTTAAAGCCTAAGGTTAAATTTTACCATCACATAAACAAGAAGAAGCAAGGGTTTAAGGTAAGTAGATTTATTTTTTCTCTAAATTTTAGTGAAATCTAAATAGTAACAAAGATCGTAAAAAAAATTACTAGTAAAATCAATAGTAAAAATTTTATTATGCAAGATTTTTTTATTTTTTTTTCAAAATTTTGAATAAATCTAACAGAAATTGTAAAAAAAAAAAACATTAAAATCAATAGTAAAATTTAAATTTTTTGCTATGTAGGGTTTTGAGTGAATCACCATACCTCTCACATTTTGATCTTCTTTCGGTTCCAAAATATTATGCTGCTCCAAAATTCTCTCAATAGTTATCTGTTGCAAATGATCTGTCTTTTAATTAAGCCGAATATAAATTTAAAATTTTTTATTATTAAAATCAATAATAAAATTTAAAAATTTTACTATCCATGGTTTTGAGTGAATCATCATACCCTTCAAGATATGATCTTTTGAAAATTTTTTCTATTCCAAAGTATTCCATTACTACACAGTGCTCCTGGTATGTCTCTCTTGCAACTCTCCCTTGAAATTTTGGGGAAAATAATGAAATAATGATTACTTATTACTATTTAAAAGACTATGAAATTAGGTTTCAAAAAATGAATTTCCACTTATTTTTAAATTTGAAAAAAGAAAACTCACATTTTTTTTCACTTTTTTTGAACATCAGTGTGCTTGATAGTAAACAACATAGGTGTGTTTACCATTAAAGAACATTGATAAATTACTAGTGTGATATTTTTTCTAAACGCATTGACATAATATATTTCCTTTTTTTATTTTCAAAATCCTGTAAGTAGTGTGGTTAATATTTCAATGCAATGGTGTGGTTTTTATTTAAATGCATCAAAGCGGTATTTTTTATAAGAGAATTGACATTATATAATTCCTTTTTATTTTCTAAATCCTGAAAACACATGCGGATCAGTGATATTTTTATTTAAACGCATCGGTGTTGTCTTGTTTATAAGAACACCAATATGATAGAATAATTTCTTTCTTTTTTGAAATACTGGAAATTGCTACAGTAATTATTTTAACAACCATGTGTGGTTTTTATTTAAACTCAATTGTACCAGCCTTAATGCTTCTTGTAAATATGGTTCCTAGTGAAGAATGAAGGTAAGAAAGGATACACAGATGAACTACCAGAGAAGGTCTACGATCATCTCCACCCACCAAGTCAAACATGGGGACTGAGTGGTAAGTGATACATGACATAGAGTAGAATGTTTAAATGTATGGTATGAATTATATATGATATGTGACAGGTATATGGCTCACCAGAGAGGCATGTAGGAAAAAATATCCAAGGAAAGGAAGGAAAATTGACCATACCTAGATCGTTGTGGTCTAGGCCAATACTTATGTTAATCAAGTGAGAAGGTGGCCAGGGGTGCCATCATTCCCCCAAGCATGAGATGCTACCCCCGCAACACATGATGGAGGAGGGTACTGATCAGGTATGCAAAGGTAGGAATGATGCCCCTAGATGGATGAGTTTGTGGAGTGTCATTGTGTTCCCAGTGCTCAAATAAGGGATTCAAGAATTCATACCTACTGGCATGAGATCCTCTAGAGGATTATGATGAGAGATAGGGGCATAGGTGGCCCCCAACATGATATGGACATTATGTATATATTTATAATAGTGGACTCTAAACATATTTTAATTATTTGGTTCGCGATTTGTCTATGTTATGGATGTCTTATTGTGGGAAGAATGGATAAAGGATGCAATAAGAGAAAGGAAATGGTGGATTACCAATCTCATTTGGCACTGCATATATAAATAAAATGGATTGAATTTATGGGTTCTCATACATGGTGTCACAATACCAAAGAGTGGCTTCAAATATAATGAATTGATGCTCACCTATAAAACATGGTGTTTGAACAACAACAGATTCGAAGGGACTGGGTTTTTTATTTAAGATGAAGGAATGATTAAATGAATCACCCCTAAAGTGATCTTAAGTGATATGAGACTCTATAGGTTCTTATAAATGGGGAAGAGTAATGGTATTAGATTCGACACTACCATATGCACTAGGAAGGTGGGAGGGAAATGATTCTCCTGGATTCTCAAAAGTGGATACCTCCTTACCCAAATATTGAGTGGAAATGTAATGGCCACAAGGTGGATGTGGATCGAATTATTGGGTTCAAAGTAAGGGGTTATTGAACCAATTGACCTCACCATGGATGAAGTATTTGCACTCCACAACATATTGATCATGGGCTTGTTTTGGAAGGAAATATGCATGATTATGCATATCTTCCCAGGGATAATCAGGGGTGGTCATGGCTTCCATGATGTATTCAGCGTAATGAAATATCAGAGAACGATAGGAGGAGAGACAACATGATGTGGAGTAACTACCTAAAGCATCATCATTAGAGACAAGGTTCACATGCACATTTCCAACAGGATGGGATGAATGACTAGTAGATGTAATATCTATCGATGTTGAGACTAGGGTATTCAATCCCAAAGGTTTGAAAAAATCATAATAGGAAACTTCAAGAGAGTCCAAATACATAAATCACATGGATGAATACAAGTAGATAATAGGAGTGGTGTTACTCGTCATCTCGACATCGAGAGGATGGATCACAATGGTTGGTTGAGAGACCTCTTGTTCTAGTAGGATAATGGGACCATAATCCACAGGTAGAGAAGAGGTGGATGCAATACGAGCGACCTCTATTTCACAAAGAGCCTGACAGGTATTGTAAAAATCTTCGAGATGAGGACACTGGTGAGAACAGTTTCCAAAAGTATCACACAAATCATAAGGGTGATTCATGCATAATGATATGTTCTTATTTGCTGACTCACGTAAGGTTACATGGACCTATGGGATGTTGGAGCCAAGAAAGGTATCAACGAACACATCTTTGAGATGAGGGAGTTCAGGACAATTATTGGTGGCATGCCCAACAACATCGCACAAAGTGCATGGAGGGGTAGGCATTGGAAGGCTTACGAGGATCTAGAGTTGTCTGGGGTGCCTTGGCTTTGGTTCCATTTTTTCGGGATTTCCCCACATTACCAGATGCTTTCACAATAGGATTATATTTCTGCTAAGGTTTTTGTGGAACTGAAGTAAAGGAAGGGGAAGGAACAATAGTTTGTATAGGGGTCAAAGCCATGTAAGGTTAATTTGGTTAGGGGGAGTGTTTGCGGGGGGATCAATGTATCATACTCGGATCCCCAAGGTAACGCTAGGTAAAATCAATGTAGCGATGATAGGGAAATAAAAAATTATACGTGGGGGGAGTAAGAAATATATCTGACCCCAAGGACAATGACCTGGAGGAACTGCTCCTGTATGCTTAAGACCTAGAGGAACAGTTCCTGTTTGGAAAGGACTAGGAGAGACACTAACAAAAGGAATTGATCCTTGACGAATTATACATTTATGTTGGGTTGATTTGGGAACAACAGGTGGTGGCATTAGGGGAATTTTGATTTCTAAAATGGGCCTCCTAAGGAAATTATAAAAATAATAGTGGAAATAATAAAATAAGATTTGATTACATCATCAAATTTTAGAGGGAAAAGAGGAAAAACTATTTTTTCAACTCGTATTTTCAACTTATCTCTTTATGGGTTTACTCATATTTCGAGCGGAAACACTCGTTGGATGCAGAATTTGATTTCCCATAAAAGGAGTACCCATGTTGCTTACTTTCAATGGAAATTGATATATGAAAAATGAGAAATACATGAAAAACGTGATTGTAAACATGTTTTTTCATGTATTTCTCATTTTTCGTGTAGCAAGGTCCTTAAAAAGTATGCAACATGGGTACTCCTTGGATGAGGAATTAAATTTATCATCCAACGAGTACTCTCACTCGAAATGTGAGTAAACAATTAGAGAGATAGGTTGAAAATACAAGTTGAGAAAGTAGTTTTATTATTTTACTATTTTTTATTATTTTTACTTTTTTACTCCAAAAATGGTGAATCATCCCCCATGGTTGACATCGTCATCTTGAATCCTATTGGTTCTTATAAATTTTATTTTTGTCTTACATTTTTCTTAGGAGGCCCATTTTAGACCTCGAAATTCCCCTAATGAGGTGTTGGTTGTTGGATGGGCATACCGGACTGCTTGTGAGCAGCTCGTGACGCTTGCAGAATGAAAACAGTAGATGAGCTAGCCTTAGAAGGGGTAGGTGGTGGACCATAATAAGCACCAAACAAAGCAGAATCTTTGTAGACTCCAAGAGATACATTGAAGAGGGACGAGACATTCATATTTCCAGTCATCGATGATATAGTGGAATGAGGTGATGTATGATAGTTAAGATCATAATATTTCAGTCAATCGATGTTGATGATATTTCCTTTATGAGGAAATAAAATCTTATGGAAAACCATAGATGTGACATCTCGCATGGGATAGGTGTAATTACAACCAAAAATAATATTATAATATAATGGGGCATCGATGACTTCAATGTCAATAGATATAGTCTTGTCGACAACAGTGATAGGAAAATTGTTATATAAGCCAAGGTGCTGTGATGGATGACCATCCCAAGCATAGAGAGTGATTGTGGATGGGGACAGGTTAGGTGAACAAATTTTCTTCCATACAGTAGCATCCATCACATAGGTGGAGGCACCTTCTTCTACTATACACTGTTGAACAATGGTGTTTCTTATGGATACTAGTATTTGAAATGAAACAGATGAAGGAAGGGGTGGATGTTTCAATTTATCAACCTAAAATATAATCATATGATCGTCAGAAGGATCCAAAACACCCAAAGTAGAGAGTAGATATTTTAGTTGGGATAGGAACGTCTGGAGGACTTTCAACATTGACATGGAAGCATGAGAATACGCCAAGTCATCTATTATGCTATAGGTATGGATGAATTTAGTTGAACCAACATTTCGACATCATGGACCTTTGGGGATATTGGGAATAAAATATACCTTAGGTCGAGGGATATGTAAGGTACCATTTGATGATGAAAGAGGATCAATGGAAACTTGAAGTTGGACCTCAGTCACAAACTTAGCAGCTGGCTTGTCATATTGGCGTGATCGAGTCTGAAGGTTAACTTGTTAGGTGTTGACCTCATTAGAATTCTTCATAATAATATGATAATCATGGTGAATATATTGTGGAGGTTGGGGCGATGTGATACCTTGTGTAGGTTGGGAAACTATATATCCTTGGTGATGAAAAGGAGTGGTAAGCACAAGCAGTTGGGATGAAGCAGGAGCCGGAGGAAGTGGAGCCATGGGATGGTGTCCTATAGGGGTAGCTACTTTAGCTTCCCATACTTGATGCATGTAAGGTAAAAGAGGAAAATCATGAGTATAATGGCCATATACATCCTAAGAGGCACAAGGCTTATTCGTACGAAGAGCCTTGTTTTGCTTGGGTTTTATTCCCTGTTGTTGCATTGTGGGATTAATATGGATCCCTTGGGGTGAATTAGGTGGTGGACCCTATTTACCATCATTACCTTTATACTGTTGGTTCCGGTTACCTTTCCCCTTATTCTTCTTCTTAGGATTGGGGGGATTGGTCACGCTCTGTTGAGCATACACTTGACCTTGAGGAGAATTTTGTTGTTGTGGAAAAGGTTGAGGAGGCATTGGAAGCTGAGACACTAGTTCCAGAGGGGCTGGAATGATAGGTGATGCATACAGATAATAAGGAGGAGGGGAAACATTCAAATAATATATTGATCAACATTTGGCCCTAGCATCTGTTGATGCAGTTGAGGATATGCATATGACGTGCTTTGACCTGGATAAGGGTTTCCTTATGGAGGGGGATAATCATGAGAGGAACTGGTCCCCCCCTGGTGTTGACCATAACTCATAAGAGGTGGAGCATACTGTTGTAGGTGAGGGCATGAAATGGATCGAACGATACCATTGGTAGCATGAGATTCCCCTGATGCATTAGTAGCACTGAGCTAAGGCAGATTGGGGAGAAAAATGTAAACACAACCTGATTGAGCATAGATCAATTCATATTTCAAATCTACTTGGAGCACATCTTCCTATTACTAAGGGAAGCATGAAGTGACATATTTACCTATGGGGGCCAAAAGCGATCTAAGGAACTAATCCATGTAAACATGGTCTTCGAATTCAGAGGCCCTACACATGCTCCTCCTTCTGCACTATTCTTGAACATGTTTAGATAGGCGAGTGACAGAAGTTTGATGGAAATAATTCAAGAGTTCAGTGTCAGTGTCATATCGGAGAAGTAACTAGAAATATGATAGAATTTTTTTGGCAAAAGTCATAAAAGTGGAATGATTTTCATTGGGTTGATTGACATACCAATTAGCAGTAGCTTCGGTAAGAGTGTGTTGGAATAAACAAAGACAGATGGAGTCTTCAGTGATGTAATTGGATTAACACCACATATGAAATGAGAGAACATGATTTGTGGGATCTTCTCCAATATTTACTTCAAACTTATTTATGTCAGAAGGAATTATTTTAGGCATAAATAGCCAATTGGGTTATGGAGAAGAGGGTCGTTGATCAACTGGTTAAAATAGGGGAGACTCAAACCATCCATAAAGGGTAGTAATGGAGTAGGAGTGACCATACTGGTAGATTTTGCAGTGGTGGGATTATTTGGGTTAGCACCTGGGCTACAACCTTTCTTTCTCGCACTTGCGTTGGTTCCTAACATGGTGGTGGTACGAGGTTGAGAAGACGTAGAGTCAAAGGAATAACTAGATGAATTAGTAGAACCAAAGTCAGAATGAGGACTAGATGGAGAACTGAGAGGATGAACTCGAAATCAACAGGGAGGAGTAATATTTCCTAATAGGAACTGAGGGTGAAGGCCTCTAGTTCAACATGAAAAATGCCTAGGGGGCGCAATGATATCAATATGATGATGACACTAAGGAATAAAGGATGATAAGAGATAAGGAGTAATAAAAAACAAGAAAAAACCTAGTGCAGTGGTGCTAAGTGTAAACTAAATATATAATGATGCTACTCTAATACAAGAAAACACATCCTATCAAAGAAAATGACCTCTAGCCTATAGGTGATCTAAATCCTCAAAAAATCCTAAATCTAGTATTTTAGATGGCCTTCCAAAGAACTTCTTACTTGAAAAAATCTGATCCCTGCAAGCAGAGTTGTCCAGAGAAAGGTAGGGTAGAGAACCAACTTCTTCCCACAACTATTCCTATAAGGTGTTTTTCTCAGATTGGTCACTATGGTTACCTTTTTCCCACGGGGGTGGTCGAGTATTGAGCTTCTTGGTGATCAACCACTGCATGGAATTCCCTACCATGTCTTGGGTAGCCTCGAGGATAACTTCTTGCACGATGACCTAGCCTAACCCCCTCTGAATAAGGTTCCTTATACACTTCAGCTTTGGACTGTGGGATGTAGAAGGATTTAAGCTCCCTACAAATTCAACTTCTATGTCTCAATGTAAATGATTGATGGGTCTTATTGGAAGCCTATCCCATCGATCCTACACCTAACTACATATATTGTTTCGCCCTTATTCACAAGTGGGCTTAATATATGTGTGTTATATTATTAAATGTGGCATGCTTCAAGTCTTAGCTTGGCGATGTTAACTAAGCTCATGTTTTCTTAGGGTATGCAAATGTTTTTGAAAAAGTGTGTTTAATTTATGAGTTAATTAAACATGTTTGATGATGCCACGTGCTGCTAAAATAAAATGTTGAAATACTGTAATAATGCTATAAAATGACAGTAAAATGAACAACCAATCATGCACAAACCCACCCCAAAGAAGACTCTCAAACAACTAAACAAGGAGAGGCATACAAGATACTCAAAAACACACAAAATGCCTACAATATCTAATGTCAAGGGGATTGTGATCTAAAGACACTAATTTGTTGGAAATAGTGTAGACAAACAACATAAATCAGAGGTGAAAATTGCTGTGAAGGATAGGAAAGAAGCTCAAAAACCTAAGACACTTAGGGGGATCTTGAGGGGGAAGGCAAGAGAAAACTAAAAATGGAATTAAAATGGTGAAATATCCTATCCTAAAGGGTTGAAATAAAGTGGATCAGACCCTGAAAACCAGTGGCTAAAAATGTCGCAACCCTAGAGTCCTTAGTCAACCAATCTCTTCCTAAAAAGCTGGAGGTGTATTCCAAAGCCTAGATGGATTTTTCCTACCTCAAAGAGAAAAAATAAAACTATGCAGGCCTAAGGGAGACTAAAATAGAGGTAAAAAACCCTTCCCAATACACAAGCAACACTATTGGAAATTCTGAAAAAAAATATGAAAAATTCTGGAATTTTTTAAAAAACACAGGTACTCACCTAAAACAGGTGCAAAATACACATTTTGGGAGAAAAAGTGTGTTCTAGAGCTTAGTGCACAAATATGAGGCTGAAAAGTTCATTTTTATGCTAGGACTCTTGATCGCCAGATCTTGCACGGATGTTATCGTTGCTTGCTTGACTGGTACCTTTGACCTGCTAAAAAAACCAGGAAACCACCAGAATCTAAAAATTTGACAGAAAAAGGAAAGAAAATATATAAGTATAAATTCAGAGGTTATAAACAGATGTAGAAAACCTTCAAAACATTGAAACTGCAGTCATTGAGGAAACTAAAATTTTACACCAGTGGAGTCACCATTTTTTGATGACAAATGTAGCTCAAGACCCAATGGAGTCACCACTTGTTAGTTGAAATTTCTTGGAAGGTGTACCAAAAATATCTCACTTAAGTCACAGGTGACTAGTGACCCTAACAACAATTATGGTAATTTATACTTGAGATCTACAATAAGAATGTGAGAAAAACCTATAGAAAAATAGATGTATGTGATCTAAAATAATAAACAAAAAAACAAATTCGATGTAATAAACCAATTTTGGAATGGAATTTAAATAAATAAATACTTTATTAATAGCACCTAGCGAAGGATATTTACAAAAGGGTCACAAACCCCAAAAATGTGTAGAACTCTAGTGGGAGCTCAAAATTATGGAGACGATAATAGTGATGATGATAATGATCATCGTCAAAAGTGATTGAAAAACCCTCTTATTTATAACAAAGTATTGGGTTGATCTCGAAAATGGAGAATAATAAAATATTATTGACCAAAATCAGGATCGAGTCGTTAGGAACACTTTATTATATTTTTGGAGAGGGAAAAGATATTCAAAATGGTCAAATATCTTTGTTTAGAAATAATTAATAAATAAAATTATTTATTAACTATTTCGCAAATATTAAGAAAGGTGTGAAAATGAAATAACTATTAAATAGCGATTTAAAAATTATTCCAAGAATGGAGTTAAGGAATAATAAATAAATAATGATTTATTTAATTATTCCTAGGTGATTTAGTCAAATGTGACAAGGAATATTTATCAAACAATGTTTTAATAATTATTTCTAGAGAAAAATTAAATAAATAAAGATTTATTCAACTATTCTCATGGGGTTTTTAAATTTTAATCAAAGATAATTTAATAAAAAATGGTTTACTAAAATATCTCTTATACTAAAAGTAATTTTACAATGGTAAAATTAAACTCACATGGTGTATTTCGATCCACCTAGTTAGAAATGGCTAGGTTATCACTTTGTGGTGATAACAATTAGCTAGACTTTGCGAGTTCAACTTTGAAATTAAGTACATCAAGGGAAAAAAATAGGGTTGTCGATGCACTAAGCAAGAGGATTCAATTGAATCACATGGAAGCCATAGGCTCCTATGGAGTGTACTTGGTAGAACGGATCAAGCATGTAGGATAAAAGAAAGACTAAAACAAGGTAGTCTGGATGGAGAATATGGGGAATATCATATATCGTAAGATGGTTTTGTTAGATTCAAGAATAAAATCTATGTACCTAACAATGTTGATTTCAAGAGACTCCTAATGAGAGAGTTTCAAGACAAAACGTATTCGGGTCACCGAGATACAAGAAGACCCTTATGGCTATTAAGAAGTTCAATTATTGGCCTAATCTGAAGAGGGATGTAGTTGAATATGTTGCAAGGTTCTTGGAGTGTCAACAAGTGAAGGTTGGAAGTAAACATACAACAGGTTTATTGCAACCTCTTCCCATTCCACAATGGAAGTGGGAGGTGATCTCTATGGATTTAATTATAGTTTTAACTAGAACATCCATCCAACATGATGCCATTATGGTGGTTATTAATAAGTTGAGCATGGTGGCTCTTTTTGTAGTGGCCACATCCACTAATTGAACTAGTGAGGTAGCGAAAATATTCATAAAAGTGATTGTGAGGTTACATGGAATTCCTAAGAAAGTCATTTCAGATAGAGATTCCAAGTTCACTTCCAAGTTTTGGAAGGAATTTTTTGCAAGCATGGGGAAAGAGTTAGACCTTAGTATAGATTAATATTCGTAGAAAAATGGACAAATAGAAAGGGTAAACATAATCCTCCAAGTCATGTTGAGGACGTATGTAATGGACCAGCAAAAGAAGTGGGAAGAATATATTCCATTTGTACAGTTTGCATATAATAATGGGTACCAAGGGTCTTTGAAGATGATCAAATTTTATGCATTGTATGTAAAGCTTTGTAATGCTCCTATAAAATAGAGTGATCTAGTGAATAGGATCCTTATTGGATCAGACATGTTGAAAGAAATGTAACAAATGCAAGTCATTAGGAAAAAATTAAAAGTGACACATGACTAGAAGAGAAACTATGCAGATCAACACAAAGTACATAAGGAGTTTCAAGCTAGGAAACATGTTTTCTTAATATTTAGAAAAAATAAATGTCCCTTGAATATTGGGTCATGTGCCAAGTTCGCACCATAGTTTTGTGGGCCATTCGAGATACTTGAAAGAATTGGGCCAATGGCTTATAGGTTGACCTTACCTCCATCAGTGAAAGTTCAATTCTTTTTTTTCTCTTTTCTTAAAAGATAAGTGAAATATTATAATTATGTAATTTATTGTTTTGTGTTACATGTGGGACCAGAGGAATAATTCTAGCTAAACACGCTATGCATCCTAGACTAAAGGAGTTTGATGCTCTAGGTTCAAGAAAGAGACCAAGTCAAAGTGCAATGGAGGCACTTTGGGCCTGAGGAATCGACTTGGGAAATGGTTGATACTATGCAGACACCATATCATTCTTTTTATTAAAGAAAATGTATATAAATGATTGTAAACACTATGCAGAGCTATTTATATAAAGCTCCTTTGATATTATGGTTTTTTTTTAATATGTTTTATTTTGCATTGTATATGGACAATGAACACCAAGAATGCGGTTCAGCCAAGGGGGAGGGGTTTGTGACAACCCCAGTTATAATTTTCGCTTAGGAAAGTCATGTAAATGTTTCATGTAATTTTGTATTAAAAAAAATGAAATGAAAATGGGCTGAGTATGGATACAAATTCCAAGGGACTAAGGATGGATTTTTCTAGGGGTACTTAGTTTTCTTGTTGCAGGGAAAGTAAAAATATGAATGGAGGGACAACCATTTAAGGTTGGTACCTATTTTTTAATAACAATGATGTTTAAAATTTATGAGTTGCAACAGAGGTACACATACCTATATTTCTTAAAACATGAGACAATATAGAAAGAGGGACAAACATTTAATGAAAAAAGTTGATAGCATAGGGGTTGGAAAGGAAAAGAGGATCAAAAACTAATTGCACATGGACAACATAGGTAGCTTTGCATGAAAACAGAATTCAACGATCGCAAGGTGGCTATTTTTAAACAAAAAAAAAACAAAGAGAAAGACACACACACACACACCCACACATAGAGATAGGGAGAGAGAGAGAGAGATTTGGTTGGTGACACTAAGAGTATCCATTGCACAGAGGAAAAAACCCACTTTTTTTAGCAAAAAAAAAGAGACAGCAAGCACATGAAGAACATGGTGATGCAGAGAGAATTCTTCCAAATTTAGCATTTGGGCACATTCAAATTTTTTGGCAAGACTAAGGAAAATGGAAAAACAACACCCTTCTGAAGGAGCCTAAGAATGAGGGTTCCTTCTCTTGAGCAGTAGAGCACATAGCACAAGAGAGGAATAAGAGGAGTCTATGTATCTCTAGATCTCTAGCCATATTGCAGACCTTTATAGCAACTGAAAGGGGCTTTTGGAACATCTCATCTCTCAGGAGAGGTTACAAATATATTTATTAAGATTTACTCCAACTTGAGAGGGACTCTTACAGGTGGGCATAAGCTCTAGTCTCCCTGGGGCTCAAGGGTGGAGAAGGGATTTTCTTGATTCCCTTGATTTCTTGGGGTGGATTATTAGAGCCTAGATTCCTGGTGGGGAAAACTCCTGTACCTCATGTACTCATTATATATGTTCTACTATAGGATTCTATATCACTATTTCTAGGTGGGACCTTTGTGATTTTGTTTCAGGGTGGAGGAAGAAGGCCTCCATGGTGTAAGTGATTGACCGCTGAGTAGTTGGTGGGTGGACGTAGGAGGGCTTATATCGTCCTTTTTTTCGCTGGAAATGGAGTTAATATGTTGAGAAAGACCACCTTAAACCCCAAAATTTGTCTCGTGGGTGAAAGTTGCAAGAAATATCTAACTCTATCCTGTCTACAGTTGGGTGGAGAGTTGAAATTCCCAACTTAATTTCCCATTTTCACTTGAATGTAAGATAATTTCTTTTGTGCGCTATCAATCATTGAAATGAATTTATGTTGTTAGAATGTTTTGTATTCACTATATGTAGTTACATATGTCCTTGTAACTAAATAAAATGAGCTCGAGATATTGATGCTTCTTTAATGTGTTTTTTGTATTTACATCTCCCGCACTATTTTTGCATTCACATCTAAAAATATTTACATGAATGTTGTCCACGTTGGTTGTCACAAATTTCCTTAATTCCATAAGAAACCACTGTTTTCTCAAACATTTTTGGCACAATTATATTTTAATCTTTGTTATAGAGATAATAGTAATTTTTTTTAGATTAATGGTATAATAGTCCAATGACTAGTTATCTATTTGAAAGAAACAATAGTGTCTTTGATGTATTATGTATACATATGCTCCATATGCATATAGATATTCTCATGGGTACTGTGTGCATTGTTTAAATTTTTAAAACCTAGTGGATGCATTAAAATAGAGAGCTTTGTTGTGCATATAGTGGGCCTAATGGTTAAGAGCATGTGTTTCCTCCTAAGATGTCACAATTTCAAAACCAAAGTGGGGTAAAGTATGTATTCCTTCGTAGACTTCGCAGTCAAATCACTATGTGGAGGTGGGTCCCTTGTCCCACAAACAAGGCGGTCTCATACACCAATTTGGTGTCTGGCATGGTTGCGACCTTAAAATTTGATAATAATAATAATAATAATAATAAAATCGCATCCCAATGGATGGGCCTTGTGTATAGACTACACCGAATTTTGGATGACTTAAAGACCCAAGAGGCTATACGAGATATTTTTCACTCTTTTGTTGAAGCTAGTGGTTGGATGGGTATCGGCCCCATAGAGACATAAATATAAATTTATGAAACAATTAACTGGATGACTAAATGTAAATGGGTAGCTCATAAAAAATATGTGATAAAATATGTGCATCACACTATTGGGCAATGCTGTTGATAATAGTGTTGAAGTCGTGAGGTTGTAACTGTGATAGGGGTTCAAAATAACAATTAAAGGGCCATATACCATCAACTTGCCTTATAAAACTTAAGCCGAGAGAGTATGATTTTCACCTAGAGAAATCATATATATACAACTAGTTGGTCCTGATGATATATATATATATATATATATATATCCCAAAGTGTATATAAATACAATTACAGATATGTAATCTTGTTAAATCGTTGAGGGAGATATGAACCAAATCCACTAGAGCATAAACAGATTACTTGTAACCCTTTGATGGGCGTCGGATGACCGAATAAATCTTGCTGCCCCATTTGGACTTGTGTCTCGGTGGTTGGGACCATATGAACCACATGGTGAATCGAGAGTAGGGTTTGAGTCGAAAATGATCTAGTTTGGACCATAGGTCAACACTCATGAAATCAAGACCACACGTCATATAGCCACATGATATAACCTTGGGAGGGAGTAGATTTCGGTGGAAAACATAGATTCACCAAGCGATATCGACGGATGTATTTTACATGAGGGTGCCTCCCCGTGGGGAAAGCCTCATAAAATCATCAACCATCATAGGAATCCAAAGAGATGGATGGTGATGATTGTTGTGGTGTTATAGCCATATGACATTGGTGGAGAGAGATAGGACCCCCTCCTACCATCAGATTGGCGTTGGTGATTGGAACCGTCAAATTCGCCATTGCATAAGGACCATTTGATGATGGCCTACGATACCATATAAATCTCACACATGCTGCCATAGTCAACATAGTAGATTTGGATCACAGATAGTGGGACCACCATCCCACTTGCATGGAATACACACACACACACACACACACACACACACACATATAACCATGTATGTGGTGCTCGATATATAATGGGCATGTAAGAAGATTAGTTAATGTCAGATATAGCCCTATTCACACAATGTGAGATATATATAGATATAATGACAATAAAGTAATTCATTCATAGAGAATAATTGACTATATATATAAACCCACAAGTCAATATAGATATTATATATATATATATATATATATATATATATATATATATATATATATATATATATATATATATATATATGTAATGATATGAATTTAATGCACTTCATAGTCATATGAGTGGGAAAAGTGCTATCATGCTATGAGGAACCACATGGGTTCCACATAGCTAAGAAGAGAGTCCCTTCAACAACAAAAATATAGCCAAAATTTGAAGGAACCTATATTGCAACCCAAGAGCCGAAATCGAGCAAAAATTTATATCGCGAGAAACATTTCACCAAGATGAGTGTGATGGCAACATCTATATTGAGTTGTGAGACAAAAAAAAAAAAAAAAAAACCTCATTTCTATAATGGCACTAGGGATTTTTGGGTAGTAAGTGGACGCTTCACCGAGGTTAAGGTGGGGTGTTTACAATGGGAATAAGGGAGGAATATAGTGGGAGATAGACAATGGTGGAATGTTAATCTCACTTGGTATTGCATATATGAGTCAAACAGACTGAATATCTAGGTTCGCAAATATGTGTCACCAAACCACAGAGTGGCTAGGGCGATAGTGAACAAGTACTCACTTAGAAGAAACTGGGGTTGAAAAGTAATGTTGAAGGGACTAGGTTGATGATGTGATAAGTAGGAATGATTAAGTGGATCATCCCTAGGGTGATCTAGAGTGATATGTAACTCTAGAGGTTATTTAAGGCGGGGAAGAATAGTGGCACTAGAATTGACACTACTAGATGCAACATGATGTTTGGGGAGGATTTCTTCTCCTAGACCCTAAAACATGGATGCCCCCTTAGCCAAAAATTATGTGGCAATGTAATGGCCACAAGGTGGATGTGGTTCAAATTCCTAGGTTTGAAGTAAGTGGTTATTAAACCAATCATCAACATGGGAGACACAGTTCACATACACAACGTCTATATATGGATACTGGTGACTAGTGGATGTAATATCCACTAATGTTGGGATTGAAGCGACCTTAGAAATAGAAGGGTTTTTGAAAGTTCACAGTACGATGCTCTTGGGGAGTCTGAAGGTGTCAATCCCATGGATGATGAAAGGTAAAGGCTGGGTATTGTATTATTTACTATATCTACATTAGGAAGACCAATCAAAATAGTTGGATGACTAGTCTCTTGCCTTGCCTTAGGAAAGGTGTTAGGGGTCATAGGTAGAGGAGAAGAATGGGAACATCAAGATCGCAAAGAACAACAAGAGTATCGCGAAAATTGGAGAGATGATGGCAACAATGTGAATAATGATTGTATGTATTTCACATAGAAGAAGGGTAATTTTTGTGTAAACCTTTGTTCTACTTTGATGATTTAGAAAAAGTGACTTTCACTTGAAGAACATTTGGGTCTGGTTGAAGCTCATCAAAGGAAATGAATTATTTCAATGGGGGAAAAGTAGGGAAATTATTAATGGCATGGAAATGTAGATCACACAAAGAAAATGGAGAAGTAGGCTTAGGTGTTGATGGTTGAGTGGTTGTTTCCTAGGGTGATATATCCTCATCTCCCTTTTTCCTAGCTCCCCCCCCCCTTGCCAGTTTCTTTTCCAGCAGGAGAAAACCCTTATTGAGGTTGCACTAGAACTAAAGCAGTAGGAGGGGTGATGGGAACTGATTGTATGAATGTAAAATCCATATAAGGTTTAATATTATTAGTAAGGGTGTTGGGAGGAGGATCAATTTACCATATTGGGATCCCCAAAGTAAAATTTGGAAAACCTACCATAGTTATCACAAGTGTGTTGATTATTCCTTCGAATGGGAAAGGAAAATGTATATGAATAAAAGGATAGTGCTTAAGAGGAACCCATCCTAAGGAACTAGATGAGTTTAGAGAAGTAGAATTCTAATGAGCTAGGTGTTGAACAAAGGTATTAGGCTACTAAGTAACTCATGACCCTTGGAGCATCCAAACATTAGAATTTTAGGCTCAATCTTAATAAGAGGTGGGTCATAATACGCCCCAAGCAATGAGGAATATTTCATACACTCTTGGATTGGTTTTGGTGAAGAAAGGAATTATATGATTTCTAACCATCAATGAAATTAGATTCTGAGGAGATTCCTTAATTTGAGGACGAAATTAATTGTCATTTGATCAATGGTGAAGATATTCCTATTATGAGTGAAGCTCATAGTACTATATACAAAATAAGCGACTACCCCATGGATTACATGAAGCTACGAGCTAGCTGGATATTATATTCTAAAGAGGAATTAAGAACCTCCATGTTGAGAAGGATTTTCTTGCTTGCCAACATAATGGGACAATTCTGGTACAAGCCTACAAGTTGCAAAGGTAAATCATTATATGCATGGAGGGTGATAGTAGATGGTGAAATTTAAAGAGAACCAAGTTACTTCCATACATGGGCATACATCACACAAGTGGATGTGCCTTGATCAATCATACACCACTAAAAAATTACATTATTTATGGAGCTTGAGACCTATAAGGAAACAGATAGGGGATGACGAGGATGATCCGGTTTGTCAATATCAAAGACAATCATGTAATATTTTAAAGGGTCCACAACATACAAAGTAGATATTAGAGCCCTTCACTATGATGGGCATGTCTAAAGAACTTCCCTTGTTGAGACGGAAGCAAGAGACTGTGCCAAATCATCTAATATGTTATAAATATGGGTTGCCTGAGAGTTGGCAGCATTTCAAGGTAATGGTCCTTTGGAAATTTTTGGAGTAACCTCTACCTTAGGTAGAGGAATTTGGTGACAAAGTATGCCCTTTGGTAACTTTTTCTTGTGCCTCAAGTGGTGGATAATATTGATGTGACTGAGTTGGAATATTGTCTTCCTCAGAATCCATCATTATAATTTGATAAGACCCATTCCTGGTTGGATGGGTAGGAGGAATGGGAGGATTTTGACCACCCTAGGTGGCCACATATCCTTGGTTAAGAAAAGGATTCCTAAGCATGATTAGTTGTGTAGAGAGAGGAGAATATGAAGGAAAATATTGCTTCTCTTTAGAGGTAGCTTCTTTTTCTTCCCATGTTTTGTACATCTGAGGGAGAAGGGGACAACCATGTGTACAATGCTTGTAGGTACCACAACATGCACAAGGCATGTTAGCGAAGGACCTTGTTTTTCTTGGGATGGGCACCCTATTGCTGGGATGAAGCATTAGATTTATCTCCATTGTTCAAATTAGGTTGATGAAATTGGTTGTCAAGATTTCCCTGAGATGCTTAATTCTGGTTTACCTTCATTTTATTCCTTTCCTTATAATTAGGCTGATGAGCAACAATTTTATGAGCATACACCTACCATTGTGGAGGAAGTGGTTGTTGCAGCAAAGGGCCCATTGAGGCATGGGAGGTTGAGGTGTTGGTTCCGCTAGGGCTATAGAACTAGGAGGTGCATAAGGATAATATGGATTCATGATCACATTTTGGTAACCTAGGCGAGTACTAGATGGCCCTGGCATCAACTAATGTGAATGGGGAAAGGTGTACGAAGTACTTGTGCCTCGGTATGAGTGAACACACAAAGGGTTAGGGGGAGGATAAGTGTATGTGGTACTTCTCCCCCCCTCAAGGTTGGCCATATCCCATAGGTCCTTATGGATATGGGGAAGGGTGTTGGTGAGATATTGATCCGATCACACCATCTATGGCATGAGATTCCCCTATAAGTGTATAATATGCACCAAGTCAGGTAAGGTGAGATAGAAAGGTGTAGAAATAACCTGATTAGGTATATGTGAGATCGAATTGGAGAACCACATGATTGGATTCTTCTTAAATTTGAAGAAAAGTGGATGCAACATCTTTGTCAATGGGTGTAAGGAGGTTTCTCAGGAACCAATCTAGAAAGACTCAATTTTTAAATTATGGAGCTTTGCACAAGCTCTTCCTTCTATGCCATTTTGAGACATGATAAGAAAGATGGATCACAATTTTTTGTCGAAAGGTGGTCAGAAATTTAGCGTTGGTATCATAACACATGGGTAACTGAAAATAGGATAAAATTGTGTTTGCAAGAGTTACAAACACATAATGTGACGCATGGGGTTATTTTATGTACCAATTTGTGACAGATCTAGTGAGGGTAAGTTAAAATATGCGCGAATGAATGGAATGCTCCATTATGGAATTGGATGAACACCACATATGCAATGACTCAATTTGGTTAGTGAGATACTCCCTAGAGTTTCCTTTGAACTTTGGGACCTATGTCGAGATTTTGGTTGGCATGGGTGGCTAATTAGTATCATATTGAAGAGGATCATTGATGATTCGATTCAAATTAAGAATTTTTAAACCAACCATGTAGGGAAGGAAGGTTTGAGCGATAGTCATTCATTTCTAGGTTCTTGTATTACCTCTAAAAGGGGGACTTTGAGTATTACTAGTGTTTCTTCTGATATTTCCTCTGTTATTGGAACCCATGTTGGGACTACTATTACCTCTAGCATTAACACCAGACATGGTACTGGCTTAAGGTTGAGAGGTTTTGGAATCCGAGGAAGAAATACAATTCTTTGAATAATTATAATAGGGAAGAAAACTAAAGGAATGATGTTGGAAATATGGTAACCATGGTTAGTATTTTCATCATGAAGAAATTGGAAAATTTGAATTTTGAATTTCCCTCCTAAAATACTCAAGTAGGTCACCTTCTTGATTGAAGTCGGATGGGCCCCTAAGAGGAACCCATTCGACCCACCTTAAATGAATATATAAAGGATACCAACTTTCGTCATTTAGGCACATCGAATTCTATCATGATCATCTTTGTTCCAACACAGTACAAATCACGAAGGGGGCTAAAGTCAAAAGGAGAACAAGGAGGGTTTGACACTTGATCTTGGTTACTGGTTTGGTTGTTCTCTTTATGTTGTTACATCTGATTTATTGATGAAAATTGAATTATCTCTCTCCCATAAGGAGATATTTATGGGTTTTCCCCTTGTGGATTTTTCCCTAGCCTTAGGCCTAAATGTCTGTGTATTTTGTATCATTGTCTCATTGTTATTTTACTCCTATTTCTTGTTTAAATGGTTGAAATTTACTTTTGCATAACTTCTTAATGACATTAAATGAATTATATGTGGAAGTAATGCTATCTAATCATTGGAAGTAGTTATATGTTGAAGAAATTTGGTTCTAGCTTGTTTGCCCTAGAAATTTCAACATGGTATCAGAGTGCAGCAAAATCAAAGAGAATTTGATGTAGCTCTTGAAAAGGTCGCAAATCTGGTTTAGTATTGGCACAAATGCATCAATTGGTCTAAGATAATTTCATTTAAAGTTTTGATCTAAGTCCTGTGATAAATTTTTTGGAGATCGATGTGAAAAACAAAGTAATAAAAGGAGGGTAAAAATACTTGTTGAGGCTCGAATACAAGGTTTAGTTGCCCTGCAAATTCGTAGAAATTTGTGAGATCTATAACACTTATATTTTGTGGAAATTGTAGACCTGATACATCTATATTTTGTTGATTTTTTCAAGCTTTGTGGCCCTTGCATATGCAAGATTTGTGAATTCTTAATGCAAGATACCCCAGTCACATCTAAACCCTATTGTGGCATATTATTATCTCTAGTATGCATCTAGTTACCGAGGAAATATGTGATTTTTGTGTCAAAGGTTCTCTACGAAAATAGGAGAGTTTTATGGCATCAAGTGAGTTGAATTTTTTGGAATATAATTCTATGGTTCAATTCGATATTTGTGATGCTATGAGCCTCTATAATATTCATACTTTATCATGTGAGCTACCTATCTTTGTCTTGAGGCACCTAGTTTATATTTTCAAATCTAAGACTTTATATACCTGTAGGATCATGTGAATTTTATTACACTGTTGCATGACAAAAATTATGGGCCCAATGAAGTATGAACTATGAATTTTGATTTAAATTTATGAAGCAAAGTGTGGGGAAGCATCCAACTCCCCATGGCATCCAATTTTCCTCTATGATCTAAACTTTCTAAGGTAAGTGAACTAGTATCTTTGTGATAGTATTGTTATACAATATGAAATCAATCCAAACATTATGTCAAGACCAAGCATGATCTTTGTGGATATTGGTGGCCACCCGCCTATTCCACTTGGGACCCCACCATTATTTCTTTCAATTTTTCAGTTTCCTTAATTATAGCATAGTTTACTATTTTTAGCAGTTTTTGGGGTCCTGAACTTCCAGAGCTGTTTTGAGGACCTAAATGACGTTTTCTGGGCATCAAAACTTTATAAAATATGACTTTATTCTGGAATTGATATTCACAGCCAACAATTTTAGTCCTCAGATAGATATTTCTAGTGATGTATCATGTGCGTCAAATGGAGATAGTATGACAATGTTACGACCCCGAGAAATTGATGTACCAATTTACCCTGACATGGCCCATATTATGTCGTTTCATCTCCTATGGTTAGGTTTTTGGACGTTTAGGTTTTTCCATTATTTCTCAATAATATATAGGCCTTCGAGCCTCATTGTAACATAGAGTTAAGAGGTCTGTAGCCACCACATATCTTCTCAGAGATAAGCTACCGGTGCCCTAGCTAGTTTATTTCCATTTTGTCTATAAACAAATTTGGGTTCTTTGATATTAATGAAATGAAGTGTTATTTCGGTTGCATTTTTATATTTATGGTTATATGTGTATTATGTTGTGTTCTTGCATAAATCTATATCAGTGGTATCAGAGCATTCTGATCTTTTTTTATCCTTCTTTTCATGTCCCCAATGAGGTCAGGGTATAAGGAGTTAGGGCTCCTTCTGGTTGAACCTTTGCAAGATTAGCCTCGCAAACCCCGATAGACTCTCATGGGGGACGAAAATAAAGATGAGGGAGAAAGATATCTTATCAAAATATTTCTCAAGGAGGCCCTCGAAAAATAAAGGAACGCGATGATGGATAACTTTGCCCAAATCCCTCAACGACTGCCCACTGATGGCACATCTGCATCCAACAGCCACTCTGGAGGCGGAACTCCTTTTAAGGTACAAGTAAACTTTGACATTCCCATATTTTAGGGCCAAATAGATGCAGATGCCATAGACATATGGTTTAATCTATTATAAGGATATTTCTCGGTTCATGACTTTTCCAAATTGGAGAATATTATTTTTGCACTCCTTAAAGCTACTCCCATGTCAAGGACTAGTGGGAAACCTAATGTGAGAAAAAGGAAGAGGGGGAACCCTCTATTTTCTCATTCATACCCATTTGGAATTATTTCTAAGACACCATCAAGGAACAATATTATCCCGATGGGAGCTATGAGGACAAGTACATACAATGGGCTATGCTACGGCAGTAAAGGGATCAAGATGTGCATGAGCTAACGAATCTGTTCCATACCCTACGCACAAAGTTGGGTATCAAATATTCATAGAAATATTTGGTGCTGAAATAACCCAGTTGTCTTCATAGATACATTCAAGAGGAAATGGAGTTCCTCGACATCTCCTCGCTTGGTACGGCATACCGGTATACTACCAAGATTGAGCAAAAATTCAAATAGAAGAAGCGAGAATTTGGATCTGTGAATCAAAAGTAAGGGAAAGGTGCCCCCAAACCTCAGAACAAAGGAAAAATCCAAGGAATGGCAGCCCAAGATAACCTACCAAAGTCGCAAGCAAAGAAAAACCCCACAAAGCCGAATAAGGACATGGGAAAGTGGTGTGAGTTCCATAAGAGCTCCACTCACAACACGAGTGTCAAGACAAGCAGTCACTGGTGGCCGAGATGAGGGCTTCTGAATTAGATGCATGCTCTGACTCTAAATCAGAACCTGACAAGGGGAATGACAATGGGAAGAAGATTATTGATGCAGAGCCCAACGCCATAGTTTCCAATGTAAAGATCTAGAAGGAGGAATCGAAAGATCTAGAGGAGGAGGAGTGTTGGCTCGAGGGGTCCTGACCCAGGTTCAGAGGTGAAGGTTTGCCAACAAACTCCTATACTACTGGCCCTTTCGGAAGTGACCCGCTTGCACTGGTTAAAGTCCCACTCGAAGTAGTATGGGAAGGTGCTGGAACCAGGTTTCTGCACCCTGAGAGAGAGTAGGTAATAACACAGTGCCACAATTATCATATCTACACAGAAGGGTGATTCACAGGGTTCCAAAACATAACCAGACTATATTTCTTATCATATCTACTCTACCAATTTCGCATCCACGTGTGTATCATCAATTACAACCATAAAACAACATAATCGTAGCCAATATTGTCACATAGATAGCTTCTGTTCATTAACAGAGATGCAATCAGTAAGTGCAACAACAGTCACATCACAGTAATATACTAAGTGTAGATACTTTCGTACCATAGAGATAAAACATATGAGTTCGCAACTTAATCAGACAATCTTAGCTCACATCAATAATAATAGAACAAATCTAGACAACATCATATGTTTTAGTAATACTTCACATATATTACTTATCAAAATCCTCTTACATTCCCCGAATACCACGTCTATACATAGCCAACAGGGTCCGTAAACCGTAGGACAGAGGATCTTCATGCACACAGCCAGTAGGATTCCTAACCAAAAAACCCAACCCAAGATCTAGTAATTTGTACTTTGCATCAATCTCTATCCACCCGCTTACAATGCTTTAGGGGCTTTGACCCACCCCAAAACCCCTGCGTTAGACTAAATATAATAAAAAATATACAAAAAGGACCAGATTCGTAGCTTCGTAGGAGACGCTGTTCCAACAGTTCCCCAACACAATCTTGTGACTCGTCCCGAGTCACTGAGATGGTGGGGTCTCCACCTGCACCTGCACAGTGATTCCAGCCATATAGTCATTTGATTCGATACGGTTTGAGCCAGGTACCATTGACGTAGCCTGGTAGCATATCACCGTGCAGGGTAGCTAGCCTAACAACTCTGCCAACCGTGACTTCCTTAATGGTGTAGGGACCAAGCCAGTGTTGTTGGAACTTCCCTAGATGCTTTGTGAACTGGCTATCATATAAAAGGACCAATTCACCCTCTGCGAATGTCTTTTGGTGAATATGTTGATCATGACAGGCTTTATCGCGGGCCTTCTGAAGTTGTTGATGGAAATTAACGAGAAACCAATCTTCCTCTAAAGCCATAAGCTGTGCCAATCGCTCCTCCATGATGGCAGGTTCTGCCATGTTAGTAAATGCTATGATACGCAGACTAGGAACAATATACTCCATTGGCATAACATCATCTTTACCACATTCTGAATGGGGTTTTCCCCTTTAGCTTCTTGCAGTTTATTCGATAGGCCCAAAGAACAGATGGGATGCGCACGTCCAAATCGTTGCTATCAACGTTGCATACCTTTCTCAATGCTTGCTCCAAGATTTTGTTAAAAGCTTCAACGGCGCCATTTTCCTGTGGGTGATAGGGTGTGCTCTTCGCATGATGGATCTGGAACTCCTCAATCAAAGCTTGGATTGTTTCATTAAAAAAGTGCGTACCTCTGTCGCTCATGAGGATCTTCGGGCATACAAATCTAGTCAGGATTTGTTCAAAGATGAAATGCGCAGCGGTCTCCACTGTACAATCCTTTACTGCTTGTGCTTCGACCCACCTGGTTACATAACCAGTGGCAGTAATAATGTAGCATGCACCCGTCTTCTTCCCTGGTGGATTGATAGGTCCTGTGAAATCAATGGCCCATTTATCAAATTCTTGTAGAGCCATTTGTGGTTGAAGGGGCATTTCATCTTTGCGGGACGGCCTCCCTGTTCATTGGCACATATCGCAGGCTTTAAAATAATCGTGAGCATCACTATGCAGGGTTGGCCACCATAACCCAGCTCTCAAGATCTTTTGGGCCATTTCTTTCCCTACATAGTGACCTCCTGCTACTTCGTCATGAGCCTCTGCCAAGATAGCGTGCCTTTCCAGCTCCAAAACATATCTCTGCAATAATTCATCAGCTCCCATATTATATAAATGGCATGCGACGATGGTAAAATCTGCAGAGCGGGTGACTAATTATTTCTTCTGTTGTATCGAGTACTCTGGAGGTGCCCTCCCAGTATTTAGGAACTAAATGATATCAGCGAAGTGTGCATCCACTACCTTAATAGAAAATAGCTACGCATCAGGCAATCCATTCTCCAGGTTGGTTGGCTCCTCGCCACTCTCAATTTGAGACAAGTGATCCAACCCAACATTCAACTTTCCCGGCTTGACGATGATTTCAAAGTCATACTCCTGAAATAGTAGTAGTCATCGGCATATTTTCCCTCCCAACACAGGCTTGTTTACCAGGTACTTCAAGGCTGAATGGTTAGTGAACATTTTGAAGTGTCCTCCTAACAATTAATGCCGATATTTCTACAAAGTGTACACCATGGCCAATCCCTCCTGCTTTGTAGTGGAGTAGTTTCTTCCGCACTAGAGATTTTCCTACTCACAAAGGCAACCAGATGGTCGATATCTCCTTCTCTCGACTACGTAAGGACAACCCCAAGAGAAATGCCCAACACATTGATGTGATTATAAAATACCTTCTCCAAATTAGGAAGGATGAGAATAGGCACCGAGACGATCTTTTCTTTAAGTAACTCAAAGCTCTTTTGACACTCGTCATTCCAAAAGAACAAAACATCCTTCTTGAGCAATTTTTCCATAAGGGCTGTAATCAGCGCATAGCCTTGAATGAATTTCCTATAGTAGCCCGTGTGTCCAAGGATCGAGCACAGCTGTTTCACCATTGTTAGTACTGGCAAGTTTATGATAACTACCATTTTGGCAGGATCCACCATTAGTCCTTGCGAGCAAACTATGTGGCCGAGCAAGATCCCAAAGGGTATGTAGAAGATACATTTCTTGATATTTAGGGAAATCTGGTGTTTCCGGCAGGCATCCAACATCATGCGTAGGTTTGATACATATGCTTTTACCATGCTGAAGATAATCCAATCATCAAAATACACTTCAAGGAATTTGTGGATGAATTCCTTGAATACTGCGACAACGACCCACGAGAAGATAGTAGGGGAATTTTTGAGCCCAAACGACATGAAAATATACTAAAAATATCCCCACTCAGTTGCAAACGTGGTTTTGCTGTGGTCCTCAGGTGTGATTATGATCTGATGGTATCTTGAGAACCCGTCTATGAAGGAGTATGCTTCCTTCCCTCCCACGCTATCCAAAATTTCGTCTGAGAATGGTGTGGGGAATGGATCATGAACGCAGGCATCGTTCAAATTTCACAAGTCCACATAGATTTGAATCTCCCCCTTATTATTTTCCTCCTGAACCACCATCGGGCTAACCCAGTATAACTACTCAACAGGTTCGATGATACCTACAGCGGACATTTTATCAAGTTCTTCCTTGACCTTCTACTTATACTTGGGATTCAACTTATATGGTCGCTGCTTCACTGGGTGCACATCCAGTTTGAGAGTGATATGCATGACCCCTAAGTCCCTTGTGATCCCCTTTAGCTCCAAAATGTTTTTGGGAACAAGTCCTGGAATTCTGTGAGTAGTTCGACCACTTTTCCTACTATATCCTCATCCCAATAGTCCCCAATCTTAGCCAACTTAGGGTGCTCTTCCATCCCAATATTGACTTCTCGTAGCTTGAGAGGCTTAGTGACATCCACCTTTTGCAGTGGAGGTCCTGCAACAACACGCTCCCCTTCCAATTCCGGAATAGAGACAGACCGCGGGTCATCTTCACCTTCTTCTCTTGCCAAGCTGCGACAGTTGACAATATCCTGCATTTGTGCTTCCCATGACAACACCCCAAATACTACAGAGGATCTAGATTTTCCAAACACAAATGTATCTATATTCTGCAGAGCTTCATCAAGCCCCTCTGAACCCCTTATTAGTGCGAATGTTCCTATGAAGTCATCCTTCAAAGTTTCTCAATGGAAGGTGCATTGATGGAGCTCTGCATCCAGGTACCATGCAGTAGGGATTGGACCCAAAGTATGAATGAACAAGTGGATCCACTCTTCTGTAGTTCGGTCACCCCATGTCTTTATCCACACAACCAAGTGCTCACGCGGATCCCTTGGGCCAAGGAACGTCTTAACCCGTATCTTCGCCGGAGCTTCAAATCATAGGAGCATCATGTCTCGGCAGCCCTCCTAGTCCTGGAACGCCCCCTTATGCATATCCCACCATCGTGCAGGTGTTGCACACATTGCTAGATTAAGGGCCCATAACCTTCGTTATTTGGGAATATCGGCTTCGAATGTTCGCAAAAATTCCTTAATATTACCAGAACCATCAAAATAGGGTAGGCCTCTTACCTCTGAGGAAATGCAGGTAAAGTTATTTGTGATCTGAAGACATCGCAACGTAGAGACATCATGTAACTGATTTTTCCAGTTCTCCATCTCCCCATCGGAGTCAGAGGAGCCTTCATTGTCCTTTTCCCAATAGAGTACACCATCCGTCGTGGGGTTGATCCAATCTTCATCCTGCGTAGTCAAATTATAATTGTGATCTACATCTTATTCATCACACACAGGCTCGGTATATCGTTCACCTTCTGCAAGATCTAATGGTATTATCACCCTTGTACCATTATTTTCAAACATCATGCTTCTCTTCTTCAAATTAATGATGCCTCCCACATTTATGGCCCAGTCTAAGGGTATGACCTTCTGCTGGTTGGCCATACGCAGCTGGATAGTGGACCACTCCAACTTAGGTTCTCCCATCCATTTCCACGTTTGTTTTGGTAGTACATTCACATCTGACCCCAGGTCCAAAATAACCTAATCTATTTCGTAGTCATCGATCTGTGTTGTCAACCGCATCTCCCTACCGGTGTGTTTCTTATATCTGTATAGTTTGTGCACATCCTTGATTTCTAGGGGTAGGTTAGGCCACATTGCGTAGCTATCTATTACTGCCTAAAGATTCTCCACAGCCTTTGGGTTGCGTAGCAGCTTGATACATGCCTGCAAAAAGGGTTTGACCTCCTCATTTGCCTTGAGGTTCGCAGGTGCCTGAGAAGTAGATGCCTCCACCTCAGCAAAGTCTTTGCGTGCTGCGACAAATTTTTCTTTTTCCTTTTTTATATCCAAACCTTCTTGTTTGATAGCTGCATGTCGGATCAGAGCTTCAATCGCAGCCTTCTCCCTAGGTCCCTCGATGGCCATCCCACTACATGTTATGACATTCACGCTTGGATCTTTTTCTTGTAGTTCAGCCTTAACCCTCTTCACATTCTGCGTAGGTGTCGGCTTCTTCTCCTACATTTTTGCTATCAATATTGGACAGTCTTCAATCACATGCTCCAGCTGTCTGCAATACTGGTAAGACTGCCTCGTAGGGTTTGGACAGTCCCTTGCAAAGTGTTCTACTTCTCCGCAGTTATAATATATTAGTTGCCCTTGTCCATGACCTGCGCTTCCACCTCTTCCTCCTCCCCTGCCCTTGGCTGGGGAGCCACCTATGCCGGAGAGGGATCTTGGCAAGGACATATCCGACTGTACCCTATACAGATTCCATCGATCGATCATCAAATCATACATCTGGTAGTTCTTCTGATCATGTCCTATAGACCTCCAGAACCTACACCATTTCTGCTTAACCTCCGAAATACAAGCAGCAAGGTGAGGGCAATGGTTAGTGTCGTGCAACCCCGCAACGCGACAGTCATCACACCATAGTGCCGGCCTACTTGGCTCTACAGCTTCTCTAGGGCACAGTGGGCTAGGTCCTCCAGCCTGGATGTAGTCTACTAATAGCAGAAAGTTATCCTTGGTGTGGCCATTCACCTTGCATCATATGCACCACCTGTCCTCCACTCCTCGTTCCTTTCATAGATTCTGGATCTCCATGTGCAATGCTTCCAGCTGGCCTTGTATCTGTTGTATACCCAATTTGGTTTCATCTTGCGGCGTAGCCTCCAACTTCATTGCTATCTCCAAGGCCTTCTCCTGTGACTCAATGTCTTGTTGTCCCATTGGTATGCGTAGGTGGGGCAGCAACATAGAAATGAACCAATTCGCATGTTTCGTGTTATCATACTGGAATCCTCCTTCTCTGATTACTTTTTTCAATCATTGATAAACTTCCCATATAGACTCAGATGGACCTTGTTTGAAATATTTCAGGTCATTCACTATTTGGGAGTAGGCCTTAGGCTTCTTGAATTGTTGCTTCAAGGCGTTCTTAATGTCCTCAATGTTCGCGTTTGCATGTCGGTCAAGGTATCCCATGTACCAGTCCAGGGCCCTTCCTTCAAAAGAAAGAGATAGCTATGCTCTTTTCACAACATCTCTCGCTACATTCTACGCAGTCCATACAGACCCTGCGAAAAACCAGAACCGATCCATATCTTCGTCCCCCACACCCTTGAAGGTGGGTAACTTCATCTGTGAAGCCATATCATCTTCCAGGTGGCGGAGGTGAGTTATTTCCCTTACGAGGATTTGAAGATGGTGTTGATGGGGGGCTATGCACAGCAACATTATTTACTAGACTGTAGACAGATTGCTCTCCCTCTTGATTATTCTTGTATTACTTACCACTGCACGTTGTACCCTCACATTGATCGGAGCTCATTCACTTGGTATGGCTACAGAGGATAATTTTCTCGCACAATAAGATCTTAATTAGTAACAAATTTTTTTTTAGAAACTTACCCCAGAAACCCTTGAAGAACCTCTGCTCTACTTCTGAGTAGGACACAAATTGATCGATTGCAAATTCAGTCACAAATCTTACTGTCCACCCAATGATCTACCGTGTGAGTAATGGTATAATCAGTCTTTTCCAACCGTCGGATTAGTTTTGGAGTCCACTGCGTGACCCGTTCATCTTTCCAACACTTATGGAAATAAACTAGCCTTGCGAGCCACTCTTGCAGCTCGATTGCAAAAGTTACAAAGAAAATCTCATAGATTTCCAAGAAAATATATTTATTTTTCCACTCTACCGCAGTAAAGTTCGCACTGCGATTTTCTTTTGCAGTGAATTTATGAACTTGCTTTTCAAACCACTCGTCAATTTATTTCTTTTCAGGCTTCCAATATGGCCTTGGCATTACCAAATATCTCCCTCAAAATTCTCCCGGTCCCGACAATGGAACCATTTTTTGGCTCGAGGGGTCCTGACGCAGGTTCGGAGGTGAAGGTTTGCTAACAAACCCCTATACTACTAGACCTTTCGGTAGTGACCTGCTTACGCAAGTCAAAGTCTCACCTGAAGTAGTATGGGAGGGTGCTGGAACAAGGTTTCCACACCATGAGACAGAGTAGGTAATTACGCAGGCCCGAATTATCAGATCTACAGAGAAGGGTGATTCGCAGGGTTCCAAAACATAACCAGACTATAGTTCTTATTAAATCTGCTCTAGAAAGTTTGCATCCACGTGCGTATCATCAATTACAACCATCAAATAGCATAATCATAGCCAATATTGTCACACAGATAGTTCACGTTCGTTAATAGAGATGCAACCAGTAAGTGAAACAATAGTCACATCATAGTAATATACTAACTGCAAATACTTTCATACCACAAAGATAAAACATCCGAGTTCGCAGCTTAATCAGAAAATCTTAGTTCGAATCAATCATAACAGAGCAGATCCAGAAAACATCATATGTTTCAGCAATACTTCACATGTATTACTTATCAAAATCCTCTTACATTCCCCAAATACCACTTGCGCACACAACCAGCAGGGTCCGCACACAACAGGACAGAGGATCTCCGCACACATAGCCAGTAGGAGTCCTAACCCAAACAACCCAAGATCTAGAAATTCATACTTCGCATCAATATCTATCCATCCACTACCAATTGGCTCAAAAAGGCTCAACTATTTATACTATTTTAGCCTATGCATCCAATGGTCTGCAAACCATGGTTTGTGGACTCTTGGTCTACCCTTGACCCCCTTACAATGCATTAAGGGCTTTGACCCACCCCAAAAACCTTGCGTTAGGCTAAATATAATAAAAAATATACAAAAAGGACCAGATTCGCAGCTTTGTAGGAGACCTTGTTCCAACAAGGAGTGCCTCTTCCACTCTCATATGTGGGTAAAGGGTTCCCCGCTACAGTTCATTGTCAACAGTATGAGCCAAAAGAACCTCATTTCAACAGAGTTTGTGAAGCTTTATGGCTTGCTGAAAACAACACACCCACAGTCGTACACCATCGGGTGGCTTCACCAAGGATGGGATCTCCGCGTCAGCCAGCAGTGTCGCCTTCCCTATAGCATGAAGCTCTTCACAGATGAGGTATTATCTGACATTGCTCCTCTTGATTTTTGTTATGTAATATTAGGCGAACCATACTTGTGGAAGCAACATGTTGTGTATGATTCTTGATCTCGCATTGTTATTGTTACTTTGAGAAATAATTTGTATAGGATCCCAAAGGTAACACCACCTGTGACTATCTCTTTGGTTACTACAAAAAAATGCAATAAGATCATTTCCAAAACCATTAAATTTGTTTTCCTAGTGATCCGCCCCCAGGGCAAGAAGAATACTGTGGCCATGACCTCTAGACAGGGCTCCTCCACATGACAACAACAAATGGAAAATGTCGTGGAGGAGTACAGGGACATATTCACCTCACCCATAGGGGTGCATCTACATTTTCAAGTCAATCACCCTATCGATATGACCCGAGGTGCACCGTTACCCAATGGACCAATCTATTGACGCTCTGTTCTAGAGAATGATGAAATAAAGAGGTAGATTCAGGAGTTGCTGCAAAAAGGCCAAATCTGGTCAAGTTCATCGCCCTGTGGGAGCTCGATCGTGTTGGTGCAGAAGAAGGATGGGACTTGGAGACTCTGTATTAACTATCAGGCTCTGAAAAAGATCAATGTCTGGAATACGTACCCTATCCCATGGATTGATGAAATTCTAGATCAACTCAAAGGGGTGAAATATTTCATCAAGATCAACTTGAAGTCTAGGTATCACCATGTACTAATCGAACCCTCCAATGTGTGGAAGACTACCTTCAAAGCCAAGGAGGGCCTTTTCGAGTTTCTAGTCATGCCTTTCAGGTTGACGAATGATCCCACAACCTTCATGAGGCTGACGGAAAAAATCTTGCGGCCATTCAGCAACTCTTTTGTAGTAGTGTACTTGGATGACATCTTGATATTTAGCCAGACTTGGGAAGATCACCTCCACCACATCTGACAGGTCCTCAAAACACTGCTGCAAAACTAGTTGTGTACCAATTTCGAGAAGTTCACTTTTGGCATGTCCCAGGTTCAGTATCTGGGATACATTATTGATGAACGAGGGGTGCATGTGGATCCAACCAAGATCCAATTAATTCGGGATTGGCCGGCCCCAAACCACTCTAAAAGAGCTTCGCAGTGTTCTGGGTCTTGCTAATTTCTACCACAAGTTCATATTGAGATTCTCTCATATCACTTGGCCCTTGAGTCAAGTCACCAAGGGAGGAGCAAAAGAAAAATTCTTTTGGTCGAAATCTCAACAGAAGGTGTTCATAGAATTGAAACATTGGCTCTGCTCTACCCCAGTGCTCACATTACCAGACATGCAACAACCATTTGAGATCGAGACAGACACCTCTAACTATGCTATTGGGACAGTTCTTACTCAATAGGGGCATCCAGTGGCATATCACAGTGAGACACTATCCGACACAGCCTGCAAGTGCCCCACTTATGACAAAGAAATGTATTCCATTGTGCAAGCATGCCGCGAATGGAAGCATTACATTTTGGGGAACGAAACAGTCATTTGCATAGACCACCGACCCCTGCAGTTCATACAGACATAAGGGAAGTTGTAGAAAAATCTCCATCAGAAGTGGTCCAAATATCTACAAAAATTTCATTTCAACATCAAGTATAAGAAGGGCAGCACCAATAATGTTGCAGACTGCCTCAGCTGACCACCTATCGTGGCGCTAACCATAGTTCTCAGCTCTTGTGGGCACGAGACTTCTGATTGGTCATTTCTCTACAAGAGCGATCCAAAATTTTGCCACACATAGAAGATACTCTTGGAGGGTATGCAAGTTCCAAATTTTCACCTCCAGGATGCACTGTTATGTCACCTAGGACACCTTTGTGTTCCTTCAAGAGAGCGTTCCTAGATGATTTGGGAAGCACACTATAGTCGAGTTTTTGGGCATTTAGGAGATGAGAAAAAAGTGGCAGTACTCCAGAAAAAATTCTATTGGCCAAACCTTCGATAGGATGTTCGGAAGTACATCAGATCTTGCACTGCTTGCTCCATTTCCAAACCGACCATCAAGAGCAAGGCCTCTATACTCCGCTACCTACCCCTAGTCGACCTTGGGAATCCATCCCCATGGATTACATGTTAGGCCTTCTTTCTACTAAGCATGGAAATGACTGTGTTTTTGTGGTCGTCGAGGGATTCTCGAAGATGGCCATTATGTCGGCCTGCAAGAAGAATATCACACCAGAAGCCACTGCTAAACTCTTCTTTGAACGAGTGTGGGTGCACTTTGGGATCCCACAGTCTATCATCTTAGGTCGGGATAGCATGTTCCTCAGCACATTTTGGTCCAGCCTCTTGGCAATGTTGGACACCAATCTCACGAAGTCCACATCTTTCCATCGCCAAACTGATGGCCAGACAAAGGTCATCAACATGATTATTGTACACATTCTGTGCATGTACAATTCAAAGCATCCAAGCACACGGGATGAGAGCATTCCCTATCTGCATCACAGTTATAACTGGGCTTTCCATAGCTCAATTGGCCACAACCAATTTCAGGTGGGCTTGGGGTTCCAGTCATTATGTCCCATTGACGTAGCCATGCCATTTGTGGTTACTCAGGCCGATTTGGCTCCTGAAGCTGACAAAGCGAACAACTTCATTGAGCACATTCAACACATCCGCCAATAGTTTCATGACATATTGGACAAATCCAATGTTAATTACAAGAAACAACATGATCAACATCAGGTGCCACACCACTTCCAGGTGGGCGACAAAGTGTGGCTACATTTTTAGAAGGAGCGCCTCACTGGACCCCACCACAACTTCACCTACTCCGATATGGGTTGTACACCATCACCAAGGCTATAGGGAACAATTCCTTTGAGCTCAGTTTTCCACCATTCCTTGGTTTTCACCCAATATTCAATGTGGACCACCTTTGGCCTTATTTCCCACCTCTACTGGACACTTCTGACATTGTAGAACAACTCACACCAATAGAGTTAAACCCAAAATGCATGGAACAAGCCACCACATATTGTATCATGGACATGTAAATCAAGAACACTCGCCAAAAAAATATCCAACTTTATTAGATTTCAAAGATTTCCAACTCCTGCACCAAGGAAAGTGATTCACCAAGGACAAAGTTCAACAGAAGTTTCCTCATCTCATGGAGGAACTTGACGCAATGGGGACCATTGCTTCCTAATGGGGGAGGAATGATCCAGGTGGATATTAGTGGCCACCTGCCTATTCCACTTGGGGCCCCACCATTGTTTCTTTCAGTTTTTCATTTTCCTTAATTATAGCACAATTTACTATTTTTATACATTTTTTTGGTCCTGAACTTCCAGAGTCATTATGAGGCCCTAAACGATGTTTTTTGGGCATCAAACCTTCAACGAATATTAGTTTGTTCCAAACTACATATTTGTGGTTATAATTTGTAGTCCTTGGATAGATATTTCTAACAATGTATCATGTGCTTAAAACGGAGATAGTATGCCAAACTTACGACCCCAGGAAATTGATGTACCAATTTACCCCAACGGGGCCCATATTCTGGCATTTCATCTCCTAGGGTTAGGTTTTTGGATGTTTAGGGTTTTCCATTATTTCTCAATAATATATAGGCCTTCGAGCCTCATTTTAACATAGATCTCAGAGGCCTATAGCCACCACATATCTTCTCAGAGATAAACTACCAACGCACTAGCTAGTTTATTTCCATTCTCTCTGTAAACAAATTTCATTTCTTTGATATTAATGAAATGAAGTTCTATTTCCGCTGCATTCATTAGGGGAATTTTAAGGTCTAAAATGAACCTTCTAAGAAAAATGTACAACCAAAATAAAATTTATAAGATTCAATAGGATTGAATATGATGATGTCAACCATGGGGGATGATTCACAATTTTTTAACTAAAAGGGTAAAAGGATTAAAAAATAATAAAATAATAAAACTATTTTTTCAACTCGCTTTTTCAACTTATCTCCCAAATTTTTTACTCAAATTTCAAGCGGGGGTGCTCATTGGATGCAAAATTTAATTTCTCATCCAATGAGTACCCATGTTGCATACTTTCAATGGACCCTGCAACACGAAAAATGAGAAATACATGGAAAACATTATTGCAATCACGTTTTTCATGTATTTATCATTTTTCGTGTAGTAGGGTTGATCGAAAGTATGCAACATGGGTACTCCTTGGGTGAGGAATTAAATTTTTCATCCAACGAGTGCTCCCGCTTGAAATTTGAGTAAAACCTTTGGGAGATAAGTTGAAAATACATGTTGAAAAAGTAGTTTTTCCTTTTTTCCCTCTAAGATTTGATGATGTAATCAAATATTATTTTATTATTTCCACTATTATTTTCTAATTTCCTTAGGAGGCACATTTTAGAACTCAAAATTCCCTTAATGTTTATATTTATGGTTATATGTGTATTTTGTTGCGTTCCTGCATAAATCCGAATCAAAGCATGGGAGTGTGAGCCGCTGTGAAAGGTCTCGTGATCCAAAATTGAAGAAATTAATCTAAATCTTTTTATCTCTAAGGAAATGTAACAAGGTTAAGGTCTATTTGAAATAATTGTTTTTTTTGCATAAGTATATGATGAAATATAAAGGATAAGAAGTTTGATATTATCCTTATAAGTATGAGCTCTTACCTTGGCTCAAGTTAGTGGAGGTGTATTGATACTATTTGAAGAATATTCTCTTCTATAAAAAAAATATGAATTACACTGAAGGAAGACCAAGTCTGAGAAACAAGTTACTAAGGAACTATATCTATTAATATGCGAGTGACATTATCTACTTAAATATGTGAGTTACTAAAGAATTTTATCTTTGTGTAAACAAGTCCAAATTAATGATGATAGTAATTAGAGTTTGAGACTTTGTCGCTATGTTTCATACATATAAGAATGACGACATTCATTACAAAAAGAGTTGACCTAAATATTCTAATATGTATTATTAAATTATATGGAGGATTATCTGATAGATGTTTTTTTTTCTAAAGTGAGGCTTGAAATGTGAAAGTCTAATACATATAAAAATGGTATGAATACCTTGATAATGTTGCATTACTTTTGGAACCAAATATTTTTAGTTTTCTAATCAAAAGCTCTTAAAGAATCAAATAGAAGTCATATGAATTATAATAGAAAATAAGCAAGGCCACCGATTTTGGAATATTTGAATGCTACATTGAATAAAGGATTTCCTAATTAAAAATTATAAGGTTTATGAACCCTATCTAGCATCAAAATTTCAACTATTATGGACCTAGGGTTTGTGCAAAAACCGTAGGATGATGAATTTTATTTTTCACCTCTTGCTAATAAAGTCATATATAATAAAGACATTAGAGCTCTTGAGAATTTGCATTGAAATAAATCTTGTCACAAAATTCTGAAGGATTAAAATTGGAATATGTTGTGTCATGTACCTTATAAGTCAACCATGAAGGGTGACTCTGTAAAAGAAAATCAAGTTGCAAGTATGAAAATAAACTTCTATTGAGAAAAAGTTCTGCCAAATTTATAGATGTTTTTTTTTTCTCTTCAAGCATTGTAGACTAGTGTATTTATTAATATAACTAAGTATTGGCATGAATATTGGAGTAAAATCCCTAGACCTGAATGATGGAATTAATTGCATTAACTCATGTTGCTATTACTATAACATTGTGATAAATAATTTTTTGATCTTAATATTATTACATGAATGTAGCTATGGACATTGGAATCAAATGCAAGAATGATAAGATATGATAAGAGGATGAAGATATTCTTCAGAATTTGATCGAGTTATTGATGACAGATGTAAAAAAAATTGTGATTGAAAAAATATAGGGTTTGAAAGAGTGAAATTTTTGGATTGGTAAACCCTAGCAAGGGAACCCTAGGGTTTGTGGGATAAACACTAAGTCTGATCATTCTTAATGTTGATATTGAAATTGAATGATGAAGCTGGAAAAGAATGCAAGGATGAATGTTTCACATCTAGGGTTTGTAAACCTTAGACTAAAGTAATTATTAGGGTTTGAAGTCAAAACCCTAGCTAATTAAATTTCAAACCATATAAATATAAAAGGGGCTAGAAATGAAATCCTAGGGCTTATGGATTGATCACTTCTACTTAAAAAGAAAAACTCATTACTCCTAGAAGATTTGACATCTTAATGATGAGGTTGATTTTCAGGTTAAATGCAATAAATCTAAGGATTTATAGGGAGATTTAATGTTCTCAAAAGATAAGTATCTTGTATTTATTTTATTTTTTAAGTTGTTACTAATGATGTGGATGATATGGACGAGGTCAACATGGACTCTTTGATGATGACATGGACTCCTTAATGGTGTGGATTTCTTGAGATGGACTCCCTGATTATGTGGATTCCTTGATGATGTGGAATCCTTGATGATGATGATGTGGACAATATTATCTCCTTTATGAGTTGAACGAGGTTTACTGAACCCAAGAATACTAATATCAAGAGTGGTTTGACACATTCTCAAGAGATAAGTACTTTCTTGATTGTTTCTAATATTGTTTTGTTATGAGTCTCTTGTCTTTGCATATCTTTCTTGGCTATATTTTTTCTACCATGGCCTCCTAGCGAGGATTGCAGGAACATAACGAAGACTGGGAAGGTGTGGCAATCATTGGAAATGAATGGAATAACAATGTGAAAAGAAGTTTTTTGATTGGATGAGCTTTACACTTAGAGGGAGCAGAAATGATCAACCTAATTTAAGTATGTTTTTATCCATGATGTAAATAAATAAGCTATGACTTCGAATATGAAGATGATTAGAGTGATGTTGATCCAAATCTACTAAAGATTAGCATGTGAATTTTCTCCTATGTTTCTGACAAGGGTTGAGGACCTCTTCAGTGTAACAAAGAGCTAATTGAAGATTTGTAAGATTGAAGGTGTGGAACGAGTCTATTCAATTCCATGCTAAGGTTTTGGCATAATGGACTATGAATCTATGGAAATATGCATGATGAAAAATATAAAGAAGTTCTGAGACTCTGTTGTTGATTTGATGAGTCCCTCTGACTGGGTCGTTGAACCACCTAATTCATGGAATTGTTGACTCTATCTGGACTGGATGTATTTTGGGTGATGTTTTGGTATGAATGACATGGACGTTTCTAGTGCATGTAGCATTTGTGAAGAAAATTGGCTTCATAAGTTGTTTGGATTCGGAAGCTATTTGTTGATCTATTTTATCTTGCGATGTAATTGACCATGGTATACATGTCTGCTAATGAGAAGGTTGATGATGTTTTCTTTTGTGAGAATCCATGATTGAAGCTAAATGAATAACTGGTTGTTCATATATTTTTTTGTCTATTGGAATGAATGAACGAGTGTTGAAATCCACCATGGCTACTTTTCTTTTATTCAGCAAGAGGTTGTTGTTTTATTCTATGGGAATATTGGAATATTTTAGAGCCCTTATTTGAGAGAGAGGGAGCACTAATTTTACAACATCATATGATTGAAAATATTCCTTAGGATGTGTGCCAATATACCTATGGATTGGTTGGGAATATTTTCACTCACATAGGTCAATTGGCTTAGAGGACAATCAGTCTGGTTAGGGAGCTTGGTTTTGAGGAAAACATTTTGTGATATCTCCCTTTAGATATGTGTCAAGATACCTATGGATTATTTGGGGAGATTGATCTCGAGTTCTCTCCCTTAGGTTATGGGTCGATATACCTTATTTGTGTTTGAGGATTGAGATAGGGATTCCTCCCTTAGGTTGTGGGACTAAAAACCTTTTTTTTGGTCGGGGAGATGTACATTGTGTATATGATTGGTTTGGAATCATTGATTTATCCCACTTATTGTTGTTATTTACTTATGATGATACTGGCGATCTATCCCTTAGGCTATGTTCTGAGAGACCTATGGATTGGTTAGGGAGATTGATCTTGATCGAGATAGAAACTTGCACATGGGATCTCTCCCTTAGGATATGGGCCAAGAGACCTATTGGTTGGTTGGAAAGATTGATATATAGAGAGAAAAAAATGTACCTCCCTAGCTAAGAGGGAGTGTTGAAAATATGGTAGCCATGGTTGGTATTTTCATCATGAAGAAATTGAAAAATTTTATTTTTTATTTTTTCCTCCTAAAATAATTAATTCAACCTCCTTCTTGATTCAAGTTGGATGGACCCCTAAAAGGAACCGTTTCGACCCCCCTTGAAAGAATATGTAAAGGATACCACCTCTCCTAATTTGGGCACATCAACTTCTCTTAGGATTATCTTTGTTCCAACACAAAAGGAAGGAATAAGAGGCCCAAAATCAGAAGGGGGAGAAGGAGGGCTTGGCACTTGGTATTGTGTACTAGTTTGGTTGTTCTCTTGATGTTGTTACTTCTGATGTACTGATGAACATTGAATTATTTATCTTTCATAAGGAAACATTTATGGGTTTTCCCCTTATGGGTTTTTCCGTATCCTCAAGCCTAAATCTCTATGTATTTTGCCTCATTGTCTCAGGTTATTTTACTGCTCTTTCATGTTCAAATTTTTGAAATTTTATTCTGAATAACTTCTTAATGATATTGAATTAATTATGTGTGGAATTAATGCTAGAAAAACATTGGAAGTAGTTATTTTTTTAAGAAAATTGGTTCTAGGTTGTTTTCCCTAGAAATTTAAACAAACTAACCCTGACTCATTTAACAAGTGTAAGTGGGTGTCCTAACAGAAACTAAGGATGAAGACCATGGAGTCTTCACGACTTACAACAAGGGGGGAAAAATGGTTTCAAGAAAATAATGTATCTAAAAGTCCAAAGGAAAAGGATTAATAAATAAAATAACGGAGGCTAAGAAGAACACCATGTGTAGTGGTGCAAAGTGTATCTAACTATGATATAATGCTATTATAAATCAATAAAACTCATCTTATAGAAAGAAAACAACTCCTATCCTAAAGGATATTTACTCAAACAAATCCTATTCTATGTTTTGATGACCTTCCAAACAGTTTCTTAGTTAAAGGGTATAATAATCATAAGTAAAGAATTAAGTGAAATTTAAGGTAAAGGTATGGTTGCTTCCCACTATCACCACCTAGAGGGTGTTTTATCCTAAGAAATGAAAATATGGTTACCTTTGTCCAATGGGGGTGAGAAAATATTGGCTTATGGGTGTCAGTCATGGACTTGGATTCCCAACCAAGAAGTGGGAGCTTCAATGGGGAACCACCAGTACCCTTGGCCTCGACCTTACGCACTATAAGGGATTTCTACTCACCGTCGAATTTGAACTTTATAATTATGGAGGATTTAAAACACCCTAAGAGGAAAAAAACTATGTATTATATGTAGAGTGATTGGTGGCCATTATGGGACGTCTACCCCACCAACCCTAACCTACTACTAGATTTTTTTCCTAGTGCACAAATGGGATTAAATCTATGTTGTTTAGATTAAGTGGTTAATTTTATGGTCTTCGCTTGGGGGTTTGAACCAAACTCACATTCACTTTAGGTGTGAAGTGTGTACAAGTGTGTGTTCTTATATTGGATTGCATATAATGTAAATATGTGCTACTAAAAAGTAAAATACTGAACTAAAAACTTAATTGAAATTAAATAGGAAGTAAGCATATTTAAACAATGCTCTACTTCCCACTTAAGAGGGCTAAAAGAAACACAAAAATGGAAAAATGAGGGGAAAAATGGAGATAAATCGATCAAGAACTGAAAATTTTTGGGATCTATGGTCAAGGTTCCTGCATTATATGCATAAAAATCAACAATCTAAGATCCTTGTTGAAATGGAAGAAAACAAGAAACTTATTATGATGCAATGAAAAGGAAATTTGAAATACAATGCAAAAAATGGCCTAAATGGACCAGAATCAAAGTTTCGAAGTCTAACAAGAGGCTAAAACATAAATTTTAATTTGTGGGAATAATAGAGGTATGAAACTATGAACACTAGACTACCAAATAAAATAAAATAAAACCATTTTTATTTGGTGTAGCTGTAATTCAAACCCTAGAAGGGATTTTTTCCTTCCTCCTAAAAGTGGGTAAAATAAATATATCAATGTATATTTCTTACTAAATCGAAAATTATAAATCACCATGTTAAGCACCAAAACCGAAACTAGGCAAAGAATGGAAAACTACAAATTTTTGGACAATGTGGAAAATTGACTTGTTCTTGCATTACAATGTAGGTCGCGGCCTCTTTCTTTCATTTTTCCAACACTTATAAACTCCATAAATTTGTGTTAGGGCTCATGCACTCTCACTTCAAGGTTTTTATTAGATCTTATTGTCTCGTGTGTGGATGGTACCTCTAACCTGTGAAAGATAAACAAAAACATAGAAAGAAAAGTTTTTATTTCAATAAAACACTAGAAAATAAAAGTAGAAAATAGAAAAGGATAAGAAATGTAGAAAAGGTAGCAAAGTCATGAGGGATCTAAAGTTTTAACACAATGTAGTCACCACTTTTGACCACCAAGATGTAGTGGAGTCACCATTTGTTAAGAGGAAAATTATGGATAATTGTACCAAAATATCCATTTTACTATCGGTGAAAAATGTAGGTTTTAACCCTGTACATAAATTATCTGCAAAGGAATTCTTAAAAAACATAATATAAACAATAGTGAGAGCGTAAAACATAAAACAGATATACACAAATATTTTTCCCCTACATCCCAAATTGGGACTACTAGCTTGATTTTTCATTATATTCCTTTCAGTGTTACAACACACACACAGATATATATATATATATATATATATATATATATATATATATATATATGCTGAAGCATTCATTAACCCTAATCCATTAACCCTGGATTAGAACATAATCGTAGTTCCCTTGACTAGATCTACAAAATACTAGGGGAAGAAAAACATCATGCCCAAAAACTATGTGCAAACCCATTCACAAAACCATAGTTGGGTTTGCCCACCTAAAATAGGGACCAAAAAAAATTTCTCAGGGCATTGTCCCAGACCCTGTGCAGGGGCTGACTGCCCCCTACCAACCCCTAGACAGGGGGGATGCTTCCTTGGCTGTGCCATGTGCAACGAACAGGGCATATAGCACAGACCCAACATTCTCCCACTTATTGTTTCCTTTTCGCAGGGGGCCACAAGATAGCTTAGTCATCAGTCCATCCCTACAACACCCATTGTTTCTCTACACCAAGAAAACTTCTGAGTGCTCACAGACTACGTCAATGCATCTGCAACATTATTCAAAGTGTCCACTTTTATTATCAACACCTTTTTATCCTCAACCATATCTCTCATAAGGTGATATTGAACATCAATGTGTTTTGTCTTTGAATGATAAGCAGGGTTCTTAGCCAAGACAATTGCACTTTGGATATCACAGTCTATCCTTATAGCTCGCTACACCAACCCCATACTTGAACACAATCTCTACAACCAAACTACTTCCTTACTTGCATGAGTGGCTGCCATCTATTCTGCCTCTATTGTTGAAAGAGCCACTAAAAACTCTCTTTTACTCATCCAACTGATTGCACCACAAAATAGACTAAACACATGCCCACTTGTATACATCTTTGGTCCAGATATCCAACCTAGTCTACATCAAAAAAACCATGGATGTCCAAAACTCTGTCCAAGACTGGTCTTCCCCAGTATCACAAACCATAGTCACTAGTGCCATGTAAATATCTGAAAACCCGCCTCACTGTTGTCCAATGCTCCTTCCTTGGTTTTGACATAAACCTGCTCAATACTCCCAATGCAATGTCTATTCTAGTACAAACCATTGCATACATTAGGCTACCCACTGCACTTTCATATGGAACACGAGACATATCCTCCTCTTCCTATTGTGTCTTGGGACACTGTTCAACAGATAGATTTACACCTACACGAATAGGAACCTTCACCAGTTTACTATCCTGCATATTTAACCTCTGAAATATTTTCTCAAAATATTCCTCTAATTTAACCAAACCTTCCTCTTTTCCCAATATCTCTTAATTTCCATGCCCAAAATAAAGTTTGCAGCACCAAGATCCTTCATGTTGAATTTGGAGAAAAATTGGGCCTTCAAATCTTGGATAACTTTTTTGTCATTTCCAACCAACAACATATCATCCACATACAAGACCAAATAAATAACATGATAACCAATTAATTTAAAATACACACAATGATCCTCTTTGCTTCTATTGAATCCAAGTCCTCGTATATAGGTATCAAATTTCTGATATAACGTCCTTGGTGATTGTTTTAACCCATATAGAGACTTTTTTGACTTGCATACCAGTTCTTTCTTACCCTTCACTGTAAAGCCTTCAGGTTGCTTCATGTACATCTCCTCTACCAAATCCCCATGAATAAATGTTGTCTTCACATCCATCTGTTCTATCTCAAAATCAAATGCAACAACAATAGATAAAATTAATCTAATAGAAGTACCTTTGGCAACAGGAGAAAAAATATCAGCAAAATCAATTCTCGGCACCTAGGAATGACCTTTTTCTACAAACCAAGATTTATATTTCTCCACCTTCCCTTCTACTTTCATCTTCTTCTTAAGCACCCATTTCCTCCCAATCGGCTTCCTTCCAGCCGACAACTCCACCAAATCCCATGCCTCATTTTTTGTGCAAGGATGTCATTTCTTCAACCATGGCTTCCTTCTAGAGTTTTCCATCCTCTGAATCCACTTCCTCCCAGGCAGTTCTAGGATCATCATCAATGATATTTAAAGAAAAATTTGAATGGAAAGTAGATCGACTATACCTTTCTAGCTTCCTTCTTTCTCGAACTGATATTCTCATAGCTGGAGTTTGTGGCTCTTCCTCTTCTATATCTTGTTCTTTGTAGAGTCTAATTCATCCTCCTTTAGCTCAAACTCTATCTTCTCAGGTTCCTTTGGTAGGAATTCATATTTAACAACATCTTTCACCTCTCTAAACACCACATCTCGATTGTACATAACCTTCCTTGTTTCTGGGTTCCAAATTTTGTAACCTCTTAAACCATCCTTATAACTAATAAAGATGCACCTTTAAGATTTATTTTCCAACTTGGTCCTTTTCTCCTTTGGAACATGTACATATGCATCACATCCAAATACTCTCATATGTGAAAGAGAGGGTTTCCTACCAGTCCATACCTCATGTGGAGTCTTATCCTGCAACGCTGATGAAGGTGATCTGTTAACCAGGTAACATGCAGTCTCCACTGCCTCTACACAGAATTCATGTCCTAACTTGGTACCACTAAGCATGCTTCTTGCCTTTTCCATCGGCATTAATTTCATTCTTTCTGCAACTCCAATTTTCTAAGGTGTGTATGGAGTAGTATTTTTCCATGCTATACCACACTTCTTACAGAACTCTTCAAATTCCTTCTTGCAGAACTCTCCACTATTATTTGTCCTCAACACTTTTATCTTCTTTCTTGTCTGGTTTTCCACTAGAGCCTTAAATTATTTAAAATTTTCAAATACACAAACTTTCATGTATTCCTTGAGTATTCATATATGAATGAAACATAGTACACATAATTTCCCAGTGATGGAATCGACACAGGTCCAAACACATCACTGTTCACAAGCTCTAATATCTTGTTCGCCCTCTTAGCTCCAGAAGGAAAACTCACTTGATTCTGCTTCCCATATACACAATGTTTATAGAACTCAAAATCCAAAGATAAATTACACATACCTTCTACCATACCATTACCCTGCAGTATCTGAAGGCCCTTCTCTCCAATATCTCCAAGCCTTTGATTCCATAACATGGTCTTTTCTCCAGAGACCGCTAGGCTTTCTGCTCCACTTTCAGGAACCACAAAATTGTTGCACCCATCAATAACAGTGCTACTCTGAAGCTTGTAGAGAGTTACAATTAAAACTCCCACATTAATACCAGTGCTCCCCGAACCATCTTGCAGTTATCTTTCTCGAACACTGTTTTTACACATGCATCATCCATCTTTCTTATAGAAATTAGATTTTTGGGCAATGCATGAATATGCAGAACACCGGGAAGTGTTCTAATCCTTCCACCTTGCAACTTCAGCTTGACTGTTCTACTTTCGACGATTTTTTCCTTCCTATCATCCCCTAAGAAGACATCACCACCATCATACATTTTATACTCGTATAACCACTCCCTATAGGGAGTGAAGTGAAAGGATGCACCTAAGTCAATCAACCATGCCGCATGATCTACATGTGTATTTGATGAAAAAGCCAAATAAACATCCCCACCTTCATCTGAGGTGGTTTTTTCCTTTGCAGAAGGAGCATCATCAGATCCCTTTCCTTTCTCGAGAGCTTTAGATCTGCAGTCCTTTTTTAAGTGCCCTTCCTTTCCACATTTCCAGCACACCTTTACAAGCTTTCCTAGAGATTTAGATCTCCCACTCGAAAAATTATTTTTGTTTCTGTTCTGGGACCTTCCTCGTACAAATAATGCATCTCAATTTTGGCCCTCCATATTTCTCCGTCTCATTTCCTCCAACAGCAAGGTTGAGAAAATTTCATCAAAATTCAAGGTAGTTGTATTGCTACCTATTGCAAAAACCATTTTATCCAATGAATTTTGTAGAGAACACAAAAAACTGATGCAATTATCTTAATCTGATATTTTAATATCAATAGATGAAAAATGACTTACCACAGTATTGAAGGTGATCAGATGCTTAGTCACCAAGTCTCCATCCTTCATCCTTGGTTTATATAGCTTTTTCCACATGAACAATTTATTCACCAAAGAATTAGATTCGTACAGAGTCCCTAACTTGACCCACAAAGTCTTCATTGTAGCTTCCCCAGATACATTCAATGATACCGAATCTGAGATACACAATCGTATTGTGCTCTTTGCTTTCCGATCCAACTTTGCCCAGTCTTCATCTGACATCGTCGTTGGTTTAGTACCCAAATCTACTACGATCCACTAATCTTTATCCCCCAATAGATCCTCCATCTTGAGCTTCCACAACTCAAAACTTTGACCATTAAATTTCTTGATGTCTATCTTTCCACTACTCACCATATTTTTCACCGCAATAATCAATCCCGCAGATCTCCCACTGTACAGGGTCTACCACAGGCCTGAGCAAAAAACCCCTCAATAGCAAAGACATCCCCTTGAAACCGAAGCAACTCTGATACCAAATGTAGATTTTGACCTTGTACAGAAATTATTTTCAAATGAATTCTTAAAAAACATAAAATAAACATTAGCAAGAGCATAAAACATGAAACAAATATACATAGAGATTTTTCCCCTAGATCCCAAATCGGGACTACCAGCTTGATTTTTCATTATATTCCTTTTAGTGTTACAACACATATATATACATGTCGAAGCATTCATAAACCCCAATCCATTAACCATGGATTAGAACATAACTTTAGTTTCCTTGACTGGATCTGCAAAATACTAGGGGCATAAAATCATCATGCCCCAAAACCATGTGCAAACCCATGCACAAAACTATTCATGGAAAGAATATAACACACACCCAACAAAACAATAGCCTAAAAACTAAGGAAAGTGTAAAATAAACTCCAAAACCATGGAATACTCAACAATTATCTTTAGATATGCACAAAACATTAGTGGAAAACCTGCAAAAAACTCACATAATCTAAAAATAAATGCTAAGAATTATAGAAATGTAACACAATGAGAAGACATAGTTTTTGTTTGTTAACGAAAATAATACCTCTAGAGAATTATTTACCAACATGTGTCTGTAAAGTCCTTCGTTTTTGGAGGGTTCTTTTGTGTTTTTACGATGTAAGTGGTTACTTCTCTTTCCTCTATTTGCAAATGGGCAATGTGAGAAAATGGTAGAACGCAAGATGGAAATTTCAAATATTGCATGATCAAAATCATGATGATGATAGTGATCGTTTGTAAAATTTGAGGGAAAAGCCTTCCTGTTTATAATAAAATGCTAGAATAGACTATATCTAGTCAAATAATAGAATATTTGGTTGACAAGATCAAGATCTAACCATTAGGAGTCTTTTATTATTTTAGGAGAGGAAAAGATTAGAGAAATGATCAATAATCTCTATTTAGTTATATAACTCAAAAAATCATGATTAATTGAGTAAATTAAGAAAAGTGGGTGAAATAATTAATAAATAAATGTTAGGATATTCTGACACATAGGAAATAGTGAAGAATAACTTAGTCTAGTATATATTTAGGTAAAGTGTGTTTCTTTACCATGTACATTTGTAACTTATAATCCAACGGTCACGATTTGTAGTGATCCGACGATTATCTCTCTCCTTGGTATTAGCGACACTTGATCCGTGGCTTAACACCCGGTTGGTCTATGATCTCTATTTAAAGAGCATGGAGGGTCATTTTTCTGGTAACCATTTATGAGAGAAACATATGTAACTTTTCTTTTTATATTAATAAATTGCTTGACGTGGCCGCGTTGGCTCAGGCCGTGGAGTGTTTCCATCTTTGAGGGTTTTAACCATGTGATTATACTGGTGTACTGATTTGTGATCTGTTTGTGAGCGGTGACCTTTGGTTCTTGATCTACGGAACTTATCCTGTAAATTCCTACATGGTATCAGAGATTCTTATCACATGGCCAAAAATAAAGCCATGTTTTCTTCTTTAAATGATTGTAACACCAAACATATTTATGTTGGTTATTATATATCTCTTAGTGTTGTAGGATCTAGAACCATTCATCTCGATAATGGTCAGTTTAATGATGTACTATGTGTTCCTACCTTGTCATGCAACCTTATCTCTGTTTATCAGATAACTCATTCAGGTGAAGGGAAAATAGTATAATTCTCACCTCATGATGTTGTAATCAAGGACCTCAAAGATACCAAACATATTTTAGCTACTGGCATTGCTGATGATTCCAAAAGGTTTTATAAGTTTGACAACTTTGGGTCATCCTCTCTTCCCTCCATTTTTTTTGCTCATAGTGATGATGTGAGCCAACTTTGGCATGAGATATTTGGTCACTTAAACTATCACTCTCTTCAAACTCTATGTAAGGAAAATATGGTGATGGGCCTTCTTATGGTATCTTGCTGAGATGGTGTTTACTCCAGATGTGTACTCGGAAAACATCATCGGGATAGTTTTGACAAACATACCTCTTGGCACGCTTCAGCCCCTTTGCAGCTTGTGCGCAATGATTTATGTGGTCCTCTTCCTATTGCTTCGTTCTCTAGTTGCAAGTACTTCTTAACTTTCATTGATAATTTTTCCAGACGCACTTGGGTATACTTCTTAAAAATCAAGAGTGAAGTTTTTTACATGTTCTTGGACTTTAAGGCCTTTGTTGAGAAACAATCTGGACATCAAATTCTTAAGTTAAGATCAAACAATGGAGGAGAATATGTTAACAACAAATTCATCAACTTCTACACTGATCATGGCATTCAATTGCAACATATTGTTCCATATACTCCACAACAAAATGGTGTAGCTGAAAGGAAGAATCGCACCTTAAAAGAAATGGCTAATTGGATGCTCCAATCTAAAGGACTTGGCCTCAATTTTTGGGCAGACACCATTAACTGTGCAAATTACATAGTAAATCGCACTCCTACTAAGTTTTTAAAGAATATAACTCCAGAGCTCAATAAAACTAGATGTAAGTCACATTCGTGTTTTTCGAAGTGATGCTTGGGCCCATATTCCAGATGCGAAACATAAAGCCTTAGAACCTAAGAGTGAAAAATGCATTTTTGTTGGATATTTTGAAGATTTCAAAGGATATAGACTTCTTCAATCAAAATCCAAAAATATA